>CM024763.1:44090748-44236272 GCA_014218235.1 Colocasia esculenta | reverse complement strand
GCTCAATGATTCGAGCAGCCAGTGTAGTTACCGAACAGACTACCTGCTCGGTATCTTCCGCCCAGGGGCTTTCGAGCAGCCCATCGTCTCCCCGCGACGGTTACAACGACTGCACGGCGCACGCCCCACGTTCTTGGGGGGCATTAACTACAGAGCCCCTTAAGAGGCGTCTCAACGCGTAACTCCCCGCCAAGGGTGCTAACCGACGCACCCTTTCAGGGGCTGCCAAGGGACGTTTCGCCCCACTCCCTCAGGGTCCCTGACTATAAAAGGCTTAGGTAAATCTCCATACAGAGGTAGGTGATCTCCCATACACTGCCTTCACGCAACACACACGAGAACCCCCATTCCTTGAGACCTTCTCAGGCCTACGCTGACTTAGGCATCAGAGGGTTCTCCCCGGTTCTTCAACCGGGACCCCCTGATCCTGTTCTGGTTTTGCAGGCGCCTGTCCGCACCGGCGATCGTCTTCCCTCTTCCAAGTGGAGGCCTGTTTGGCTCTAGCCCAAACCGAAAAACGCCCTCACACCTACCAAAAAAGAAAGAAAGAAAAAGAAAGTGGGCATTTGGTATTTAGATAAATATAATATTAAGCTGCTACCACACAGAGAGCATGCCGTTTCTTGATAGACTTCTGTCATAACCAGGAGATGAGAAGCATCGAATTCATGAATTCAAATTCGAAATATATTTTGCTTCGTAAGATTTGGAACCCTAAACTGATCAGGATGGAAGACGAACTTCTATTCTAGAAGCAAAGTACGAATATAAAATGTTAAGAAGAAATACGACAAGCCAAATCATCACACCACAGATGTGAACTAGGAAGGATGAAAATCTAAAAGAAACTGATGGAAGCGAGAAGCTACATACTTGGTTTGGCCCATTTGAAGATTTTTTTATTTTTCTGTAATTTTTGGTGCAATTTTCGCACTATATTTAAGTCTAAGGGTAAAATTGTCCAAAAGGGTCATATTAGAGTCCATTAGCTTTTTTATTGTGTAATTTTTATTTCTTTATTTAGGTCAGTCCAATTTGAGTAGGATTCTGTATTTTTCTTTCTTTAGGTTTCTAATATGATAAGTCTTATTAGGGATAGAAGTCTATCTTTAATTTGAAGTCCATTAGGACTGGGAATAGCCCAAACCTATATAAACACATGTATGGCTTTATTTTGAGTTAGTTGATTATTGATTACTTGAGAAGAAATTGCAATCTTGTTTGTTCTCTGCGATGGAGAAGAATGAGTTTTGAGAAGAAGCTCCACCCCAAGGTGGTCCCTGTGAAGGGGAGAAACCGACACCCCCACATTCTATCCCCTCTCCGGTGAGACTCCGGCTACCTCTCCCTTTTCCTCTGTCGTCCCCCACTCTACCCTGCATCAACTTTGGTATCAGAGCAGGCTTCGGTTCCTTCCACGGAGCCGAGATCCGGCCAGCCTTCTTCCTTCCTCCCAGTTACCTCCTTCCAGCTGGGAACCCCCCCCCCCTATCCACACCGCCGCGCGCCTTCGGCGCACCCCACAGTAGCACCCTTCCCGTCCGCCCTCACGCGCCCACGGCCACACCCGTGGCCGCCCTGCCCACGTTAACACAGCGCTTGCGTCAGCACCGCCCTAGGCCTCCTTACGTGCAGCCAATGCTCCGCGCCGGTATGTGCCGGTGTCGCACCTGCGCTTGCTGTCGACCACGCCTGGCCCACCATCGCACAGACTACATCGAGCCGGCCAGCGCCCTCGGTGGCCCCCTGCTAGTGCCACACCGCACACCGCCGCACCCCCCTGCTCACGCGCCCTGCGTCCCACCCATGGACACCCCGTCACGCCAACCCAGCACCGGCACCTGTGCATGCGCTGACGCCGCGAACGCCTCAGCACCTACGCCAGCCCGCCCACCTGCGCCTGCGTTCTTCCTTCCCCGCGCTGCCACGTTCACCCGCCAGCCTTCATCCGCGCTGGCCAGCCTGCTTTCTGCGCCGACTTGTGCCCGCTAACGGCAAGCGCCTGCACCGCCCCACCCTGTTCACGCCTAACGCCTTCCCCCGCACCCCAATAGGGTTCGCCCGCGGTCCGCAAAGCCCCGCGACACCACCTCTCCCTCTTCCCATCTCTCACTCTTTCGTCTCCCTACTCTCTCTCTTGGCCCAGGCAGAAGTAGAGGAAAGAGAGGAGGGAGGAGCCGCAGTCGCCGCCGCCGTCGTCGGAGTCGCCCCCACCACCGAAGTCGGCCATCGTCGCAACCGCTGGCCCGCCGGCAACTTCCTTCCCGTCCGTCGGTGCCGTCGCCGGCAACCGCCCCACTGCCGTCGTGCCCTTCCTTTCCCTCACGCCCAGTCTCTCCCTGTAACGGCCCTAGATATCTATACCCAATATGGGTCCATATCCAGATCCGTCTCCTGCGATCGAACCGAAGTCTCACAAGGGATATCACTAACACGTGTCCAGTAGGAATATAAAAGACCACAAGTACAGTATATAACACAGGAAAGTACAAGTGTATATAACTGTAACCAACAATGTACAAGTCCCATTACAATTATACATGTCCAATGTAAAGAGTGTACAACTACCTGGGGCATACCCCGAGGGAGCACAAGTTCAGATGACTCAACTATTCTACTGCTGGTGGTACAAGTCTGCACTACTTTGCGTAAACCACACAGAAGTCAGCCAACGCCTGCCAAATCCCAACACCTGAAACTGACTGCAAGGGAGTGAGCCTCAACACATCACTGGCTCAATAGGGACCTCCCACAACGAAAACACAACCACACGATGAGACCTCAACCCCAAGGGGGTCTCACTGGCAACACCGGTAATCAAAACATAACATGCTTACACAAGCATGTTAAACAACTAACCACTAACACACCGGTTAAACCCCAGTCCTCGGAAAGTAAAGGAAAACACAAGACTAGCTTAACACCGCTAGTCCACCCTTCAACTGCAACACCTCTACCACAAACCTCACCGACAAACCACTGCCTAGGTTGCAGTCTCACAGGCCAACCATACACACAGAGCATCGAGATTGGCGACTACCAACCAACACCCGTAAACCAAATCATCATCGGTAGCTAATCTACTTAACACATGGAGGGTCACACCACAAGACCTCTACAGTACGCACGGTCTCTCCTCAGTACCAACTAAGGTCGGACTCACATACCACAACACAACTCTACCCTCGAGGGGTACAACACTGAACCACAGAATTGTGCCACTTCTAGGGCACACCACCACGGTTAACGGTTTCACGAATATACCTTAACCAGCGGTTCACACATAAACCACAACCAGTGGTCAAACACGAGTTGGTATGGAGACGACGCCACCACACGGGAACGGACTACTGGTTCATGACGCCAGTATCCAACCCGGACAACAAAGCACGAGAACTACCTCTTAGTCTCGCAGTCACGAACGGAAGGTCCAACTACTGCTCCACAACAAACCAAGAACAGTGGAGACTAACTAACCACCACAACCTGCAGGTCACACACCCCGCAGGCCCAAGCCTGACACCTTTAGGGACTCCGGCCGAGAACCCTAAAGTGAGGCACTGGAACAGGATTAGCTGAGGACCAATACGTCTACTGGTGTCCGTCCCTCAACCACGAGCGCGCTACAAACAGCCGCACACCCACAAACACGAACCGTTGTCCCCTGTCGTCTTTCCCCTCAGCCGGATGTACAACTCAAACACAGGAGTGAGGGTGTCCAAGAAGACGACACAGACCTTGACGATACTCCGGTACCGGGACAAGTCCTAAGCACCCGGTGCTAGGGTAACCGACTAGAGAGGTATTCCGGAATAGGCGCCGGACCACCAGACTCGGTAGACACACAAACCACGGTATATATATACATATATAACCTTATCAGATTATCTGCCTTAAATAGTACTTAACAACAACCACCAAGCTTGGGCTAAGTTCACACTAGAACCTCACCGCCTAGCCACCACAACCCAGTCACATTAGAACCTCATATTAGAGACCAATTAGCTTTTTATTGTGTAATTTTTATTTCTTTATTTGAGTCAAGTCCAATTTGGGTAGGATTCTATATTTTTCTTTCTTTAGGTTTCTAATATGACAAGTCTTATTAGGGATAGAAGTCTATCTTTAATTTGAAGTCCATTAGGATTGGGAATAACTCAAACCTATATAAACACATGTAGGGCACTATTTTGAGTTAGTTGATTATTGATTAATTGAGAAGAAATTGCAGTCTTGTTTGTTCTCTGCGATGGAGAAGAAGGAGCTTTGAGAAGAAGCTCCACCCCAAGGTGGTCCCTGTGAAGGGGAGGGTGCGAAGCCTACACCCCTACCTTCTATCCCCTCTCCGGTGAGACTCCAGCTATCTCTCCCTTTTCCTTCATTGTCCCCCACTCTGTCCCGCATCAGAAACTTATCCGAAAAGCAGAGAGCCAATTCAGAGCGCTTCTTTCATATAATGAATGGCATGAGAGTGACAAGCGCGCTCGTTTTAGTGTGCGATTACCTCGGGTAAGACAGCGTTGTCGACGTTGCTGGCCGGGAGAACTAGCAGCTCCAGATTCCTCTCGTGTGTGTGGGTCTGAACGGGGTGATCAGCAAGAGAGGCGCCGCCACAGCTCCGAGACCCTGATTCGCAGCGGAATCCATGGCAATGGGGGGAGGTAGCAGCATCATCGACGTCGGCAATGGGGGAGGCAGCAACATTGTCGGCGATGGGGGGTAAAATAGTGAGAGAAAAGGGTAGCACCGCAGTGGCGAGCCCTACATGTCCCTGGAATTGGGATTTTTTGAAACCCTTAAGGCACCCAATAGATAGACCCTATCAGACCCATTAAATAAATATAATAAAAAAGATGGATCTAGACCCATCCATATATTTAATATCGGGTAAAGACTGTACACTTTACCCACTTTTATTTACTGGTCCAGTTCGGGTTTTGGGTAAATGGGTCTCATTTGACAGTCCTAGTTCACAATATTTCTTGTCCTGTTTGGGCCACAGATGATGCATGGCAAGGCCTACAGTGGCCATCAGATCCATACAACCTTTGAATTTATTTCAAGATAGCAAATATTCAGCATTCCATGGATATTTCATAACAGACCAGATTCCATTTCAAAACAGCCAAAAGAAAATATGCAATTCTAAGGGCAGGTGTAAACACAGTATAAACATCTGAAAAAAAAAAAAATGTTATGCTTTCTAATCAACCAATGAATAAGCAAAGTTCATCGTCCCTTGCATTTGGATTGGGCCGAAATTGCCAAATGTTTCATCTATCATGGGATGACAAAGAAATGATGGTGGAAAAAGGACCAAACCAAGAAAGAGGCCATCTCCAGAAAGCTGATAAAAGACCAGCAGAAAATGGGATTCTCTGTAGGATGTATAAGCAAGATCCTCCCTGGCAGGAACCACCCAATTTTGAATGTTGTACTCCTAGTCATTTTGATGGCCCAAGTTACAGTAAGAAGCACAATTTAAAGGGCAATGTCAGGATCTCTTGGAAACACCAATGTGCTCCTTCAGATTCTCACCTAAGAGCCTATTTACCCGTACTAAAGGAGACTGAAGTCTGCCAGGCTGTCTGATATGTTAACTTGTTACAAATCTAAACTGCCAGATGCTAGATATAGGCCCTCCACGGATGACAGACCTGAATTTTGATGTACTTGAAGTCAATGCACAGGTTCAAACTTAAATCTGCCATGAACTGGTAGTCAAACTTATTTATTGGCACTTGCCCCGCCTCCGGGCACACATATGTGGAACAAAATAAAAATAGAAGAGAAAAATTTCCAAATATTAAGAGAAACCCTCTGTATCAAGGAAACAGAAGGCCAGCGTGCCTTCACAGCTCTTCAACCTACACTATTCAGCCATTCGAAACACAACAGATATAACTAAAGAGATACCTTTCTAGATGGCATTTTCAGTTAAGAGTTCAACATGGTTGAATACAGCATTTCTTTAAAGCAAGATGTATGACATCTATCATGCTAGTCAGCAAATAATTTCAAAAGAAACATGTCAAGACACAAAATGATGTTAAGTAAGAATGTGATATGAGATGCAACCAGAAGTATATTCTCTCACATATTTCTCAATCAGCCTTTAACAATTACGGTCCTAAGCAGACAAGACTAATCCATTCAAATAGGCTTCCAAAGTGCAAAGAATAGCATGGACTCATAGGAAATAAGAACGAAGGCGCGGAGTGGGCATTGGATTAGAAAATATTTAATTGTCAGGATGCCCCAAAATATCAGCATTCAGGAGTAGTTTGTCTCAAATGTTAAACAATAAACAGTTTGATCCGCCAAAAGGCGTAAGTTGAAGCAGTACCTCACATTCCAATTGGCCTTTGTAAATTGTGGCCCTCACATGGCCAGCAGAGCAGAAATTCACTTCCACGTTTGCATGGCGGAACATATATACTGCCCCGATTTTCTCAACCAGTCTAAACAACTCCACTGAACTCAAATTTATTCATACAACTGAAAAGATAATCCTAGTTGACACACAAGTTTTTGATAACTTATCTGGCAACACAAAACATTTCAGTTAGGTTGTTCTTCACAGTTCTCCCACCAAATGGTTCATTTTGGTATTACAATGAGGTTCATGGTAGCATTAATTATCAGATACACTTTCCCTGTAGCTACTACTTCTGCTGTCATCACCACCAATGTCAAGACCTTCGGCCTTGATCTTACCAAGATAGACATCCATTACTTCAGGGACTTCATCCATGTATTTCTTCACATATCCATTCATGAACAGCTTTCCTGATATAACGAACATGGACATGTGTTTGTTGGTTCTTTGCTCAATCAGACCCTCAGATTTCAAAATTTGCCACACAGCATATCTTGTAAGGATCCTCTCATCAAAATTATACATCAAGAGAGCTGGCTGCCGGCTTAGATCCGATGGCCCCAGACCCAGTTCCTTAGCAAAGGAGTTAATACGCACCATCTTCTGCTCTGACACCACTATGCACAAGGGACTTTTCCGGAACGCCTTGAGGACCTCCTCCTCCGCCCATCCCAGCTTCTTGAATAGCTCCAATTTCACGAACAAGGATGATTTATGCAGGGTACACACTATCCGTAATGTGTGAAGAAAAACCTTCATGTCTGGCTTCACACCCCAATCTTGCACAATCTGGACCCCCTCCACGAACAACTCAAGGCGCTGCGTCAGGGCCCCCCGGATATGACACTATCAGCCTAGGGCGCCACAACGCCCACTTCCAAGAGGTGTTCAGTGTTGGGGATCATGGTGGCCTTCATGTTGAAGTTGAAGAAAGATAAACTATGCCAGGAGATCTGAATGTTGTAATCTACCTAATATTACCCTTCAAATCCAAAAAAATTTATCAAGTTAATTAGCTTAAGCAAGCCTTTTCTTTGATGAGATTCAAAAGATAACAAACAACATAAGACTTGAAGATACGATAATACATTTAAAATATACCTCTTTCTCTACAAAATCACATCGGTTGTGTGTGTTAAACTATCTATCTAATCTTCTAATGATAAATTACAAGAAAAAAGTTTATACTAAATTAAGAACTTGTTTATTACAGTGCATCCTAAAGCATATAAGGTTGTCATCAGGTGCGTTGGAGGGCCAGCATGCATGCCCGGTTTCAGAATGGGCCTTCATGTTAGCATATTTGTAACGTTCAGCATAAGAGTGAGGCCTTGGTTGTCACCCCAAAACATAGAAACTCAATCTCTGTGCTGAAAGCAGAAGGGTGAAACTGAGCAATGTGAACAAAATGAAAACGGAAGAGAAAATTTTCCAAAAGAATCAAGAGATACTCTCCACATACAGGAAACAAAAAGATCAGTGTGCTTTCATAGCTCTTCAACCTAGTGTCTATGAGCTATGCAACCATTGAAATGCATCTAGATAAAACTAAGAAAGCCTATATAGATAACATTTGCTATAAGTCCACCAAGGTTGAATAAAGCATTTCCTTGAAGCAAGCTGTGTAGCATCGACCATGCTAGTCAGAAAATAATTTTAAATTAAAAGCATATGACACCACAAAATGATGCAAGGAAACTGGTGCGGACACTCGAGGACTTGTCCGTTTTGACCCGTCGCGGGTTTACCGGCGTCGTCGTGCGGAGCCGACGTCACTTTGGTTGGACGACGGCACTCTACATGACTTTTGAGGACTTAGCGCATCTTATGGCAGGCCAATATGTTGTTTGGGCCCATTTGGGTGCCATTTGGTATTTTCTTATTTTTATGTCATGTTGGGCTTTTATTGTATATTTTGAGGGAATGGGTATTTTGTTCATTTGTGAGCCCATTCCTGCTATATGTATGCCCGTATCCATGTGGATGGACGATGACAGATTAGAAAAGATTTGAAAAGAGAGAAATGACGTGAGTTCGGCGTGCCCAGTTTCCTGTCTCCTCCTCCTCCCTTCTTCCCGCCTCTTCCGTCTTCTTCCTCCCTCCCTTCCTGAGCTTCCTCCCTGTATCCCGTCCCCCATCATCTGGTATCAGAGCCCAAGCTCGATCCCCCCCTGCTCTCTCTATCTTCCCCGTTTCCCCGTTCGTCCTCTCCTTCTTCCGGAGCCCCCGCGGGAGTCCCCCTCTCTTCTCTCTCTCTCTCTCCACCCCACTGCGCGAAACCCCCCCACTGCGCGAAACCCCCCCCTGTTCTTCCCTGTTCCCCCAGCTTCCGCGACTCCCCCCCCCCCCCCTGTACACCTCCTGACCCCCCCCGAACCCCCCTGCGCCGAGTCCCCACTCCGCGAACCCCCCCCCCCCCGGTTCTTCCCCTCCCCACGCCCCGCTACCACCCTGCGCAGACCCCCCCATCCGGTCGCCGCCGCCAGCCCCGACCACCAGTCGCGGACCACCGCGGCCCCTCCCCGGCCGAGCCCGCGGCCCGGAGCCCCCCCCCCTGCTCGCGACGACACCCTCTCTCCCCCGTCTCCCTGCTTTCCCTCTCTCTCCTGTTCCCCCAAAACCCCCGCGACACCCCCGGGCCTCCCGAAGCCCCCCCCCCCCCCTGCGCGGGCGAAGCCCCTCCCGTCACCGAAGAACAAACAGGAGAAGTGGGGGAAGGAGGTGAGGCCGCCGGAGCCTCCGCCGCCCACCGCGGTCGCCGCAGCCGCCGCAACGCCGGAGCTCCGGCCGCCGTCGCCGGCTCCTCCCGCGCCGGCCACCTCCGCCCCGAAGCCGCTCCGCCGGCAGACGCCCCTCAGCCCTCCCCTGTCCTCTCTCTCTGCGCGACGCAGGGAGGGGATAAAAAGGGTGGAGGGCGCCGAACCGGCCAATCCGGTTTGGTCCGGCCGGCCACTGTAGCAGCCCGCTACAGTGCCCCGCTACAGTGCCGGCGGTGCACCAGATCTTATCGCACCGCCGTGCGGCGGAATCTCCGAGCTAGCTCCGTTTGACGATCCGTTCGCGTCGTTGCGGTCGTCTTGGCGGGCCCTATTCACCTGGGGCTCTTTGACCACTACTGGTGCCCGGATGAACCCGCGCGAGTTTGGAGTCGACGACGACGCGACCACTGTGTACCTGTACGCACCGGTGTTCCCGCACGAGTTCGGTCAGCCTCGACGTCCTCGGACCCCACCACGCCGGTGCCCACGACGACCTGCTGTCTCGCCCCAGCGTGGACGTAGCTGGGAGCCAGTGGCCCCCTTTGCCGCCTTGACGTTGACGCCGACCGACGCCAGCGGACGCCCCTCTACTTCGTCACCCCACACCCTCGGTGCGGATCCCCGCTCTTCAGCGGTCAGTGAGTGCTGCTAGCTCTTCTCCCCCAGATTTCTGCTTTCTAATATATGGTTAAATGTGTTCCCGTGCTTTGAGAGTTAGGATTGTCTAGCCCGTTATAAAAACTCATGCTAATCACTGCTGTTTGAGAGTTGAGCGAACCTACCTGTAGCTCTAAATTGAGACATTTGAATGTGATTCTGTTGCTTTAGACTCTTGGTTGTCTTCACTACTGTTGGCCTGTTTCGCTTTGACATTGTGAGGGACAACTCTCGGAGCTTAGTTTCTTGTTCTTTAATGTAATTATTCTCATGAAATTATTGTGAATGCCTAAATGATACTTCAGTAGTCGCTCATTTGCTGATTTTCGATCTAATGCATACATGTTAGAGTTGTTGAGTCGGTCCCATCTTGCATCAGTTTGCACACACTGCCACTTGTTAGAGGGTCTTTGCATTTAGTTTGCGTCATGCCCTAGCTGTGAGTCCTGTTTGCATGCCCACGCGTAGCGGTGCTGAGTACCACATCTCGGCACTAATGTCGGAGTCCCGGACAGATGCTCATGTAGATCCCGTAATGATGGAGAGGCTCAACCAACTTTTTCTTCGCATGGATCAGATGGAGCGTCGAGCTGAGGAGCGGTTCACTGAGTCAGAACGTACCGTCCAAGGGATGGCTAACCGCCTAGCAGTTTTGGAGAGATCGCCCGCCCCTCCCCCTGTTCCAGTTCAGCCCCCCGCCCCTAGAGATCCCCCTAGGGCAGACCATGTTGTTGATCGGCTAGAGGACGACCACGGGTACGATTCCTTTGGCGAGGTTGAGGGTGTCTATAGGCCTGCTGCCCGCACTCATGGGAGATTTGACAGGCAGTTAGACCATGAGTGGGATGGGGATCAGCGACATCGTCGCCGTCCTTTAGGTCGGGGTGAGCGAGTTGACCATGACGGCCGAGCAGATTGGGAGATGGGTCAGGGTAGGCCCCGACACCCTAGGGTCCGAGGTGATCCCACGGTAGGTCAGAGGAGATTTAGGTGTCGGGAGGACCGTGAGGACTATGATGAGTGGAGGCCCCATCGTCATCAAGAAGATCAAGATGACCGGCGGATTGTTCGTGCTGACGCCCCCACCTTTGACGGGTCTTTGGATCCGAGAGTTTATCTCGATTGGGAAGCCAACATGAACCGTTATTTTGATGGATGGGAATGTCTGACGCCCGGCGTGCACGCTTTGCCATGATGAAGTTGATAGGCCAGGCGCAGACTTATTGGCTGAATGTCGAGGCTCTTCTTGAGCACGTGGTTGGAGCCCATTGAGTCATGGGAAGACATGAAAGTCAAGTTACGTGAGAAATATCTTCCTCGACTTACCGACATCGCCTCATTGATCGTTGCAGAACCTCATGCAGGGAAACCGATCTGTTTCGGAATACATTGCTGAGTTTGATGAGTACTTATTGAGGTGTGGGGCCCGTGAGGAGAGTGCGTTGACTCTATCCCGATTCAGGAAGGGTCTCCGCCCGGTGTACCAGCAGGAGTTGTTCCGCCAGCATGTGACGACCATCGAGCATGCTTATCAGGTCGTGCGCGAGGTGGAGCAATTCGAGCCGAGGTCAGGATTACCCCCACAGACTAGACCTACCTACCAGCGCCCGATGGATCAGCGTGTCATTCCTGGGCTGCCCCCGAGGGGCCCTACCTCTCGACCTTTGGACCCCCCGCGTCATGACCCGTCCATTAGGCCACCACCTCAGAGGGATCCCGCCCCCGCTTTGCCTGCTTCACATGATCGTTCATTGTTGGGCGCTCCCCCTGGTAGGCGAGAGGATAGGGGAAAGCCCCAGCTGTGGGTGAGTCCTCTCGTGGCAGTGGATCTCGGGATCGTTGTTTCAAATGCCAAGGGATCGGTCATTTTGTTGCCCAGTGTCCGTCTAGGTCCCTGACTATAGAGGGTGCTCATCCTGAGGAGGCCACCCCGGCGGCACATCATGTGAGCTATGAGGCAGGAGATGACATGGCTGCAGAGTTTCATGCTGATGGAGAGCATACTGAGTATACTCAGATCGAGCATTCCCCTGCAGGCCATGGGGAGGAGCTTGTCGATGAGGGCAGGCTTGGAGTTGTCAGGTGTATTCTAGCTCAGCCGACTGAGTGTGATGATTGGCGTCGCACTTCCATTTTTCACACCTACATTCGTCTGGATGGAAAGGTGTGCAAGGTGATCATTGATAGTGGAAGTTGTATTAACGCCATTTCTTCTCAGGCGGTCGCCCATCTTGGGTTGACTTTGGTTGACCACCCTCGCCCATATCGTGTTTCATGGGTGGATTCTACTTCCATTCCGATTCGGATGATGTGCCATGTTCCGATCTCTTTTCCCCATACTCTGGTAGGGTTTGGTGTGATGTCTTGCCCATGGAGGTCGGGAGCATTATCTTGGGGAGACCGTGGATATATGACGTGGATGCGGTTCTCTACGGCCGATCCAATGTATGCGAGTTTTCCCACGGGGGTACCCTTATCACTTTGCAGCCTTCCCGACCTACGATTTTGGCTTCTCATAGTTCAGCTCGGGATCGTGCCCCCACCCCTCCTGTGCCCACTACTCATGGGCCCTCTACTTCCCTGACCCCTGTCCCTTCCCCAGTTCCTCTTGGAGGCCTTCCACCGATGACTGACACGAAGCTCGAGAACACTTCTGTGTGCTCTAAACCCAGTCAGCGACGGGTTAGGCCCCCTTTGGCTAGCCCCACTCCTTCTGCTAGCCCCACCCCTACAGGGAGTACGAGCACGGCCACTGTCTCTATCCTTGGTACATCACCTCCCGTGACCCTACAGTTGATTAGTGCTCATGACCTTCATCAGGAGCTCGAGGAGTTGGAGTGCCTCTATGTGTTGATGGTGAGGCCTGTTGAGGGCGATGTTCTGAGTGACACACCCCCTGAGTTAGCCTCCCTCTTAGAGGAGTTCCAGGATGTTTTCCCTGATGATCTCCCGGACGGATTGCCGCCCATGCGTGACATCCAGCACGCCATTGATTTGGTTCCGGGATCCACATTGCCCAACTTGCCCCACTTCCGTATGAGTCCAGCTGAGTTTGCTGAGCTTCGGAGGCAAGTTGAGGAGCTCCTGAGGAGAGGTTTCATTCGTGAGAGCTTGAGCCCATGTGCTATCCCTACATTATTAGCTCCGAAGAAAGATGGCTCTTGGAGGATGTGCATTGATAGTAAGGCCATCAATCGCATCACGGTGAAATACCGTTTTCCCATTCCCCGTCTGGACGACATGTTAGACATGATGGCGGGAGCCATTGTATTTTCTAAGATAGATCTTAAGAGTGGTTATCACCAGGTTCGAGTTCGACCTGGGGATGAATGGAAGACGGCCTTCAAGACGAAGGACGGACTTTATGAATGGTTGGTCATGCCTTTTGGGCTATCCAATGCCCCTAGCACTTTCATGCGGCTCATGACTCAGGTGTTGAGGCCCTTTATGGGGATATTTTTGGTCGTGTACTTTGACGACATTCTCATCTTTAGCCGCTCCCAGGATGACCATTTAGACCACCTTCGTCAGGTATGCCTAGTCTTGCGCCGAGAGAGTTTGTTTGGGAACCTTAAGAAGTGTGCTTTCCTGACTGATCGAGTTGTCTTCTTGGGGTTCATTGTGTCTTGCGATGGCGTCTCTGCTGATCCTGAGAAGGTCAGAGCGATCGTCGAGTGGCCTGAGCCTCAGTCCATTCACGACGTGCGCAGTTTCCATGGATTGGCCACTTTTTATCGTCGATTTATTCGAGGATTCAGCACCATCATGGCCCCGATCACAGGCTGCATTCGGAAGGAAACTTTTGTGTGGACTAAAGCCGCCGCCGCAGCCTTTCGTGACATTAAGACACTCATGACCCAGGCGCCAGTTCTCCGATTGCCGGACTTTTCGAGGGTGTTTGAGGTCTCATGTGATGCCTCTGGTGTCGGTATAGGTGGGGTCTTGAGTCAGGAGGGCCACCCCATTGCATACTTCAGTGAGAAATTGAATGATGCCAAGCTGAAGTACTCCACTTATGATAAGGAATTCTATGCGGTAGTGCAGGCCTTGAGATATTGGAGACATTATCTGCTACCGCAGGAGTTTGTCCTTTACTCAGACCACGAGGCCCTCAGGTTTCTCCACGCCCAGAAGAAGCTAAACCCAGACACAGTCGTTGGGTTGAGTTTCTTCAGGCCTACACATTCGTCCTTAAACACAAGGCGGGTGTGGAGAACCGAGTGGCAGACGCGTTGAGTCGACGTACCTTTCTCTTATCCCTTGTCGGCGCGGAAGTCATGGGTTTTGAGAGGCTTCGTGATGAATACTTGGGTTGTCCTGACTTTGGTGTGATCCACACTGCCCTTCAGTCTGGTCCCTCCCGAGAGCACCCTGATTATCCTTCAGGAGGGCTATCTTTTTCGTGGAGTTAGGTTGTGCATTCCGCGAACCTCTGTTCGCGACTTTTTGATTTGGGAGCTCCATGCTGGGGGTCTTGCTGGCCACTTTGGCCGGAACAAGACCATTGAGTTAGTCGAGCACGCTCTTTTTGGCCTAGCTTGAAGCGCGATGTGGCTCGTATTGTTGCTCATTGCCGCACATGCGCCCTGGCAAAGCAAAGGAAGCAAAATACGGGCTTGTATACCCCCCTCCCTGTGCCTGATCGTCCGTGGCAGGATGTTAGTATGGATTTTGTTTTGGGTTTGCCACGAACCATCCGCCGCACGATTCCATCTTAGTGGTTGTTGACCGATTTCCAAAATGGCCCATTTTATCCCCTGTTCGAAGACCTCTGATGCGTCTCGCGTAGCTCATATTTTCCTTGAGGGCATTGTGCGCTTGCACGGGCTACCGAAGACCATAGTCTCAGACAGGGACGTGCGATTTGTCAGCTATTTTTGTAAAACTTTGTGGCATCTGATGGGTACGAAGCTCAAGTTCTCCACAGCTTATCATCCCCAAACCGATGGGCAGACCGAGGTAGTTAATAGGAGTTTGGGTGATTTATTGCGTTGTCTAGTTGGTGAGCGTGAGCGTAGTTGGGACCAGGTCTTACCACATGCGGAGTTTGCATATAATAATTCGGTCAATAGGTCTACTGGCATGAGCCCATTTGAGATTGTCACCGGCTATAGACCTAGGGGACCCATAGACCTTGTTCCTTTACCCATTTCTGCACGAGTGTCTGAGTCTGCACAGTCTTTGGCCGAGCATATTAGGAGTCTGCATGATAGCATTCGTCGTCAAATCGAAATCAGCAATGAGCACTATAAGAAAGCGGCAGATGCACATAGGCGGCCACAGGAGTTCCATGAGGGCGATTACGTTATGATCAGGGTCACCTGAACGGCTTCCTTCGGGAGTCGTGAGAAACTGCAAGCTCGAGGGGCTGGGCCCTTTAAGAAGATAAAAGCGAATTTCGAATGCGTATGTTGTTGACTTACCACCAGACTTTGGCTTCAGTTCTACATTCAATGTCTCGGATTTGGTAGCATATCGGGACCCAGCAGTGATACCCAGTGAGCCTTTCGAGCCTTTCTCCCCTCTTGTGAGTGACCCTACACCAAGTGTCCACTTGCGGCCCAGATACAGCACGGCGAGAGCACATTGATCACATATTAGATGAGCAGATTGTGACAGCCAGGGACGGAGCTTTTCAGCGCTACCTGATCCGTGGAGAGGGCGGCCCCGACCGAGGACACCTGGGTTACCCGAGAGGAGTTGCAGCGGCTTGACCCAGACTTGTTGGAGAGATACCAGAGTGGACAGGACCCTTACTCGACAGGGTCGAGTTCCTCCCAGCCGGGGGAATTGGTGCGGACACTCGAGGACTTGTCCGTTTTGACCCGTCGCGGGTTTACCGGCGTCGTCGTGCGGAGCCGACGTCACTTTGGTTGGACGACGGCACTCTACATGACTTTTGAGGACTTAGCGCATCTTATGGCAGGCCAAGATATGTTGTTTGGGCCATTTGGGTGCCATTTGGTATTTTCTTATTTTTATGTCATGTTGGGCTTTTATTGTATATTTTGAGGGAATGGGTATTTTGGTCATTTGTGAGCCCATTCCCTGCTATATGTATGCCCGTATCCATGTGGATGGACGACAGATTAGAAAAGATTTGAAAAGAGAGAAATGACGTGAGTTCGGCGTGCCCAGTTTCCTGTCTCCTCCTCCCTTCTTCCCGCCTCTTCCCGTCTTCTTCCTCCCTCCCTTCCTGAGCTTCCTCCCTGTATCCCGTCCCCCATCAGAAACAGTCTGATATGAGATGCAAGCAGAAGCAGATTCTCTCACATTCCTTTGTCAATCAGCCTTCATCAGTTAAGCTCCTAAGCAGTTAAATAGGCTTCCATGATACTGCTAAGAATAGCATGGACTGAGTGAGAAATAACATTCCACCAAAATGTGAGGCAGCCAGGGTGGATATCGGATTAGCAGGCATTTAATTGTCAGGGCGCCCCAAAATATCAGGATTTGGGAGAATTAGTCTTCCCAATTTTGAACAACAAATAACTTGAAAACCAGCCAAAAGGTGCAAGCTGAAGAATATACCTCACATTCCTTACCATCAGCCTTTTGAAAAACTGCAGTCCTCACATGGCCGATGAAGAGAATTCATTCAAATAGACTTCCATGATTTGTATATGCCGTCATCTCCCATTTCTCCATCAGCTCAATACTTTCCAGTGAAGTCAAATTTCTTCATACAGCTGAAAAATCATCCTAGTCGACGCACCAGTTTTGATAACCTATCTGGCAAATGCAACATATTTCGGTTTGATTGCTCCTCACAATTCAGCCATCATCTGGTTCATTTCTGATATCACAGTGTGGTTCATGGTAGCAATCATCATCAGATGCACTTTCCGTACAGCTACTACTTACTTCTGCTCTCATCACAACCAATTTCAGGACCTTCGGCCTTGATCTTACCAAGATAGACATCCATTACTTCAGGGACATTATCCATGTATTTCTTCACATATCCATTCATGAACCGCTCTTCTGAGATAACGAACATGGACGTGAGTTTGCTGGTTCTCTGCTCAATCAGACCCTTAGACGTCAAAACTTGCCACACAGCGTATCTTGGAAGGATCCTCTTATCAAAACTATACATCAAGAGAGCTGGCTGCCGGCTTAGATCCGACGGCCCCAGGCCCAATTTCCTAGCAAAGCAGTTGATACGCATTATCTTCTGCTCTGAAACCGTTATGCACAAGGGACTTCTCTGGAACGCCTTGATGACCTCCTCCTCCGACCATCCCAGCTTCTTGAATAGCTCAAATTTGGAGGACAGATTTGACTTACGCAGGGAGAGCACTGTCCGCAGTGCGTGCGGGAAGACCTTCATGTCCGGCTTCACGCCCCAATCTTGCACAATCTGGACTCCCTCCGCGAACAGCTCATGGCGCTGCGTCAGGACCCACGGATACGACGCTATCAGCCTAGAGATAACGGGTGCCGCGACGCCCAGTTCCAAGAGGTGTTCAGTGTTGGGGATCATGGTGGACTTCATGTTGAAGTTGAGGCCCCATCCGGGGCGCCACAAAACGGCATGAAGGTCGTCGGTAGCGCTGAGGAAACGGTGGAGAAACTCGAAGCAAGGACGTAGGTACTGATCTAGGCTGCGCGAGAGAATCGCCGGGCTCTGGGCGATCAACCCCGGCGATAACCCCTCTTGGGTCAAAAATTGCAGCTTGAGACCGAGATTCTTCTCGGTCTTGCAGAGTAGGATACGCGGGTACCGAGAGACGAGATCGGCGATATGGGCATCAGAAAATCCGTGGGAACGCAGGACGGCGAGGACGGGCTCGGGCCTCTCCCGGGTTTTCTCGTCGAGGCGGATGGTCCGGGCGGCGGAGAGGGCCTGGGCGGGGCTCAAACCACAGGACGAGGTGAGGAAGTCGAAGGTGAAGGAGTAGGAGGCGGTGAGCTCGGTGGTGCGTGACGCTGTGGAGGTGGCGGCGGCGAGGGACCTGAAAAAGGGAGCGAGGCGGAGGCGGAGGCGGAGCGGTCTTCCACAGAGCAGAACAGACATTGTCGCAAACAGATGGACCGCAGGACGAAGAGGGGGAAGTAGCCCGTTGGATGGGGAAGCTGGGTGATGTCGCGCGGTGGAAAAGAAGTGCTCTTTAAATGACGACCGGTGCCAATTTTTGGTGTCGAAAAGAATAGAATTTTTGTTGCATCCGTCGATCAAGAGAAGAGTCTATTCTGGGTTTCTACGTAAAAATCATTATTACACAAAAAACGACAAATATATAATGGTTGTGAAAATATTTGTTATTCGTACATGAAAAAAATTAAGAATTTGCCATCGATTATGATGATATGGTATTACTCCCCAAGATTATACTTGAACTGGATAAGATAGTTGTTCGGTGATCTCTTCTCCAGAAGAAAATAATGGCTCACCCACCGGTCTACTTGCCATCTATGAGGACCGAGAAAGACTTAGTGTAATTTTATATTACATTTTAAGTGTAATATGGTTAGATAATAATTCATGTGACATCTAATAATTAGGTTGTCACTTTTTCACTCCACATGTGAGTGGTGCCACGTAAATTTTTACCTAATCATATTAGACTTAAGTACAATACAAAAACGCACTAAACTTTTCCCACGATGGACATGAATGGTATTTCAAATGTTTAGATTTTCTGAGCGGTTTTCTTTATTTAATATTTTTGACCTACTAAAGTTATAAAAAGTCATAAACACATGAAAGATCATAGAGAATTGGAATATAATTCTGATGGGTTAAGTTTCATCTAATTTGGACTTCTTTACCCAAAGTAACACTAATTTTAAGCACATTATTCATATAACTTTCATTATTAAAGGTCTAATGAACTTAAACTAATTAAATAGGGCCGATTTATTGGGCTCATTCACTAAATGTCCAAAATGTAGTTGCACACTCAGAGAATTGGGTTGCTACCACGGTTCGCCCGTGCCGCCCGTACCGCGGCGGCACGGGCGAACCACACCGTGCCTGGGCATGGGCAACGCCCAGGTACGATCGGGACGCCCGGGATGGTCGTCCCGGCATATCGTTGCGGTAGGTGGCCGGGCCGGTCCGGTGCGGACCGATCCGGTGCGGTTTTGCGCGGTCCAACCGGACCGCACCGATTTTTTTTTTTTTTTTTTACTTACTCTCTCACACTTGATATATCTAAAAAGTCTAAATAGTGTCTAATTTAGATACAATTTTAAACATAAACTAATTAAGAGATGATAAAAATTATAGTAATTTTAGTTTAATTTTTTAAGTCATTTTTTGTCAAGTAAAAATTGTCTAAAAATCATTAGATCGACTTAATCTCAACATCTAAAGATCTAAATGGTGTCTAATTGAGACGAAATTTCAAACATAAGCTAATTAATGGACGATACAAATAATAATAATTTTAGTTTAATTTTTTGTTAAGTAAAAATTGTCTTAAAAATCATTAGGTCGACTTAATTTCAACATCTATGCATCAATAACTCATAATATTTATATGTTTAAAATCAGTATATTTTTCTAATAATTATGGTGACTTTAGATTTGACTTTATTTTCGGAACCAAATATCGTCCTGCTGAAGTGCACAGGGTTCGTCGTACCGCGACAAATTTTTTTTGATAACGAGGAAATCTCGTCCCGTGTGATTTTGTGGGCTCAAGAATTGGTGTTCGTGAACTCCAAGGTCAAGACTTTGCAGCTCCTATTTTCCGTATACCCATATTGCCCTTACCCCACTTGACCCGAAAAAACTCTAAATTTACACACCTCGAGAATTGCATGTAAATCAGGTAATCCCAGTTCTCCGCTTCCGTGTACTCCACTGTCATGCTTTATAGGGTGTTTGGAAACAATTTTTTTTAAAATCTATTTCTATCTAAAAAATTATGTTAGATTCGTTTTTATTTTTAAAATTTAAAATTATAGTAACGTGATGTTAACTGTTTGGTAAAAGACATCACAATTTTAAAAAATTATGTTATCTGTTTGGGGCGCCGGAGAGGGGAGCAGCGGGGGTGGAGGGGGCGCGGGGCAGGGGCGCGACAGGGGGATGGGGGTTAGCGGCAGGGTCACGGGGCGGGGCTGGGGGGCGCAGCGAGGTCGCGGGCGGTGGCGCGGCGCGCGACAGGGGGCTGGGGGCCGGCGGGGTCGCGGGGCGGGGGCGGGGCGCGAGGCAGGGGGCTGGGGGCGGCGGGGTCGCCGGGCGGAGGCGGGGCGCGCGGCAGGGGGCTGGGGGCAGCGGGGTCGCGGGGCGGGGGAGGAGGGGGTGAGGGCGCAGGGGGTGGGGGGGCTTTTCAGGGCAGGGGGAGGGGGGGTGAAGGCACAAGGGGTGGAAGGGGGGGGGGGGCTTTCGACCGGCAGTGAGGGGTGAGGGGGCGCAGGGGGAGGGGGTTTCGTTTCGCCGGACAAGGGGGTGTTTGCGTGTGGGGGAGGGGGGGAGAGGAGGAAGAACCTGTGTGTTTTTAAAATAAAAATAGGATGAGACTTATTTTTTTTAAAGAGAAATTTACATGGAAAAAAATTTATTCTCTAAAAAAAATTTACTTATCAAATACCTCTTTATATCTGACTTCTCTCTTTTTTAAAATTTAAAAAAAATAAAAATAAAAAATTGTAACCAAACACCCCATTAGAGTCTTTGATGCTTTCCGTGATTTGTGTTTTCCTCTGGCATTTGTGGGGTGTTTTTTTGGAACACGAGGAGTTGGTTGGTTTGAAGGTTCTTATTGGATCGGTCCTGTTTGCAAGTTTGTTTGGCTTGTGAAGAGTTTTCTGCCAATTCGCGGGTCTGTGTTCCGAGATTTGTCTTTGATTTGGTTTTGCCTTTGAGATTTCTACGCCTGTCGAGGGGAATCGCACGGTGCTTGGAGGAAAACTTGGCGCAGGAATCTGGATACGTGCGCTGCGTGCTTGTCGTCGGTGTCTTTCTTTCCGGTGTTCTTGATCCAACACTTTTGTGTGGGAGCTGCAATCTCCCGTGTGTATTGGAGTAGTGGATATATCGGGAGGCGGTTTGAAGAAAGAGAAGGAAAATGGGTGTTATGACCGGGCGCGTATTGCCCATCTGTGGACAAATTCTGTTTCTTCTGCCCGTCGTGCGCGCCCGATCCCGGCAGCCTGTGAAACGCCGTATCGCAACAAATTTTGTTTGCACTGAAGTAGTTTAAATGATATCTAATTAAGATAAAATTTTAAACATAAATTAATTAAAAGATAATATAAAATATATTAATTTTAGTTTAATTTTTTAAATTAATTTTTGTCAAATAAATATTATCTCAAAAATTATTAAATCGACTTAATCTTTATATTTAAGGGATATAAATAGTATTTAATTGAGATGAAATTTTAAACATAAATTAATTAAGAGATGATACAAATTATAGTAATTTTAGTTTAATTTTTAAATTAATTTTTTATCAAGTAAAAATTGTCCCAAAAATTTTTAGGTCAACTTAATCTCAACATCTATGCATCTATAATTTTTTATGTTTATATTTCTAAAATCAATATATTTTTCTGGTAATTATAATGACTTTATACTTGACTTTACTTTCAGAACCGAATGTCATCCTGTCGAAGTGCGCACGATTAAAGATAGTACCCATGGTTCGCCGTACCGTAGCAAACCACCGCGGTACGTGCGAACCATATTACAAGCCCAGTCACAATCGGGTCACCCAATGGGGTGACCCAAGCGTGCCACGACACGTTGATGACCGGTACGGTCCGGTCTGTTAAATCTGTTAATTCTTTCTTTTATGAAGAGTTCAAAGATTAGATCACCTTCATTCAGGTTGTAGAGAGGCCGCACTCATTGTTAGTTTTGGATCGCGATATGAGATAGAATGTCAAAAATAATTCACTGTATCTTTAAACACATATTATTTGATGTGATTCTAGTTGGAACTCATAGACAAAGTCATGGGGAACACCTTTCATGAAAAAATATCGAAGAGATATACCCTCATTTGATATGTGGAAGACATGATAATCATGTATATGTAAATCATGATATGAGAGAGAATGTGAAGAATAATCTACTATAATTTTGGACATAGACCACCAATTGAGGTAATTCCACTTTGAAGACGAAGCTGAAAAAGAATAGAACAACTTTGAAGAAGACCTCATGAGCATATCAACCCCTTTTTAAGTTGTAGAAGACGTGATATTCTAATAGTTCTGGAGGATATGAGAGAGAAAGGGGAGAGAGAAAGGGTGCATGTATGAGAAATGATGGAAAGTCTATCTTGAGTTTGGATGAAGAGTCTTCTGTTAAAATTTGCTCATTTTAAATATTAACCAAGTCACAAAATAAAAAAAATAAATCAAACAAGTCATTTTTTCACCGTACCTCGACGATACGGTACAGTACGTACCTTCCCACGGAGAATGCGGTACAATCGATCCGGACGGTACGGCGAACCTTGGTTGCTACAGAAAGCCTTAAAAGTATAATGAGGACATTTTTATAAATAAAAAAATAGTATTAAACTAATGAGAATAAGAGAACTTTACTTTGGTGGAAGATTTGCTTTGACATATGTAAAATGTTTCCCATGAGTGACATACTTAACAGTATTTTAATAGCAATGACACATTTAGCATTTTCCATGTAACAATGATTTTTATGCAAAAAGACCCTCTATTTTTTCCACACCATCTGTCCATGTTTTACTAGACATGGTTCTAATTTGTATTCTACATTAATAATAATATTTCTTGTAACTTAATAATTATTACTTTTGCACGTCGTCTTACAAATCCTCTTTCTGTTGTTCCACATATTTCTTTCATAATAAATAGATTGATCGGCATGATATGTGTAGCATAATGATGTCCTACATGGTTGAATAGTACAAGTTGTGTATGACATCTACCATGATATTACTTACCAAAAAAAAATGACATCTACCATGCTAGTGAGCAAATAATCTCACCAATAAAACATATGTGTGCACAAAAAATGATGCAAAGAAACAATCTGATATGAGATCCAAAGCTGAAACAGATTGTCTCACATTTCTTCACCAATCAGCCTTCACCCATGTGGGTCGTAAGCGGACAATATCTATTTCATCAGGTAGGCTTCCGTAGTACTGAAAAGAATGGCATGTCTCAGAACAGAAGGAAAAAGAAAAATACAGATACCCCTTCCATTTTCTTGTCAGCCAACCCAAACATCCCCAGCCTCCTTTTAAAGCCAAATCCAGTCATCTCTTTTACATTCATAAAACTGAGAACATCTTCTAAGTTGATGCACCAACTTTGATTAGTTATCCTGCAAAGGAGAGGATTCTTTTAGTCGGTAACTGCTAATCTGACATGCTCTTAGGTTCAACTTTGAACCTACTCCATTCGAGGTGTAGTGGAATTTGACATGCAACCAGATTCAATTGGAATACCCATAAAGAGATGACATTTTTCACTGAATCTGACCATGGCTCAATAGTGCAGTCTTCCTGTGAAGTAAGCCATATGGCATCTAGCATACATGTTAAACAGTAAATAATTTGGTCACGGTAAAAGAAAGAGACCAGATGCATGAGCTTCGATAACATACCTGGCGAGTCAAAATATTTCGGTTTGCTTCCAATTCTCCCATCATCTGGATTACTTTTGCCATCACAGTGGAAGTGCCTGGTTTGCATTGACCAGTAGCTGCACTTTCCCTATGGCTACTGCTTACTTCTGCTCTCTTCACCACCCATGTTGAACCCTTCCACCTTGATCTTACCAAGGTAGACATCCATCAGTTCTGGAACTCCATCCATGTATCTCCTCACATATCCATTCATGAACAGCTTTTCTGAATTAAGGAACATGGACATGAGCTTGCTGGTTGTCTGCTCAATCAGACCCCGGGCCGTCAAAACTTGCCACACAGCGTATCTTGGCAGGATCCTCTTATCAAAAGCAAACGTTAAGAGAATTGGCTTCCGGCTTAGATCCGACGGCCCCAGACCCAGTTTCCTGGCAAAGGAGTTCATACGCGTTATCTTATGCTCTGACACGGCTATGAACAAGGGGCTCCTCCGGAATGCCGACCTGACCTCTTCCTCGGACCAGCCCAGCTGCTTGAACAGCTGCAACCTTGCCGCCAGGGAGGACTCACGCAGCGCGCACAATGCCCGTACAGCGTGCGGGAACATCTTACTATCAGGCTTCACACCCCAATCTTGCACAATCTGGACTTTCTCCACGAACCGCTCATGGAGCTTCATCAGGGCCCTCGGATGGGACACCATCAGCCTAGCGATGGCGGGCGTCGCCACACCCAGTTCCAAGAGGAGGCCAACGTTGGGGATCATGGTGCTCCCCAGGTCGTAGGTGAGGCACCACGAGGCGCGCCGGCCCATGGTGCGGACGTCCTCGGCAGTAACGAGAAAACGGCGTAGGAACTGGACGCGGGGCCGGATGTGCCGATCGAGGCTGCGGAGGAGAACACTGGGATCTCGAACGATGAACTCCAATGGAAAGCCCGAGCGGGTTAAAAACTGCAACTTGGGACCTAGTTTCTCCTGGGCCCAGAGCAGGACGCGGGGCGATCGAGCGACGAGCTCCGAGATCTGGGCATCGGACAGTCCTTGGGAGCGCAGGAGGATGATGATGGACTCGGGCTTCCGCCGGGCGTTCTCGTCGACGTGGATGGTGCGGGCGGCGGAGAGGGCCTGGGCGGGGGTCAGGCCGCAGGAGGTGGTGAGGAAGTTGACGGTGAAAGAGGAGGAGGAGGAGAACTGAGGTGAGTGTGAAGTTGTGGAGGCGGTGGTGGCGAGAGACCTGATACATGGGGTGAAAAGGAGCCGGAGGCGGAGCAGTCTTCTGCAGTTTTGAACAGACATTTTCGCAAACAGATGGAGGGCCAGATGAAAGGTTTCATGAAAACTTTTGGCCTCTCTCTCGTGGCACGGGAAAGCGCAACGAGGGAAGCAAAGGATATATACTTTTAATTCTCTAGACTAAAATTATGATACAATACGTGTTTTTTCATAATTTTTTGTGCTGACAAAGGTGTCGACTCCATCAAGCATAAAAAAATTGGAAAATTCCAAAAGGGAAAATCCATGGAAAAAGGGCCAAAATTTATAGACCTTGTATAATGCACCACTATACTGGAAGCACATTTACTGTTTATTTGGCTTAAGATAAAATAATATAAAAATATTTCATAAAAATCATATTTACATTTTAATTGTAAAAAAAAATTATAAAATTTTGAATTGGACTCACAAAAACTGCAGAGCACATTGAGCTATTGTAGATGGATCAATGGAAACTTTTTCTTGCAACTGAATGCAAGTGTACTTTTATACCAAACTAGTTCTATGTCCATGTATTGCACGGGAATGTTTTAGGTAGAAATATATTTTATGCATTCATAAAATTTTATTTTAATAAAATTTTAACTATTACAAATAAATTACATATTCAATAATATCACATTAATGTTTGTAATATAAAGTTAAAAAAATAAATTCAACACATAATAAATTCACATCACATATTAGTCTATGCCATGAGATATTAATTTGTAAATAATATTTTTAGACATTCCACGTCATATATTGCTTAGCTCAATTTTTTTCATCCATAATTTGTCAAACTTGAACTCAATTTGATGTTCAATTTATATTAAAATTTTAACTAACATAACAATATAAAAAAATTAATTAAAAGATTGAGAAATATTTTTTGGGATGAAATATTTAAATGCACATAATATAGTTTGGACAAAATCAATATTTAAAAACAATTGAAAATTAATGGAATGCTATTTTTCACTAAGAGTACATCGGAATGAATTTACATCATACATGTAACAATAAAGATTAACAAATTGTCAATTAATTGCATTGCCCAGATAACACATATTGTGCATAAAACAAAAGACAATAAAGCATTATATATGACTCTAACTATATTTGCCAGTGAAGTAGCTTCTCACTACATATTACTCATATTAAAATACTTAAGTAATCTCTCACATCTCATATGACAGAATGCTATACATTTAACCTCTTTTTTCTATATGAAAATTTTAAAATTTATTTAAATAAAGAGAAAGAAAATAGAAAATTACTATAGCCATGTAACTATAGTAACATACACATATGCACTCTAGGTGCGTACAGATAACAACAGATGTATAATCTAAAATTGGTATAAATAATCTTTATTATAACATAAGCAAATTAAACTAAGAGATATTTTCATTTATAGAATCACAAGTCAGGTTAAAGCAACATCATATTAGAATTTTCATGTATATAACCTAAAGTTTCAAGATAAGAGTAAATAATACTTAAAAAACATGTTTCTAAGAAAAATTGAAGGGACTAAATTCTGACATACCATGTGACCAAAAAATAATTCTGACAAATCAAATGTTATAATTATATAATATGATTTTAAAACTACATACTTTATTTTATAAAATATCTTAAATATTTATTTAAATAAAGAGAGAGAAAATAAAAATTTGCAGTAGTCATGTATGTACAGTAACATGCATATACATGCACTGTCTTTCTTCTAAAACGTCAATGCATGATTATGTTGATAGACGAAGACGACGACGTTGATGGCGGCGGCGCCAAAGCACCACGTCTGAATGAGGAGAAAGAAAAAAGTCATATAACAACATAAATAATTGACTATATTATACATATTATATTACATAAACATACATCAACTTAACGTGACAACTAATTTTAAATAAATAGTGATTATTGTAGCATAACCGTGCGATTACTTTTGCGCTACAACAAAAGAAAAAAAATCACGATGGCTAGGTCGAATGGTCGCCACCAGAGTTTCCCTCTCGGGGTCGGCGAAGGTTGGAGGTGTCAAGGATATCCATGATATCAAGGATCACCAAGGCCTCAAGCCTTTGCTATGCATGGGACAACGGAAGGCTGGATATGCATGGGACACCTTGAGAAAGCGAAGTCTTCAGATAACTTGTACAGGAGATATGTATGTAGAGATAACTTGTATATGCATGTAGAGTTTGAAGATATATATTTCACATGGGGCTGCTCAGAGCATGCATGCAACCCAATTTCTCTCTCTAACCCAGTTTCTCTCTCTATCTACAATACTCTATTTTTCCCCTTTTTTTGCTTCTCTAACACCATGGACACTCTCCTCTCCATGGGCAACGCCGTCGGCCAGCTTCAGGTGCGCCCACACGACCCCGACTGGCTGCTCCCATCGGGCGCCATCCTCGTCACCCTCTTCGCCCTAGGCTACATGGTCTTCATCATCCTCCGCTTGGGCAGTTGCAGGAAGCAGAAGAGGTAGTAGAAGCTGGACAGGGAGAGGACCTGGAAGAGATACGAAGAGCCGACGTCGGGGCAAAGAGCAGAGAGGGCGGACGCCGTGTGGGTCTCCCGGACGTGTGGGCAGGGTGGAGCGTCGAGGGACGCAGCGGCGTGGACGGGGAGGCGGGTGTGGGCGCGGGTGGGGCAGCCCACGGGCACGAAGAAGGGATACTGTCCGACGTTCACAGCTGTGTTGAAATGGCCTGGCGTGAAGGAAGCAGAGTACCAATGGCCACAAACCGTCGGCACGGTCCAGCGTGAGCACTGCGCATAGGCGAGCCAAGGGAGAGAGAAGGCAGCAGGTGCGTTCGGAAAACTCTCAGGGCCTTCGAGCATTCGTGGCGGGCGCGGCTTGGGGTTCGCGGTCTCCCGGCATGTACAGGCGTCGCTGGTTGGCGGCGAACATCGCTGGCTCGAACGGCGGCTCTGCAGGGGGAAAGCTGGTGCGACCCTCCACCGGGTGCAGGCACGGGGCGTGCAAGGGGAAAGCTGGAGCGACCCTCGCATCGCGCGCATGGAGGAGACCAGGTGCAGGCGCGTGCCATGCACGGGGAAAGCTGGTGCGAGGGAAATGGAGATTATACCGTGGCGGACTGTTCCCGGGCGCGCAAGGGCGGCTGCAAGGGTCGCTCTGCGCAGATAGGGGGGGCACGGTTGGCCGCGCGCAGGGGTGCGGCTGGACGCAGGAGCGGTGGCTTCCGGCGGCAGAGGCGAAGATGCGCAGAGACCCCCTTGTGACCGTGGCTGGCGCGAGGGGTTGCTGCTTGGCATCGCGAAGGAGGGAGACAGCGATGGCGAGTGGGCTGCGGGTTTGGCAGGGGTTCCGGAAGAGGTTTGTGAGTAGGCGGGGAAGAACGGGTTCTGGATGCTGTGGAGAGAGAGAGAGAGAGAGAGAGAGAGAGAGAGAGAACGAGAGGAGAGCAGAGACGGGGTGAAGGGAAGGGAGAGACAGAACAGGGGGAAGAAGATGGAGAAGAAGGAGGCGGTGGGGCTTCTCACCCTCCCTTCCCAGTATCCTCCAAGCACAAACGCATAGACAGGTCCTCTGCAACTCAGAAGAAACTGTCTCAATTCCTTAACAAATGTTCGTTCATTTGATGCATTCATCCGGAGCAGGGGTATGACATTTTTTCACGGCTGCCAAGATCTTCCCGGATGCATCACATGGCACGAAGCCCCCAGTCCGCTCGAGCGACGCAGATGAGCGCGAATGGCTTGCAGTCTTGTAGGGACTCCATGCAGTCCTGTAATTATTCTTCAGATAACTGTTTCACATGGGGCTGCTGCGCAGAGCATGCCTGCAACCCAATTTCTATCTCTGACCGAGTTCTCTCTATTTACGATGCTCTGTTTTCCCCTTTTCTTGACGCAGGTGCAGGGTATATGAGAACAAAAATAAAGAAGGGATCGCGCGGTGAGGCTGGCATGGTGGGTGAAGGCGGATGACGGGTTAGTGCATGTTTTAAATCAAAACACATATCAATAAGGGGAGTTTATGCTACAACACCAGCATGAACAGATTAATAGCTAAAATAATTATGAAAAGAAACGTTCGTTCATTATATTTCTACAAACAAAGTTTTTAAGAAGAGTACCTGGGAGTTTAGAGGAGAAGATGGTTTAGGTGAAAATGATGTGTACCGTAGTCGTGAGAGGGCGATGTGACAGTTCTGTAGTTTAAGAATGAGAGAGCCCTACAGAGCCAGCCACGTGATAGATACATAGAGTGAATATTTTGTTCATAAATAGGAAAAAAAATTTCCGGTGGTTGACAAAGTTACCAGAAGAGAAAATTTTCCGGTGGTAGAAGTGGATGGATCTTGTTAAGTTCAACTGCACTACACCTTTGGCACCCACCAGAAATTACCTGCAGAGAGAGAGAGATAGTGAGATATCATCTTTTGAACCTGCTGGAAATTGCCTGCAGAGAGAACAAAAGTGAGATAGCATCTGTTGGAACTTACCTACAGGGGGTGAAGGTGAGACAGCGGCGTGGTGGCGGAGGGAGAGGGTGAGGCAGCAAGAATGAAGGCCCAAAGGAGAAGATCTTACTGGTGAGACAGCGGCGTGGTGGCGGAGGGAGAGAGTGAGTCAGCAGGTGAAAGAATGAAGACTCAGAAGAGAAGATAGTATTTTGAATGAGACACAGATGTTGTGGGAAACTGAAAAAAAGAGGTTGTGCAAAATGTGTGCATGGCACGACGTGGTAGAGTCCGTTCACATGAGGTATTTGCGGGAAATAGGAAGACCGAACTCAAATAAGGGAAGGTTTGGTAGAGTCTGTTCACATGAGGTATTTGCAGGAAATAGGGAGACCGAACTCAAATGGGGTAGTAGTTATTTGCGGGAAATATTTTTTTTTTTATTGTGACAACGTTTTTGAGATTAATGGGTTGGACTGTTTTTTTGTTCTAATGTCTTGTGGTGCTGCCACATCAGCTTTTTAATATTGTATTTGTGACGGCCCTCATTATACTGGTACGGTTATACCAACCCACGTCGGTATAGCAAGAGTCCTCACAGTGGGACATTTACCCAAACGATACATACAGCTGAGATACACGCGAATATACAACAGAGTAGCGGAAGTAAAAGACAACTGTCTTCATTCATTCATTCATTCATCATCCACATTTAACATACATGAAGTTTGAAATTAACAATAAAGAACTAAAAGTTCACATAATTTAAATTGCTGAAATTAAATACATAATGTCCACACTTACACATTCTTTTCATGATAATTCTAATACAATGTTCAATTACATACTATGAATACACGAGTCACAAGAAACTCCAAAACTAGCTAATCTCCGCGCTCGGAGTCCGTCTCTGCTGCCTCCTCCAAAGGTGCCACGTCACCAACTACACCTGTACGCCGAAGCAAGAAGTGAGTCCAGAGACTCAGCAAGAAACACTACCCATAACATACACGCATAAGTCTTAGTGGTTTCTACATGCACATTTACAATTTGCAACACATGGCATGCTAGTCAATTTAAAGTTTCAACCTATCATGAAAGTTTTACAATTTTATACATAGATCATACTTTCAAATTTCTAAGAATAAAATTCACCTATCACATGCTCTCTATTCAATTTACTCATGAAACTTTAATCTTTAAAGAACTAAGACATGAGAGCTACCAATATAAACATTTTACATACATGAAAGGGGAACACAACTAGCATGGATCTTACATATTTTTAAACACATACATAAACATTTTCACATGCTTTAAGTTGCTGATTTCACATAGTTTCATGGCTGAAAACCTACACATGAGAGCTACAATATTGCGTAAAACATATCATGTGAACAACCCGTCACGCTATCTTGTACCTGTGTTTACCAATTATCCCTAACATGGATTCTAGGCATCTTTGCACATATAAACATGGTGATAATAACATGAATTTACTGATTCACATGATTTCAGATTTGTCTCACATGGGTTTCAACAACATATTCTCACACTTAGAATTTCACATTTTCTTTACACAAGTTTCCTCTTTCACATAGTTGCACTTTACACATACACATTTCACACTTGTTCACTTACACATTTTAGGTGCCGTGACACATAGTCCAAACCACCAAAGAAGGACATATACACATCACATTACACATAGACGCCATCTAGGCATTCGAATGGCGACTCTTGGACTGCGCAGACCGGGAGAACAAGTCTCCACCCTAACCAGTGGTACTTGTCCACCTCCAGGATTTCCCCCTAATGCCCTTAGGGTCACTTACACTTTGAACTTTCTCAGGGGGACTTTTCCCTGATACAGCTCCACTGCCCTCTACGGAAGCAGTGTCACATTGGCACAGTTACACATTTACACATTTACCGTTTTACACATGGTTTTACACTTCACACTTTTCATCACATTCACTTTCTCACTCACATGAATATCTCTGTTTTCCTGACATGGCACTACAGATTTCAGGAATTTAACACACAAAAATTTTCACTAATCAAGTTGGGTTTAGACAATAAATATCCACATTACGATAATATACGTAGATTGTCACATTTCACATGAAAATACATAACTTCTTATTTACTGATCCAAATGACCTGAAATTTTAACCATATGCTGTTTTCGGGTTCAAGATCATACACTCAAATTTTCAGATTTTTATGAGCTAAATAGAATTTACAGAAAATCAAACACTCATTTTGCATGCCATTCACAATTCAAGTTACATGGAGTTTGTCACATCATGAAATGTTGCCACTTACTGTTGAACAGAGGTTTCTGTCACATACATGATATGAGAATACATAATCTACCCTAAATCATATATCTATAGATCAACCACCACAAACCATTTTGCATGTCTTTCTATTTACCGAACCGAATTTATTTGCAACTCATGCAAGCATGGACAATTTACCAAAATTGGGCATACATCTACTGATCTACTAATCTCCATGATCTGATGAAACCAAGGCATTCAGACTAATCCTACTCATGGAACATGGATTGGCAAAATTATTATCAAGTCATGCTTACAATTCATGGGATACAATATTTCCTACATTCACCATCACACATCACATTCGTCCACACACCACAATTGGCAATATACATAGAGTATAAGGTTACCATATATCCTCATCACGGAAACCATACCGAAATTAATGTAAAGGAAGGGCAGAACAGTTCACTGTTCTGTCCAGAGGAACTTGGCGGCGGTCTCTGGCCGCTGACTCAGGGTTAGCGGCATGGTCGATGGACGCCAAGCATGATATGGGCGTCCATTGACCTTGCCGTCAATGCAGGTCTGTGCAGAAACACAGACCCGAGCTCTCAAACTTGGGTGAATGGGAGGGTCTAGGACTCGAGGGAAAATGCACAAAAATCATAAAACCAACCTAGACACATACGGGAACATCATGGATAGGTCACTTGCCTTTTAAAAATTCCTCCAAAGGGTCTAGGGTGTTGGTGAAGCCCTCCTTGGGCAGTCCCAAGAAAGTGCAGAACTCCCTCCTAGATCTTCTTCCTCCGGGCTCCTGGATGATCTCCACGCCAAGGGGATGTCGGGGAAGCCTCCCTCGTCGGTCCAGCAACCTCCTTGAAGCAGTGGAATGCCGGATCAAGCTTCAGAAGTGTGGATTTTTGGGTGGCAAGGATGGGGTTTCTCACATACTTTCTCTAGGGTTTTCTTTATCTTTTTCTCCTCTTGCAAGGTGAAGGGAGGAGTGGGAAGAGGCCATTTCGGGTTCAGACATAAGGAGAGTCTCTCTCCCACTCACCAGGTTGATTTGACAGCCTTCAGAGCCGTTGGGGACAGTCCCCCAATGGTTGGCTTTCTTGCTTCAGAAGCTTGCAGCTCTGCTGCGCATGCAGGCCAGAGAGATTGGCGTCCATATCGCTGGACGCCAGGATTAGTGTTGGCGTCCATGTCTGGACGCTGACACCTCCTAAACGGCTAGGGATTGACGCCAAGATGGCCTTCGGCCAGAAGTCTAAAATATGCAGAAAACCATGCATACCATGCGTATATACATGCAATATGTATACGGTATTATATCCATACTATCACCATGCAATACATACATTATTTATATTTAATATAAACACATGCACACGTACTTGTACTAATTAATACGTACGTAAATATGTACATACTTACACAAACACAAATATACACACATAAATACAAATAATGCGACGGAAATTCGAGGGCCTTACAGTATTATATATATTTAGTATAGATATCCCTCAATAATATAAGATGTTGAAACAGTACTTTTCTTAAGTAGGGAACTCTGGCTCTGTTTGATAGCACTTAATCAACATCTTATGTCTAAAGCGGTTAGATTTTGAAAATTCAGATTGTTTGATAAACTCTCTTAATAAATGTCTACAATTATGTCTACTATCTTAAAATACATCTTAAAAAAAAAGTGAAGAGAATACCACTTTTTATTTTTCAGATCCTGCCTCTGCCGCCCAAATCACCAGTGCCCACATCTTCCTATGTGGAATCCGTGGGTTGTCTTTCCCCACCATCTCGGCGGTTCTTCGGATTTCTGACTGGCCGAAGAAAGGCGGAGATTGGGGAAGGAGGAGGGGAGCACCTCCAGATCAAGATCGGAGTAATCCACAGAAGGGAGCGGCAGCAGGCGTTCTCCTCTTCTCCAAGTACGATCTCCGACGAATCACGTCCTACAGACTCGATCCATCTCAACGTGCAGTCCCCGGCGGTGCGGCCCCTTGGCATTCCTGTGGAACCCCAACTTGTGTGGTTTTCCCCTCCTCAACCCCTGCCAGGATGCTTGGCCTGCCGCGAACGGGAGACAGAACAATCCAACAGGGAGCCTGGTTGCCGGCGGCGAGAAGCGGGCCAAGAAGGGGCTCAGCCTGGGGATGATCATACTGATCGCGGTGGCCGACGCGGTGAGGGTGGCGCTGATCGGCCTGGTGCTGGTGTACGCCTACTGGAAGCTCAAGGACGGCGACCGCGGCTGCAGCTGCACGGGAAAGACCAAATTGGGCGGCGACGGTGGGGGGAAACCGTGGCTGTGCTGCTGGAAGAGGGCCTCCTGCGGGGAGGCGGCGAGCAGCTGCTCGAAGGAGGGGGATCAGTCCTTGGACGGGGGTGGAGGAGGGGGGAGTACAGACGAGGGGGAAGGAGACCTGGTGGCGATCGACAAGGGGTTCGCGTTTGAGTTGGACGAGCTGCTGATGGCGTCGGCGTACATGCTGGGGAAGAGCGGGCTGGGCATCGTCTACAAGGTGGTGCTGGGGAACGCGGTGCCTGTGGCTGTGCGGCGGCTGGGGGAGGGCGGAGCGTAGCGGCACAAGGAGTTCACGTGCGGAGGCGCAGGCCATCGGCCAGGTTCGCCACCCCAACGTGGTGCAGCTCAGGGCGGCACAGAGGCGGAAGAGGAGGGGGAGACGAAGGGGAGCCTGGAGGGGAGGAAGGGGGTGCGGAGGACGTGGCCGGATTGAGAGAGTGCCATCGCCGCCGAGGTGGAGGGAGGGGGAGAGATAAACAGAGAAGGTGGGGGGGGGGTGGGCGGGGGGGGGCTCTAGGGTTTGGTGAGAGAAGAGAGAGAGAGAGAGAGAGAGAGAGAGAGAGAGAGAGGAGAGAGAGAGAGGTTTATTTTTAAGCACGTAGGGGTCTTTATGTAATATATAAAATTTAAGAATTTATATGTAATTATAGGATAGTTGAGAGATGGATATATAAAATTAGAGAAAATAAAAAATAAATTTAAACATATTCTTAAACATATAAATATATTTATATAAAATAATATATTAATTTAGATCTCAATTAAGTTGATTGTCAAATAACTCTTAATAGAAGTCTAATATATTTTAAGTACATATTAAATTACAGATTTAGACAATAGATAGCAAATTAGACTTTAGATATTTTAATTAAGTGTTATCAAACGCCAACTTAAATAACGGAGCCAAAATATTTATTGCATAGCAAAATAACGGGCTTATGAAGTTATTCTGACGGAGGGTTACTTCACAAAAATTTAATTTGCTCGTATAAATAGGACTGTCATGATTTTATACAAAATTGTCCAAAAAGAAAGGCTTTAAAATCTGGACTTTCTCTCATATAGTCATATAATAAGCCTTCTTCTCAATGCATCATCTTAAGAAGATAAATAAATAAGAGAAATATTTATTGTAAGAAAATTCTTACAATATGGATCATAAGTTGAGAGCATTTGACAAATGTTACATTTCCGGTACTTGTTAATCAATAAAATTAATTTTTAACAGAGTAACATTTAACGTCCATCTTGGGTAAGTATTAAGCCAAGCTGCGTGGGGGGAGGGGGGTGCGCCATCAATTCAATATCACTCCTTATAATTCACTTAGGTAAATATTTATTATACTTTTAAAAATGCAATAATCACAAGTTTTTTATTGGGAGGATACACGGGACCACCAATTCAATGGTCATAATTTTTTTTTTCTTTTTAGCAAATGGTCAAAAAGAACTTGTGAAAGTACAATTGTTGACTTTTTGCATGCGAACTCAAGTTTTATTTTCAAAATATCTTTTCGATAAACAAATTTCTCATGCCGACATATGATTTGCTCGTGGGAAGAAGGCATCCCCTACGTCGTAGCGCGGTGTTGACGTCACATAGAGAGAGAGAGAGAGAGAGAGAGAGAGAGAGAGAAGGGAGGGGATCGGAGAGGAGAGCCATGGAAAGAAGGGGCGGCGGGGGAGGGAGGCCATGGCGGCCTCGTGGAGCGGCGAGAGATCGTGCTTCTTCTTCCTCTTCTTCACACGGAGACAGATGGAGGCCGTCAGCTTGGCAGCCGTCGCCGCCGTCGAACTCCGCGGAGGAGAGAAAGGGAGGCCGCAATCTGCGCCGTGATGGGAGCGCGGTAGGAGCGAGAGCGGAGCCCGTCGTTGATGTAGATACTGCTCCGTTGGTCGGAACCTGCCCCGACATGTGCCCCGGTACTCCTCTCGTCTCACTCCATCCTCCCATCCCTCTCATCTTTCCGCTTATTCTTCTTCCACAGTTTAGTTCTGATCGTCATCTTAAAGGCAGCTGAGCATTCCTATTTTTGTTTTGGATTTTGTTCCTAAGTTGTGGTGGATTGTAGCAGAATTAGCTTTCGTCGTGTATCTCTTTCAAGCTTGTTTCTTTAACGCTGCTGTATTCCTGACTCTGTTTCAAAGCTACTACTTCGAGGAGAATGTGTCCAGTGTCCATGGACTAGAATAGATACGGACTCGAGGGAGGGACTTACATGTTTATAGGACTTCTTGATGTTGGCTATGGTGAATTATGACGATGGTGACAGTGACGTCGACGATGACCGATCAGAAGGGCTATCGCCATCTATATAATTAACGGAGTGGCTTTTAACAGGTTCTGACGTTTTCTCTAACAAACTTTGCAAGTTCCCCTCTACTGGACATTTGGCAACTCTGTAGAACAGGATTCAGCTGTGACATTCTCCATCCGAGAGCCACTTCTTACCCGGCCAGCCGGGATTTAATACTTTCCCTCTCCAGAAACCCGATTTAAGATACATCTTCCCGTGTATCCAGATTTACTCACTTACAGTTGTAAAAATGGAAAAGGAATCCAGGTAAAAGGCCATTTTTTTTAAGAAACCGTCATGCTAATTTTTTTGTCAAATGTGGCCTCAGTGTTGACTGAGTTATTATGATAATCAAGCTATGCAACAAACAGTATATCATTCTCGGACACTGAAACCAAGCATTCCAAGTTGGATGGGGACTGGGCTTATCCAAGGGCCCAATCTGATCCTGTATTCCATGCACCTCTAAGGCTCTAATTAGTTTCTAAGGACCTGGATACTTTGTGGTTTGATATGGATTGTCTAGATGGTTCTAGACCTGCATATGCCCCCTTTCTTCCATTCATACAGGCGTGGGAGACTTTTGAACTCCACATGCTTGATAATAAGACCTCTTCCCATGCAAATTAAAGATATATGAGACCTCACAGGAGTCCTCGTTCCTTATCTCTAAAACTTGAATTACTCTGTTCCATACCTTTCTGGCCATTCTTATACATTGATAAGATTGGACAAGGGAGCTTTCTACATTCCTAAACCTTTTAAATACTTTCATTTGTGGAGTTAACGCTCACATATGGGAAGATGAAAGTAATAAAATAACTGCTGAATAAGCTTTATCTTGGTAATATATGTGTGAACCAGGCCATTCTCTCTTAGGGAGGAGAATTGAAATTGCAAGATCCCCCTCTTGTGATACTTTTATTCTTATGGACACAACTTCACAAGATTCTTATTTGCAAGTTCAAGGACGAAGAATCATATGCCAAGCAAAAGCCAGTAGAGCAATGCTTGGGCATGGGAAACTTTGTACCAATTTCTTTTTACGTGTCCATGCATGCTAGCTGAGCACAGCACTATAATTGATGACATAAATGCGTAATATTCTCATACTTTGAATTGGTTTACTCTTTACTTGACCAACAATGCATCAAGCTACTATTTGTGCAGATTGCAGAAGACATTTGGAAAGTTGTCACCAAAAACCAGGTCTTCGAAATTTTTGTAACAGGAAATTACGATAGAAGTTTGAAGGGATACTTACTATCTTGGTAGATTTTCCTATTGGGATATGACTCTACTCTTTTACATCTTTATACAATAAATTGCGGCCTTGTTGTCGCGTTAAAACTGATCACATGTATTTCATGTCATTCTCAACTTCCATGATAAACATATATTTTAAGATTATCATTGAATTTATTACATAATGCTGTTTTTCCTGGCCAATTACATCCACAAGTGTCATTCATTCTCTTCTCTTATGAATGTTTGATGGTTTTTGCTCACAAGGACTTTCGTTCTTGTTCATGTTATAGCAAAGGAGAGAGCTCAACGTGAGCAACTCAGAGATCTGGCAGTATTTGAGAGAGTACATGGAAATCCTGGCAGAACTTCTACGACACTTTCTGTCAAGAAGGTAAGAATTAGTTGTGTACTTGAGCTCTGTTTTATATGTCAAATTGTAAGTATTATCATTTTTTTTTGGAATTTAAATGTATTGGCTTGGCTGGCAACAGAAGTTAAAAATCCAGAAGAAAGCTTACATGCTATGTGGTAATCGGCCAACTTTGGTTTCTATGTTGCTTAGAAAGACATCTACCATAGTTCATCAATAAAAAGAAACAAAAGCTGTCTTGTAGGCATGCTAATCTGTGTTTCTTATTTGCATTCCAGCCTCTTCTTGAACTGTATTGCTTTGAGGAATTCTAAAAAGCAGTGCATACATCAGATGAAGCCAAACATGATAATATCATTTTCTTTTTTTGAAAAATTAAAGTGGATTGCATCACCAAATCTACCATCAGCAGCTTCATCATGAGGTGGGAGATGGAATAGCATCAAGCTGCTGGAATGTGAATCTCTTTGGTGTTCTCTTAGTTTACTTGTTTAAGTGTTTCTTTTGGTGCATCACTTGGTGTCAGAATAATGTGGTGCTGCCATTTATGGTATGCACTGGACCAAGTTTCCCTAGGAAGAGGTAATGCAAGTCTCATAGTGTAAGCTTATTTAGAATTTGGGAATGATGTTGCTACATGATTCTAGACATGCTACGGTGGCCTCTTAATAGTTTATATCAACCACTTGCACGCACACCACCTTTGGACTTTATTGGAAACTTGACTCCAGTGCTTATGTTTCTCAGTCTTCTTCTTTTGGCTTTCCCTCTGGTATACTTGTACTCTCTTCTTAAACTTCAGTTGCTCCATCGTTTGACCTCCCTGTTTAAGAGCCACAATTGATTGCTTTTAGAAAATTTCTAATCTGTCCTCTGGTTTCATAATTCATTGTTGTCATTGCATTTTACAGGTACCTTAGTTGTTGATTTCCTTTCTTCTGCGAAAAGTAACCATCTAAATGCAGAGGCTTATATGTATGTGTATCTAGTTTTGCAGGACGATGTCTACGATGCATGTGGAAACCTCAGATATTCGTCCTCTTCCAGTTTTACAAAGGACATTAGCCTACCTGCTTGACCTAGTTGATTATTCAGATAATCCTTTTGAAGTCATTCATGACTTTGTCTTTGACAGAACTAGATCTATTCGGCAAGATCTGTGCATTCAAAATATTGTCAACATTGAAGTGATTCACATGTATGAGGAAATGGTACATCTTATGAGCAATTCTTTAGGTATTCCTTATTCGTCAATTGTTAGGCAAGAGGGTGAAAGTTTAGCAAACCACTTTCTGAATTTATAATTAAAGGAGTGAACTGAATGTCCTGCATAAAATGTCCCATTTAGACATGTCTTCTTATATGATGGATTGCATTTCTTGGCTTTCCGTGAGCAAATTCCTTTTGATGCATAAAGTTTCTAAAGTTTCTCTTTTACATATGTGAATTTCCTTCCGTGCACAATGCTTTCTTGGTGCAGACTGCAGAGTCAATGCTTATCTTGATAAACTTGTTCTATGCCTTCCATGATACTAATATCTGGACTGCAGTGACATTTGACATCCGGTATTCATTACTTTCAACTTTTTGTACTGTGCAAAATCAACTGCTTATGTTGATAAAGGTGTTCTAGTTTCTAGTTGGTCCTAATACATCGTATTTGTATGTTTACGATATCCTCCAGATTCATATAGTATTTAGGTTAGATGGTATTTCCTGGACATAGTGATCATGGTTACAATCTCACCAGAATCACACAAGATCTCTCAGACTATAGAGATTCAAAATGACTGAAACATCTAGGCAAGTACATGCAAAGTTCAGGCGATCATGTGATTATCTTGCCCTTTGCATTGGCAACTGTCAAGCCACCTATAATGATCAACATGCTACTATCCACCTGTCACATGCCATCGGTCCACAAGCCACAGAAGAAGGGAAATTCAAACTGGAAGGATCACCCTGGGCCTCCCCTCCCAAAGAATAAAAAAAGGGGAAAAAAGAAACCTCCTACACTGTTACAGTCCTTCCTAGCTCCCCACCATAATTCTTCACTTAAAAAACTGCATGCTTAGAATAATCTTTACTGCCATTCCTCCTCTCTCCAACGCTCTTGAGATAAAGTTGACATTTGAGACAACATTCCTTGATGGCAATAGCCAGAAACTGTGCGACCCTGCATTGAATTTTGTGATGAAAAGCCTTCAGCTATTATACTACTATGACCCAGTGGGATTCCTCTGGTGCAAGAAGGTAAAATATGTTCTTGGATTGTTGATCCTAGTTTTAGAATGCCTCACCAGTATGGTGGTTGGTCGACAAAAGTTGTCTGCAGTAGCAAGGTCCAATCAGTGTCAGTGAATGATATGAAGGGGAGGAAGTTGTCTTGCGTGCAGTTCTCATGTACCCAGGTCCAGGTCTTTATCCTGCCTCTAAGGCTTACAGGTCATCATTTTCTTATAACATTAACTTCACCAGTTCTTTTGAAGTCATCATTGAAGAACATTATATTCTGTTGAGAAACAATTTCCTTGGCTCTCTCTTCCCATCTAATAACCACCATTGACACAGAAGGGAGTTGCTGTTTGTGGATGGAGTGGTGGAACATTTTTTGGTTAAACTCCCTTACTTGTTGCTTGATTGAGAACATACCAGATTTAGAAATACAATGAAGTGTGGATGGATAAACCTCTGCTAAAGTAAAAGCTTTCATGTGATTCATGTACATAACTGGAATTATTGGAAAACCACCCTGAACAAAATGATGCAACTAGAACAATACATTTGTGTACTCTCTGGACAGTCTACTGAGGATGTACAACACTTGCTACATCAGCCATGAAGTCTGGTCGAGATGATCTATTGATGTCGTCCAGAACATCTTTTTTTTCTAATCCAAAGAGGTAGAAGAATAACTGGAGTGAATACTATTGTATTCAGTGACTCAAGAATTGAATTCACCCAGAATTCCAGAGGAAGGAGGGAAGGTATTTGCGTAAAAGAACTACTCAAGAGTCAGAATGAGATTCTTTTAAAAGATCTCTGTGATGATATAGGGAGGCTCCCACATTTCGAGAACTTGCACAACAGGTAACCAGTATCTTTCTCTTCACTTCTGATGGTCAATTTATATATTTTGTCCTTAAGAACAGACACTAAGTTTACTACATTTCCTATGGATTGTTCATTGATCCAGGAAGATACTAACTTCTAGGTGTAAGCATCCTAGATATAAGAACCAAAACATCTCCAGTTAACTCTCACATAGTCATTTCTCTACATAGTATGTCCACTTGTTGAATATGAAAATCCATGGTTGAGGTCTATATGGATATTTTTGGAACTCATCTGACTTTTTGTTAGTTGATCTAGTTGAGTTGTCTACGAAATTGATGACTTTGATTCCTTCTCCTCTTGTTACATTTCATGCTGCTTGTTGGCTTGCTATTAATATTACATGCCCTTTCTAAAACATATTTTCTCTCATTCGTGCATGATGCTCATTTATTTTCAAAGACATAATAATAGTGTTTTCCTTATTCTGAGCAAATACGGATTTATGGCATCTTACACGATATCATGCTTTATGATCTCATCGCACATTAATGTTGGACAGGTTAAATTCCATATCATATCAGACCAACGTCTCCGAAAGTGTTGTGGCAAATTGGATACTTCTTCATTGCTTCACCTCAACATGGAACAGTTGATCAAATCACTCATGACACTGTATGATTTATATGCCATTAATCGAAAGTCTGGCAGTAGAAACTGTAATGAAGCTGAGTTCTACTCATTCTATGTATTTTTACAACTTGGTTATAAGAGCCAGGTAATGTTTTCATTATTTGTGTTCTTTATCCATTCAAAAGAACATCCAAAAAGGATATGCAACTGGATTGACCTTTCTGTGACATCCAACAGGAAAGAGATTCAATCTCTTTGTGGTTCCGGAAAATGGAAGTATCTATTCTGCAGTCAAAGGAAATGAAATTTGTAAGGAATGTGTTGAGGTAATCTAGTGCTTTAGGAGATCTGATTCATAGATGTACATTTTTGGTTCTTACATAAGTATAATTTCGTTTTTCTCTTCTTATTATTGGAAAATCAAGTAGCCAACCCCAAATAATGGGATAAGGCTCTGATGATGCTTATTGGAAAATCAAGTAATCATGTCATGGGGAAGTGTTTGTGTTTAGAATTTCCTTAATGAAGTTTCATTCATGATAGTTGCAGTAAATTAACATCCTTTTATTCGTTGGTCCTTAGTTCATTTCAAGGTACTTTGTTACAGGTGCTTCCGGATAGGCAATTATATGTGTTTCTTTAAAGCCATAGCAACTGAGTCATCGTACCTACAATTTTGCCTTTTAGAACCTGTTATTGATGAGGTAAGGATCTCTATATTAAGCTTTGCATGTGTACATCCTTTTGGTTAGCACTGACAATTTATGTACAAGCATGGTATTTGCATTTTGGAAAGTTAATGTAAGTATCCATATTTTTCCATCATGCATATGAGGTGACTGAGCTAACACCACACCTGATTCTTAGAATTCTGAGCCTCATTGTTTGAGAAATAAGAAAAAAAAGATGGAAATGTTGTGCAATGATGAGCTATGACATTCAGAAGTTCTATTTCCTTCAAAAATTGAAATAACAATTATATGCACCATTCTTAATCTTTCAACACTGTGATGCAACTCCCGCGTCAAACATAATAGCTGTTGGATCACTGGATCGTATCAGAATCAGCAATATTTATCTTCTTGTGCGTCATTGATTAGAAATTTTAGATGACTGACACTTGGCCGGTTGTGTTAGAAGGTCCGTGCATGGGCATTATCATACATAAATTATGGGGGATACAAGCTTCACCCTTATCCACTAGCTGAGCTGTCTCGTGTACTCATGATGGAGGTAATATTGGTAGATTTCAATGACGTGTTACTCCACCATAACTGCTTTTTCGTGAAATCTATGATTCTAATGTGATGGTTAAAAATTTAGGAGTCAGATTTGGAGTCTCTGTGTCATGCTTGTGGACTTGAAACTAGTAAAGACGAAGCAGGTCGCTTTTTCCTCCCAACCAAGCAGCTGGGTTTTCGTATGCCCAAAGCATTCCAGAGTTTTAGCTTTTTGGATTCAGCAAGTCTGAAGAGGTAACCTCTGTGTTATTCACCTAGAGCATTTTCATTCGTCTGCGATCCAAGTTTAACATATTTCAGAATATAATCAAGATTGTATTGACGTTTTGGATTTTAAAGAAAAATTGAGATAGGCCAGCTACAATATTTGCATAACATTGGATTCTGACCTGTCATTATGGGAGGGAGGATGGTATTCATAACTTGCCTTTTTCTCCATCTATTCAGTGGTGATCATAAATTCACCCTGCAAGGGTTCAATTGATAACCATGGAGTAGCTAGCACAAAGAAAGTGAGCTTCTCGCCTTTAATCTAACAGTTATAAATGATCACTGACAATAAAAGACGGCTTTTTGTAGTGCTTACTTGATATCATATCTGGTGGACTTTCCTTTTTTCTGCTTTTTAGTTGGAGGAGTCACTTTCTAATGGAGCTTTTACTGCTGCTAAGGTTGGTTGAAATTGACATTTCATTTACACAGTAAGAATATAAACTAGTGCTTTCTTGAGTTTTCTCGGAATGGCCAATTTTCTTGATCATCAGTGTTTTATTATTAGTATCTTAGCTAAATGGTTATCTTATTTTATGTTTTCAAGATAATGGTTCTAATGCTTGAGATATCGCAACTACTTCACAAATTCATCTCCTTCATAAAAATATGTTGGTCTAACTTTGACTATCCTGAAGATGCAAGACTCTTCAGCATTGCTATAAGAAAAACTGTGGTAGCCTTCGGCCCTCAGCAGTACTGTATGGAAAATGGAAGTTTAATATGTGCAATAACCTGAAACTAAACCCTACTTGCCGAAATTTTAATATTTGGCAGCCTGTCTTGAAGCACATCTTCTATACCATGTGATGTATGTTGTTTACTTATTTATCAGGTGGGAGTCCCATGATGGAAGACTAAAACATGCGGATTCCAGGCCTTTCAGGCATTGAACTTTGGTGAGGCTTTAAATTATTGGTAAATGGTGGCTGCAGTCCTGTTGTATACTATCAAATTCAAAATATCCTTGACATGGCAAGATGTTCAAATCTCAATAATTCAACGTTTAACTTTAATTGATTGTGGAGTAGCATCCATATAAATTGTTGGTAGTGTTTAGATGCGAGTGCAGAATGGATTACGGAGACATTCATGTTGCTGTACCTTTAAAGCAGCTTCTTTGCGTCTTGTATTCTAAGAATTGGGAGAAATATAGTAGCTTAACTTTCAATCTGTTTGCCAACATAATGATGCAATCAGAGCTAGAGTTTTAGATATATCCCCCTCCACTTAGTGGCTCTGTTGACAAAATGTTTCCCTTCGTTTCTGGACATCCTGAAAATTTCCCCAAGTAGTATTTTTTTTGAAATTAGAAATTTCACTTCAACATGTTTAAGTCTGGATGATAATGTGATTCCTACTACTGCAGAAACACATGGGCCAGGGAATAAACCCTTCTCATACTGAAGATGGTGAGAATTTGATCCCAAGACCTCTTAAACTGTTTATAATAAGTATCTTTTCTCAGGAAAATTATGGTGACTTATATCTTAGCAGAGGGAAATAAGTGTGGTGAATTGTACTGCTTAAATTAATAGAACTCCTCTTCGGCATGCCAGCCTCCAGAAAAGTTGATTCTCTTTTGAGTCATTGACAAACCTCAATGAAGTTGCAGAGATGTTGTCCAGCAATTGAAAATCTGAGCCTTTGTATCGGCAGGCGGTTCCTGTCATTAGTTATATCAGATGAAGAATTTCTTGTGAATAGGTATACTGGTTCAGGGATGCAGGAGATGGCAAATATCCCTGTGATATTTTTGAAGAAGCCACAGCCTTGTTGCTGCTTATGACCACATCGTTGAGGCATAGACATGGTGGTCTATTATCAAGAGAATTGGAAATTGAAGTTTAACAAGTAAAAACAAATGCATTCAACACCCATCATAGACATACATCATAATCACATTGGTGGATACAAAGTTAGCAACAAGATTCAGACCCAGCAGGTTTCATAAGGCCACACTGAGGCCATTGAAAAAACAAAAGAAAACCAAAAGAAATGTAGTTCGTACACCAAGTCACCAAATGCATAAAATACACCTGTATACACTATTTCCATGGAGCCACACCATTAGCTTCCTTCTGCAGCCATAGTTCAGGGATGCCCTACTGCTTTCGGAAGACTGTGAAATAAGTTTGTGTAGCAGTGAGGAAGAGGAGGAGGCAGCCACCTACCATGATCGCAACGGCCAATGGGTTTCTAAAATACTTGTGCACCAGAGTTGCCCGCCACCTATGATGGGCAAAGTCACTGTATTCTTTCACAGCTTTGAACAGGGAAGCGTTCGCATGGCTGTCGTACTTGATGTGCGTCCCTTTACACAGCTTGTTGAACATGTCAGCCACCTCTGCATCACTGCCCAACTTGCTCTCGATGATATCGGAGCTCCGAAGGATGGCGACATCGCTCTCAGTGTTGATGACATTGTCTATGAAAACAGCATAGCTGGTGCAGTAGTCGCCAACCTGGGGGCAGCACTGCTCCAAGGCAATTAGATTCCGGAGCTTGGAGCCGGTGGATTCTTCCACCTTCAGGAATGGGATCTCTAGTGTCCCATCCACGAATGATACCTTGATGAAGCAATTCGACTTGTCCCTGTCCAAACTCTTCTTCTTGAACTCTAGACCAGCCTCAACGAGCTCTGTAGCACAATTGATCATCCTGGGCACACTGGAATCCTTCTTGGGGGCTACGAAAGGCCATTTGCGAATGAGCACCAGGTAGAGAAAGCCAAAGAAGATTAGGGACGCGAAGCTAGCTGCCGTCTCTAATGGGCACAACAACAGACGGCCAAAAGAGTAGGAACGCTCCTCCTTTACACGTCTCGGGTCGAGGCACAGGTGGTAGAGGTGAAGAAGGTGGAGCACCTGGTCTGCTTGTGGCTGTTCCTCCATGGGCAGCTTGACGTCGAGGAACTTGAGGGAAAGCTCGACCAGATCGAGAGGCTCCTTGCGCCTGCCGGTGAAGGGGACCCTCGAAAGCTCAAACAACTTTACCAGGACGAAGAAGGGGACCTGGTTCTCCAGCAGCATCAGGTCCCTGCGCAGGTGGGCGAACCCCCACCTGACGCCGGACAAGAGGGTCGTCTCCACCGTTTGCTTGAAGACCCGCTTGATGAAGTACTCGATCACGAAGCAGCCGTCGATGACCAGCATCTCCACAAACTCGTCCCTGTTGAAGTCGAACGGCTGGGAATACTGCTCCCGGGCCCGCTGCTCGCACTGGCGGATGGCCCTGACGTACTGGTCGAGCCGGTTGTCGAGGCTCCGCCCCAGGAGGTCGCGCAGGTACGAGATTTTGACCTGTTCCATCGGTAGCAAGCTTTGCTTGCCGCGGTGGAAGGGACCGATGGAGACGAGCCTGGGCTCGTAGGCCTCGCTCTCGTGATCCCTGATCACGGGAGGCACCCTCCAGATGCAGGGACCGTCCGCCGGCGACCTGGGCGGGAGGGGGCCGGCGGGCAGCTCCCCGATCTTCTTGGAGATACGATCGACCAAGGTGTCCGGCGACAACACATGAGCGCCGGCCATGGTCGTGGGGCGCAGATCTACCGCTTTTCTCTAGAGAAATCGGCGCAGCTACAGGAGATCCCTGGGCACCCGGCTGTTCAGGCTAGGTCGCGTTTGCTACTTGCTACCTGAGCGGGTGCTGCTGCTGCGGCCGCCGCCACCCAACAAAGTCTCTTTGCTTCTCCGGCAAGGTCAGGTGGATTGGAGAGGAATATATGCATCTGTGCGAGCGCGTTTTCGCTAATGGCGGTGGAAGGGGTGGGCTGTGGCGGTGCTGTTAGTTGTATAATTTCGATCCATTTTGTAAGAAATTGGCAGGGTTTTGGTGTGGTATTTGAAAATTAGGGTTTGTCTGGACAGTAGAAGGCGGTGGTGGTCGGGGGAGCTGCCGGTGCCGGGTCAGATATGGATGGATGTGTTTGGGCCCGGACCACCCAAATCGGATGGTTATTACTAAAATGGATAATCCTGCTGCCCTTTCATAGCAGCTTTTCCGCGTCAGAAATTGCGAATTTTTCTCATGTGGGGGAAGGGGCTTTTCGTGGCTTGTTCGGGGAGCATGCCATCTCTTGCTTGGCTTTTTGTTGGTTACTCGGGTTTTGACCGTTAGAGAAAGTTGGATGGGGGAATTTAAATCGTGTGTTGTGGTATTTTGAGAATATCCAACTGACATTTATTGTTATTTATTATTTTATTGCCCACTTTTCAATTGGAAAAATGATCAAAACATAGCGCTATAAATACCCCATGTATATACAAGAAATGTATGGATTATGTATTTTTAATATATATATATCGTGGATGCTATTTTCAACTTCTTAGGTCCATAGGTCCATCATGACCCATCAAGATGTCTACATGTGGGTCATCGAGCCACGTGTCTTCGAGTTCAGTCCTCGGCTTCCAAACACGCTTTGATCGCCAGACGCCTAAGGGCTTCGAGTACAGTCTCCGGACACCTCACAGCCTGTTCGAACAGAACGTGGTCTACCGGTAGACCACAAGCCTCATGTTCGAACCTCTTGAAGCCTCTCCTAAGGCACCAAACACCGAGCAGCGCTATCGAGTACCGAGCACCGTGCAGCCTGGGCCGAGTAGGCCCCTGCGCGGCGCCCCTCGCCTAGTGCGGCCCTATACGACCCTTCGCCTACCAACGACGGTTGATGCAACGGCGCGGCACGCTCCCCATGATGATTAAGGCCATTAAAGGCAGAATCCCAACAGACGTCTCAAACGGACAACTCCCCGCCTAGGGACTCCAACCGACGCGTCTCTTCAATCATCATTGAGGAAAATTGTATATGGACTTTTCATCTCCCTTGCCTATAAAAGGCACAAGTAATCCTCATGCAAAGGTACGTGACCTTTTCTCTGCACACTCGCCCACGCACGAACACACATCAGAGAACCTTCCATTCCTGCCTCTCTCACAGTCATTCCTGACTTAGGCATCGGAGGGTTTCCCTCAGTTCTTCAACTGGGCCCCCTGATTCTCTTTGGTTTTGCAGGCCTTCGTCCGCGCCGGCGACAGTCCCTTCCCTCTATCTTTGGTGGAGACCCATTCGGCCCAAAACTGAATCGGAATCGACGTCCACATTTTTTGCACCGTCTATGGGAACGACAATTGCCATGGCTCGCGGACGATCCTTTCACCATAATCTCGATAGTAGGGCGGCGTGGTCTCGCCAGTTGCATGCAGACTCACGCGACCAAGCCCCTCCCGCAGGAGCAACTACCAATGGTCCTATAGTTAACGCCCCGACATCAGCTCAGGAGGTAGTTGAGCTCTGAGGGCAGTTGCAGCAGCTGATGGGGGTTTGTCAAGGACTTCAGGCTCAACTGGCAAGACAGCCAGTCCCAACGATCCCCCCGCCGCCGGAGCAGCAGGCGGCGTAGTCCCGGCGGCGACCCCTAGCCCCGTCGGCTCAGCACGAAGAGTCGCCCGACGTTCGCAGAGAGCTCCGTCGGCCCGCTGAACACCAGAACGGCGAGATGACTCGCCCCACCGGTCTGCTGCGGCTCCTCCTCCTCCGCGCTCCGTCGTCGGCGCCAACTCCCATGGGTCCAGGCTCAAAGGCTCTGTGCATTCCGATCAGGAGTTGGCCAGACGCCTTCGCCACGTCGTCGACCTTGAACGTCGCATGGACGCGATGGTTCAGAGGGTGGAGGGCAGAGCTCTGGGGGACGATGACCTGGACTTCTGCTCCCCGTTCGCGGCGGAGATCCTGGAGGCCCAGATCTCCCTGAAGTTGCCCCTACCTTCCATTGCACCTTACGACGGCACCTTCGATCTGGCGGACCACATCCACGAGTTTGAGTCGCATATGGTGTTCCACGGAGCATCGGATGCAGCCAAGTGCTTGGCCTTCCCTGCCACGCTAAAGAAGACCGCGCGGGCATGGTTTGAAACCCTCCCCGCAGGCTCCATCTCATCCTTCCACCAGCTGAAGAAGTCCTTCCGGGACAACTTTCTGAGCGGAAGATTGTAGCCGCGCACAGCGGCTTCCCTTCTGTCTATTTGGCAGAAGAAGGGCGAAGCGCTCTGGGACTACGTCAAGCGGTTCCAGACCGAAGCGCTTCGCATCTCGTGCTTGGACGTCCCCTTGGCCACTAGTGCCCTCATCCAGAGCACTCGCGATGGCTTCCTCCAGAGGACGCTAGGGGTGCAACACCCGGCGATTCTCGCCGAGCTCCTCTCCACCGCTCAGCGCCACACTATGTGTGAGGAGAACTTGACAGTTGGCCGAGCTGAGCAGGGTGAGCAGGCGGAGAAGAAGAGGCCTTCCGACAATGGTTCTGACCGTGAATGGAAGAAAAGCCGGTGCAATGGCGATTCGCCGCACCGACCACATTCCTTCACCGACTACACCCCTCTCACGGTGGCCCCCGAATAGATTCTAGCCGAGATCCAGGACGAGCAGTACGTTCAATGGCTGCTAAGAATGCGCTCTGATTCCCGCAGGCGCAATCAGGATAAATACTGTCGCTTGCATCGTGGCCGCGGCCACGACACCTCCGAATGCTGCTAACTCAAGGATGAGATCGAATCCTTGATTAAGCGCGGCTACTTTGGACGGTACGTGTGCTGCAATGAAGACTGCCCGAGACGCCGAGAACAAACCCCGAGCAGCCCATCAACAATGAGCCGAATGGGCAAGAGATCAACGTCATTGCGGGAGGTTTTGGTGCGGGCAGAGAAAGCAGCCAAAGCTGACGCGACTATGCACAGAGGGTGCACCAGGTCGAATAGCCCCCGACGCCAAGACCAAGCCCTTAACCCAGTCCAGCACGCACATGATCCGAGGAGGCCATAACCTTCTCTGACAACGACCTTGTAGAAGTTTCAACTCCACACACTGATGCGTTGGTCGTCTCGGCCACCATCAATCACTGTACTGTGCGTCACACACTGGTGGATAATGGAAGTGCCCCCGACGTGTTAGCTTACGACTGCTTCTTATTAATGGGCTTGAAAGCCGACCACCTCTCCCCAGTAGAATCGTCCTCTGTTCGGCTTTTTTGGGGTCTCGGTGCATCCAATGGGTCGGGTATGTCTCCCCATAACCCTAGGAACAACACCGAAGAGTGTGACCAAGATGGTGGATTTTCTGGTGATCCGAAGCATGCCAGGGTACAACGCCATCCTCGGTAGAGGCCTGATCAGCCGCATCCGAGTTGTACCCTCCTCCTTACATCAAAAGATAAAGTTCCCCACTCCGCACGGCGTCGGAGAGGTGCTCAGCAGCCAACGCGAGTCTCGGCGATGCTATGTTCTCTCCCTACGAGACAAATAGCCTGCTGCAGACACGGTGGTCTTGCCTCCGTTGACCAACGAATCCTCCACCAGTCGAGGAACGCCTGTCGAAGATCTGCTGCCAGTTTGGGTGGACGACGACCCCGACCACGTCCTATACATCGGTGCATTGCTGCCAGAAGCCGAACAACAACGCTATAAGGCTTTCCTACTTTCCAACTTGGACGTGTTCCCGTGGTCGAACGACGAGCTACCTAATATCCCTCCAGAGGTGATGACTCACCACCTCAACCTAGATCAAAGGGTACCACCAGTTCAGCAAAGGAGGCGGCCAGTAAATCGAGAATGGCAGATCGTGATCTACGATCACGTCGTCAAAAGTCGAGCAGTTTGACTTCTCCGAGAAGCTGAGTACCCCCGATGGATTTCCAACGTGGTCCTCGTACGCAAAGCCAACGGCAAATGGCGCGTGTGCGTAGACTACAAGGACCTCAACAAGGCGACGCCCAAGGACAACTCCCCCTGCCGTGCATCGACCAGATGGTGGACACCACTTTCGGGCACGAGCTTCTCAGCTTCTTGGACGCATATTTTGGTTATCACCAGATCAGCATGCATCTCCCGGACCAGGACGCCACAACGTTCGTGACCGACCTTGGCCTCTACTGCTTCACCAGAATGCCATTTGGTCTGAAGAATGCGGGCGCGACCTACCACGTTTGGTTAACAAAATGTTCGAGCATCAGATCGGGCGCGACTTACCAGCGTTTGGTTAACAAAATATTCGAGCAGCAGATCGGGCGCAACATGGAGGTCTACATCGACGACATGCTGGTCAAGATGCGTCTGAGCGCCGACCACATCACCGACCTGGAAGAGACCTTCGCTACCTTGCGAAGGTTCAACATGAAGCTCAACCTAGCCAAGTGCGCTTTCGGAGTACGCTCGGGGAAGTTCCTCGGCTTCCTCGTGTCCAACCGAGGAATATAGGCCAACCCCGAGAAGATCCAAGCCATTCTGGAAATGAGTAGTCTGAGAACGATGCGCGACGTCCAACGGCTCACCAGGCATCTTGTTGCACTTAACCGCTTCATGTCCCAGGCAGCAGAAAGGAGTTTCAACTTCTCAAATTGCTGCGAGTCCCCAAAGGTGCCTCACCGCAAGGGGGGCAAGTACAGTGGACCAAGGAATGTGAAGCGGCCTTCACCGAGCTGAAGGCATACCTAGTTGCCCTGCCAATTCTCTCAAAACCGGTGCTCGGAGAACCACTATTCGTGTACCTTTCAATCACCGAGCACCCCATAAGCACGGTGCTAATCAGAGAAGAGGCGACAGCGCAGCACCCCGTCTATTATGTGAGCCGAGTGCATCAAGAAGCTGAAAGAAGATATCCTCGAGCAGAGAAGCTTGTTTTGGCGCTCGTCACGGCTGCTCGAAAGCTCAGGCCTTATTTTCAGGCCCATCCGATCACGATGCTAACTGACCAGCCGCTGAAGCTCATTCTTTAACGCCCAGAGGCTTTCGACAGGCTCATCAAATGGGCCATTGAGCTCGGGGAGTTTGACATCAGCTACCGACCAAGGACGGCTATGCACCCTTCTGACCGAGAAGGACCCTCCATTGGCGGATGAGCCCCCATGGGAGCTCTACGTTGATGGGTCCTCTTGCATCACAGGAAGCGGTGCAGGGCTGGTCCTCACCTCCTCGGAGGGTATGGAATTCCAGTACGCCTTTAGGTTTCACTTCGCCGCCTCCAATAACGCAGTCGAGCACGAGGCACTCCTGTCCTGCATCCGAATGGCAAGGCACCTCGGAGCACTTTGGCTACGGGCCTTCAGTGACTCACAGTTGGTTGCTTGCCAGGTTAACGGGTAGTTCGAAGCCAGGGAGCCCCGCATGGCGCAGTACCTCCAACAAGTCAAGCGCCAAGTAGAAGGCCTCCTCTATTTCGAAGACATACACGTCCTACGAGAGCAGATAACGCGCAGGCTGATGCACTCGTCAGGCGACATCACCCATTCTCGCTCCGTGTTCATTGAAGAGCTCTCCTCGTCGAGCACCGAGGTGGATGTAGCGGCTATCGAGACTGATCAACCAGCTCTGAGCTGGAAGGATCCAATCCCCCCCTCCCCCCCCCCCCTCCCCCCCCGACCAAGCTGAAGCCTGCAAGATCAGGCTGCGTTGCCAAAAGTTCACCATCGTTGAGGGCCAACTGTACCGATGTTCCCTCTCAAGACCTCTCTTACGGTGCCTCAGTCCTTCTGAGGCGGCACCTGCTATCGAGGAGGTGCACGAGGGTCTGTGCGGGAGCCACTTGGGCGGAAGAACCTTGGCATGCAGCATCCTCCGAGCAGGGTTCTGGTGGCCATCTCTGCAAAAGGACTGCATGTCCTACGCGAAAAGTGTCCAGAGTGCTAAAAGTTCAGACAACTCATCCGCAAGCCTGCCGAACAGCTGCACACTCTCTTCGAACCACGCCCTTTTGCTCGGTGGGGGATTGACATCATGGGACCATTCCCAGAAGCTCAAGGCCGGAAGAAATTTTTGCTCGTCGCCATCGACTACTTCACTAAGTGGATCGAGGTAGAGCCTGTTGCCACGATCACCGACCAGGCCTCGTGGAAGTTCGTGTGGAAGAACATCCTCTGCCGGTTTGGGATCCTAAAGATGATCACCTCCGACAATGGAAAGCAGTTTGACAGCACCATCTTCAAACAGAAGTGCTTTGAGCTCGGCATCTACAACTACTTCACTTCAGTTGCTCATCCCCAGGCTAACGGGTTGGTCAAAAACGCCAATCGGACATTGTTGCATGGGATACGCACTAGAGTGGAAGCTGCTGGATGTTCGTGGATCGAGGAGCTCCCCAATGAGCTATGGTGCCACCGAACAACTGCTCGGTGGCCACAGGAGAGACACCCTTCCACCTGGCCTACGACACATAAGCCGTTGTGCCTCTGGAAGTCGCGCTCCCCACAATCCGAACAACTCACTTCGATGAAGTGGCCAACAATCGCGCGCTTAGGGAGAACCTGGACATGCTCGGCGAACGCCAGAGCGACGCTAGCATCAGGCTTGTCTCCTATTAGCAGCGGCTCGCGCAGTACTACAACTCTCGAGTTCGAGAACGGCACTTCTTCAAAGGTGATCTTGTCTTGCGTTGTTGCTCTGCTTCGGACCCCCGAAGAGCAATAGGCAAGCTCTCCCCGAAATGGGAAGGACCTTATAAGGTCACCCAGTTCTCGAAAAAGGTTCCTATAAGCTGTCTACCCTTAGCAGCGAAACCATTCCGAGAACCTGGCATGTATCCAATTTAAAGGCCTATTATCTATAAAGGTCCCTTTGTTCGGCACCCAACTCTTTTTCCTGTTCTTTCGATCTACTGTGTAAAGGGCGTTCGGTACAACCCCTAGCCAAGAGCTTTTCAGCTTGGAAGGCTTGCGCAGTACCTAAGTCCTAAAACATAAGGGCGTTCGGTACAACCCCTAGCCAAGAGCTCTTCAGCTCGGAAGGCTTGTGCGGTACCTAAGTCCCCAAACAGAGGTGTTCGGTACAACCCCGGGCAAAGAGCTCTTCAGCTCAGAAAACCTGCGCGGTACCTACAAGCCTCTAGACACCGACGAATTCCGATTCGAACAGCACAAGACAAGGAAGAAGATAGAAAAATGTTACTTTTCATTGAAAGGACCATCTTTCCTTTTCATCAAAAAGGAATGTACAAAGGCCCACCTAGGCCAGGTTACATACAAAAAAGAAAGGGATACATGACTCAGGGCACTTGGTCGGAAGTGTCGGCCTCCACATCCCCTGAAGGCATCCAGCCAGATTGGAAGATGGCGAACCGAACTCCATCCTGGAGAGGATCTTTGGTGCGTCGACGGCACTCCCAGAGGGCGGCTTCGAAGGCCTCCTCGGCATACTCCACGGTGGCCAGCCGTCGTCCTCGGTCTTCACCGACCTCGAGACCAACCTTGCAACAGGATGCGCCGTACTGTTCCAAGTCTTCCTTGAACTCTGGCCTGGCCTTATACTCGGCGACCCCGCGGGCCTCAGCTTTATAGAGGACCCCCGTAAGGGCAGTCTTCTCGGCCTTGGTGATGGCGAGCTCCCGCTCGGAAGCCTTCAGTGCTATCCGGAGGTTGTCATTCTCCCTCCGCAGCTCGACCTCCCGACGGCGGTGGTACTCCTCGTGCTCTGAAGTGAACGCGATCTCAGCATCCCACAAGTATCGTTCGTACTGCGATCGATACGCTGACCTTTGGAGCACCCCCATCGATCACGAGATGTTTCCGACCAGCTTGTCGATGTCCACGTCGACATCATCCTCCGAGTGGCCCCCCTCGATGGCCTCTCTCTTCCGTCCGCTTAGGGGTCTCCTCCGAGCTCAACCCCTGGCACCGCATGACCACCTCAAGTTGCTCTGCGGTAGGACAGGGGGGCAAAGCTCGGGTCGAAGGCCCTGCTCGGAGACGCTCCAAGATCGCCTCCAAGACTGCCGCTGAAGGCTGGGACAGGGTCTTCATCGTTAGCACCCTTGATAGGGGTGCACAGTCCTCCTCGGACCTCGCCCTGGTCACGACCGCTTCGATGGCTTGCTCGGAGGCGAGGACAAGCTTTTCGATTGCTCGCTCCGAGGCCGCTCCTACAGCTGCCACCTCCTGACCTTCGACCTCGCTGGTGGGAACCCCTTGTGAGGACTCCGCCTCGTCGTGATCTATCGGTTGCTCGACGACAGATGCAGACGTGAGCTCCTCCGACTACCCCTCTGTTATGGCGCCAGTCGTCGATGGAGGTTCTAGTGTCCCCTCCAAAGCGGCCCAAGCAGTGGTCGTCGCGGGGGTCGTCATGAGGGTTGGGTTCAGTTCAGGGGACTCCTCGACTGTCTCCGTACTCAGCGTTCCCCCCACTGCTACCAGTGCCCGCTCTGATGTGTTCGGCGCTTCCCCTCCGGTGGCCGTCCTGACGGGCTCCCCAGGGCGGTCCTCATCCGAGCGGTCGCTGACGACGACTAGGTCTTCTTCGCCAAGACCCAACTCCGAGAGCATCCCTTCAACCGTCAGGGGCCTCGTCACTACTCGGGTCCTCAGCCTCTCCTGTTCGGCCGCCTTCACCAGCTTCCTCTTCTTTTGAAGCTGGGGTTGGGGAACCTCTTTCTCTTTGGCCTCTTCCTCGGCCTCTCGCCTTGGCGCCGCTACTCCTATGCCCGAGGCGCCAGAGACTGATCCTCAGGGGCCTCCGCTCAGAAGGCTAGACCGCCGCCGCCGCCGATCTGGTTGCCACCGCCGTCGGTCTGGTTGCCACCGCCGCTGCCGCCACGTCCTCGCCGACGTTGGTCAAGTACAGCTTGACGGGAATCTGCTCGACATAGTTAGCCATATCTTTCTGGTCCCGATCGACGACTAGCTCGGCAGCATCTAGAAGGAGGAGCACAAGGTCAGAGGCTAACATTCTAAACAAACTATAGGACAAAGATGGGAATGGAGAGCTCACCCCATGCGCGGCTAAGTTTGTACTTAACGAGTTTGTACTCGGTCAAGTACCCCTCGGCGTGGTTCACGAGCACGGTGGACAAAGCCATGGACGCCTTGGCTGCGTCCTGAATGAGGAAGGGGGCGACGTCAACCCTCTTGAGTGGCTCGACCACCTGAACAGGAAAGCCTCAGTCTGGAGCTCTAGCTCCCTTCTTCTGGCCAATGAAGAAGAGGCGCCTTGTCCACCCCTTGTTGTTCGACAGATGGGGGGAGAAGTGAATCTGCATCCGGTTGGCCCGATGCTTCGTGTACATGATCCCATAGCCGGACTGCGAGAACGAAGCCAAACTAAAGTGGTTGCGGAAGATCTCCGCCGTCGCCTGGATCCCCTTCTTCTGGCACATGATGCAGAAGACAAAGACGCACCTCCAGGAGTTTGGCGTTAGTTGGATCGGCATGACCTTCTAGGCGTTAAGAAGGTCCTTCACGATGTACGACACCGGCAACCGGAACTCGGCCTCAAGCAGGTCCAGGGAGAGGAGGAAGCACCCAGGCTTACCCGTCAGATAGGTCTGGCCCTCCCTCATCAAGACGATCTCATATTCGTCCCCTATCCAGAACCGCTCGCGCAGGCCCTCGAAGCTCCGGTACTTCACCATTTTTGTCTTTGCTGGTGACGACTCGCTGGCTTCGGTCACGACCTTCCTTGCGCGTTGAGCCATCGACACTGGAGAAGAAGAAGGCGAAGAAGTGGTGAGAGAGCAGAAGGAAGACGACGAGCAGCAAGAAGAAGAAGGAATGCTTTTCTGGAAAAGGAAAGCACAAGGCCCTGCCTTCCCCCCTCCTCTTCCTTATAAGGAAAGAGAGGCACGAAGTTCAAAGGCAGAAATGGCGTTTGCCCGCTCCAACCGCTTGTTCGAACGGGCCGCTCCAAACCTAGGTCACGACACGTCTTCTTCGCCATCATGAAACGACGTCCCTGAGGAGAGCTTCGATGGCGTTGTTAAAAACCGTATGCACCGCCGCGGTCAGTATCGCATTTAATGCGGAGGTGACGTCGAGCAGACTTCTCCTCTCTCAAGTGCTCTTGATTGCATCCGAGCAGACTTGAGAGGGTGGGGGGCAAGTGTAGAGGCTATTTTCAGCCTCCTAGGTCTATAGGTCCATCATGGTCTATCAAGACGTCTAGGTGCGGGTCATCGAGCCACGTGTCCTCGAGTTCAGCCCTCGGCTTCCGAACACGCTCTGACCGTCAGACGCCTAAGTGCCCGGAGTGCAGTCTCCGGACACCTCACAGCCTGTTCAAACAGAACGTGGTCTATCGGGCAGACCACAGGCCTCCTGTTCGAACCTCCTGAAACCTCTCCTAAGGCACCAAACATCGAGCAGCGCTATCGAGCACTGAGCACCGTGCAGCCGGGGCCGAGCAGGCCCCTGCGCGGCGCCCTTGTACGACCCTTCGCCTACCAATGATGGTTGATGCAACGGCGCAGCACGTTCCCCTTGATGATTAAGGCCATTGAAGGTAGAATCCCAATAGACGTCTCAAATGGACAACTCTCCGCCTAGGGACTCCAACCGACGCGTCTCTTAGATCATCATTGAGGAAGATTGCATCCAGACCCTTCATCTCCCTTGTCTATAAAAGGCACAGGTAATCCTCATGCAAAGGTACGTGACCTTTCCTCTGCACACTCGCCCACGCGCGAATACACACCAGAGAACCTTTCATTTCTGCCTCTCTCACAGTCATTCTTGACTTAGGCATCGGAGGGTTTCCTCCGGTTCTTCAACCGGGCCCCCCTGATTCTCTTTGGATTTTGCAGACCTTCGTCTGCACCGGCACAACCCCTTCCCTCTATCTTTGGTGGAGATCCGTTCAGCCCAAAATCGAATCGGAATCGACGTCCACATACACATATTTGAAATAATTAGGCAAATTCCGACCTTGGCGAGTGGAGAGATGAGATAGGTTGATTGACCTCACCCTCTATTATCCACATCATTTTTATGTGAACGGTAGTGTGGTGGCGAATATGTGTCATGGGCTACCACTGTTATTGGTTGATGGCCATCACCATAGTTTGTTGATTGTAACCACCACTTTTGACTCGTTGCCAATCATTCATTAATCGTCGTCACTAGTTAGTGGTTGTGGTCGTTGCCACCTATTATTAGAGCACCTGTTCTGCCATGTTTTATATTGTTGTATCGTTACGTGTCATTGTTAGCACAACATGTCATGGGCCAATAGAGAGTGAGATTAATCAATCCATCTCACCCTCTTATCTCTCTTAACGGAGCATCAAATGTTAGTCTAATTACATATGTTTGTGTTTGATCGTGTTATATGATTAGAACTTAGAACTAAAGTTGCGTGAAATTTTAACGCGCCGCCCTTTAAGAGGTTTTGTCCCCGTGTGCAGTTTTATCTTTTTCTTAAGAAAAAAAGACTCTTATGAGAAGAAGAATATGTCTTATTATAAATATATTTATTTTTACTATTTTTAATATAAAATTAAATTATACCTATACAAAAACAAATATAACCTCTACAAAACCAAATAAACCTTTTCCTCCTTCCATTTCTTGCCTCTTATCCATCCCTCATCTGACATCTCCCTTCCTCTCTTTTTCCCCGCGGGATCTATTGTTATTTTCTTTTCTTGCTTCTCCATTAACCAAGAATAAGAACCCACACGCAATTCCAAACACAAACTCATAATTTTTTTAACTTAACAAAGAGCAACAACTACCGATAATATTTTTGAAACTTACAGAGTAACGAAAGAGTGAATAAAGTTTAAAACTAAAAGAGTTTCAAAAAAAAAAAAAAGAAGGAAAAAAGCTAGCCCTCCCAATCTAATCTACAGAAAGTACGTACGTCTCTATTAGTAACGCACTTAATATTTAATCTCTGTGACATTAGACGATGCTTTGAAACCACTTTGGCCATCATGGAACGCCACTTACCATCATATTAATTAATCTAGGGGGATCACTCTTCTCAGTGTGTCCCCAGCGTCTCCAACATGTGAAAACCACTTCTCTCCTCTATCTTTAATTAATATATCTAAAGCTGATGATCGCCTCTCTATCAGAACCATTAGATCTCTACTAAGGATTTGTTGACCACGCCGCCTCATGATAGCCACTAAAGCATTCATTTCTATGATCTTAATAATTTCTTGAATAGTTTAAAAAAATCTAGAAAAGTTAATGTAGTTCTGACAGGTCGAAGGGCTAAAACATTCGGCCTCTTTGGTAATGGGTTGGAGTTAGATAACTTAAACTCATGAACAAAGTTACACATATGCAACCCACTTTTTACTTTGGTAATAATAGAGTTAATTTTGATTATATAGTGAGTTAACTTACTTTTCTCAAATACATTTTGGTAAGAACAAGTGAGTTAACTTATCTTGAGAAAAGGAAAAGTAGCATTTAATGCTTGTGATGTGAGAGAAAAAGGTAGTTAACTCACTTGAGTTAACTTTGCTCCTCCTCTAGAGGTGGGTTAGAAAAAGGTGGGTTAACTCACTTTTAAACCACCTTTAGCCTAACCCACAAAAGTTAACTCTAAACCACTATACCAAAGTACTTTTTGAGTTAACTCTGAGTTAAAGTGTTAACTCAGAGTTAACTCCATCCAAAGAGGCGCTAAAAGTTCGAGGTTAACGTGCTGATGGGTTAACAAGTTGGTAAATGAGTTGTGAAAGTGTTAGTGTATTAATGATGCATTAAGAAGTCTAATATATATATTAGGATAAATTAATTAAGAGTTTCTGACTGTAACATGGATGTTCTTGCTATAACAGAACTTAAAATATACTGTAACATAGGATAACACTTACTGTAATAAATTACAGCTCTGTCAGAAACTAAGAATAAATCAAATATCTGATAAAAACTCCTAATTAATTTACCCTATGTATTACTAGTCCTACTACTATGAAAGATTGATGTTAATAGGGATGTTCTCCTCGATCCCCTAGGTGACGAGAAATCAAAAGCCAAGAATGCCAAACTAAGCTGGGGGCATTGTGATTAAGCCTCTACATGCACTATTCAATTTGCATCGAAAAATCAAATTGGATGGACCGATTCAATTTAGTTTGGATCGATCGATTTGAAACTTTTATTCGGTTCAATTGAATGAATAAACTAAAATTATTTTCGTTATTATCAATACTCTATAATATACATATTATATTAAAAATATATATTAAGAAATAATTATATACATAATTTAATTACAAAATATAAACTTTTTAATTTTGTTAGCATTTTAAATATATAGTATTAATAAATTTATTCACATTTAATTAATATAACATCTTAATTTAAAACGAATCGAACCGAAATAATTTTAATTTCATCCAATTGGATTTGGGTTGAGGAGGGGGGGGGGGGGGTTTAATTCGATTTATCGAAGGTACTTGGACTAAATCGGGTCAAACTGATGTGTGTGTGATATTCTACGGACAGCACCTCACTATAGTCACTATCAACTTCCTGATTGTGCAAACACATTGAATAGCACTACTATATATATTGCATAATATACAAGTTTTCCAAGATCTAATTAACTCACGTTAATTATCCTGTGCTTTAATCACACGAGAAAGAGAGGAGTCGGTAAGGAGGGTATTGCATGCATGCATGAGTACTTCGTTAATAAGTAATTAGGTGATAATAATTAAGGTGAATTAATTAGGTGACGAACACGTACTGAATGACGTATGAAGTCTCTGATAATTATATTAATCCATCATATAAATACACCACGGCTTGATCAATGACGTGTGAAGTCCTTGATAATAATAACACCTTATATATATATATATGTGACGACTTGAATGATGTGAAGTCTTTGATAATTATAATAGATTATGTTATGACTTGGATGACACGTGAAGTCTTTGATCATAATCCATTATGTTACGACTTGTCTTGCTTATTCGATAAGCACAATAATACGCCTCCTCGTGGAGGGAAACGCGCAATAGTTTATGATGCATATGTGTGTGCGTTGTTCTTCGTTCCATATATAGCTGAATCGGGATCCTCTCGGCCCCCCTAGGAAGGGAGCCGGTCAGTACAAAAGAAGATGTTTGAGGGGTGAAATAAAAAAATCCACCCCCCACCTCATGTACTGACTGGCCCCCTCTCCTGCGGGGGGCCGAGAGGATCCCGACTCTATATAGCTCGTGCCCCTGGCATGCATTAGTCGATCACATCCATCGTCTTCTCCCTAGTTAGTTTGGCATGCAACGTCAAATTCTATAGAACTCAATTCCAAAACTTAAATGTTAAGAAGGAGGAAGACCATGTTATATAAATATAAATTTATCTTTGAATTATCTGATGTGGAACAATTTTATCATGTCCTTACACGTCTTGGTTCTATACAAGATAATGGTCGTGTGAATGTTAATAAAAAATGACGTGGGATCTAAAATTGAGAAAGAACTTATTCTAACCTCTAAAATCTAGCTGTTGAGAAGAAGAAGAAGGCTACACCATATATAAATACAAACCCATATTTAAATTCTGGTGTAGAACAATTTCAACGGATCCAAGAAAACCGAAGATAATAAGAAGTCACAACCTTGTTGTGCACGTCTTAGGCATTGTTTGGTGATGATTTTCAAAATTCAAAAATCGGTAAAAGTTAATTTCATGAGCGGTGCAAGAAATCTGCCGCTTTTGGCCTCGTCATTGGCGTGTTTTGCGGCGAGGGAGACGAGGCGCGTCGTCACCCGCACTCACAAAGTCGCACAAATACAAAACAATTTTTTTTTTAACATCGCCCCATGCCGCAAAATCGGTAAATACGAGTTTTCATTTGCTTTTCATCTACAGAGAGAGAGAAGATGTAAAGAAGATGTGCTTCTCTCAATCTCTCTCCGTGTTGTAAAAATTGAGAACGGCATGAAAGCCGAGTCATGTGGATATGTTTGATACCATTTGAAAATTTGTCAGAAATTTTATATCTTAAAATCTCCCACAACTTGTTACCAAACAATGTCTTAGACTTCTTCTCGGATGTTGCAACTCCGAAGGACCAGTCTTTGGTAATGGGTTGGAGTTAAGATAACTCCAACCCTGTACAAGTTACACATGTGTAACTCATTATTTACTTTGGTAATAATAGAATTAACTTTGATCATATGGTGGTTAACCTATTTTGTAAAACACACTTTGGTAAGAACAAGTGAGTTAACCTACCTTGGGAATGGGAAAAGGTGCATTTAATGTGCATTTAATGCTTGTGATGTGAGAGGAAAAAGTGGTTAACTCACTTGAGTTAACTTTGTCCCCTCTCTAGAGGTGGGTTACAAAAAGGTGTGTTAACTCACTTTTACACACTTTTACCCCAACCCACAAAAGTTAACTCTAACCCACTACCAAAGCACTTTTTGAGTTAACTCACATTTAACTCTATCCAAAGAGGCGCTAAGGAATTAAGGAGGCCAACTACCACCACCAAATTCCCTAAACCCCAGGGCAAAAAACGGATTTTGGTATTACTATTGAGCCAAGTATCTGAGTTTTTATACGTGTATTTGTTTTCTTTTTCTTTAATGCTTTTCAGTTTTGGCGTCTAATTTCATACCCAGGAATGCAAGTTGCGTAACAATATTGTGTAACCGTGTCTTCCACTGTCCTATCTTAGATGCCATAAACATGTCTGTAAAATGGGGTACTTAGTATCAAGGAGAAAGTATTGAACCACTGGCATGTTTATAAAGTCCGGATGGAAACATTAGAGTACTCATATATATGTTAACAACGTGATGTGTTCCCTCGTCCATCGCCATAATAAAACCATAGTGAAACCAGAATTTTGCCCAAAGCACCGGTGGCCGACCTGCGTTTTATAGGATTATGACAACAGAATGGGTCAACATCAAATATCGTCAACTACGTCCTTGATGCCTTAAATCTTTTTTATTTTGGAGGTAACGGGGAACCCGGCCCCGTGTAATTTGCAAGTTCAGATTAGTGTTATTGAACTCCAAGATCAAGATTTAATAGATCTTACTTTTTATGTATCCGTATTATATACATGTCCTTATCTTATTTGACCGAAAAATCTCTAAACTTACACACTTCGAAGATTACATGTAGATCAGATAACCCCCAACCCCCTCTCTGAATAATCGAACTCAGAACCTCTTATTTCTAAGTAAGAGTTCTAACCGATCGACTCAATCGGAGTCCTCCTGATGTCTTAAAACTCGTGTATGAGATAGCAGACAGAAGACAAGAAGAAAATAGTAAAGTATCAGTATCTTAAGTTTAATGTCCTAAGATGCTAAATACTAGGATATAATCATGTTTAACAATCAGCTGCCCAGGTTAAACTGTTAGTACCCGTACATGTTGACAATTTAACAAGACGCTATATAACAAACTGCGCGCTGATAATTAGGACGAGGGACAAACCAGTATGGTACACAGCACTAGGAGAGAGCTTGATGGTTAGGGTCCGTTTGTTTACCGGGAAAACCGGCGTTGGGAAAAAGTTTTCGAGAAAACGTTATTTTTTGAATCGTTTGTTATCTTGTAAAAGTAAAATCTGTAAAAATAAATTCTAATATTATCAGATTTTGGCATCCGCGCAAAAAGCACGGATGCCATTTTCCCCGTTGCAACAAGATGCGCCATTTTCCAGGAGCACTATTCATTTTAGATAAATTTTTATTTTTGTTCCACTCATTAAAATAGTATTTGTCAAATTTAATTATTTTTTATTAGTCAATTTATTTTTTACTTTTTTATTAAAATATCTGTAGAATATTATTCATTCAAATTGTGTTTTTATTTTATTTCTCCGACTTTAAATTATATTTGTCAAAATTATTTATTTTTTTATTAGTTATCTAATTTTTTTATTTTTTAAAAAATATTTAAAATAAAAAATAAAATTTTGATGAATAGTGTTAATACACAAGGAGTATATGACTCTCTCTCATTTGAGTAGATCATAAGATCTCATACTCTTCCATACAACTTTATATTTTCCTAACAACCAAATAGACAATTACGTTTTCATTTTCACGTAAAAGTTATTCCATGGAAAACTATTTCCCTCTGAAACTATTTTACATGCAACCAAATGGACCCTTAGTGTGAGAGCTGACAGAGTTTTCAAATAAAGCAATACAAGATGGTTAGTACTTAATCGCTGTGGTTCACATTGAAGCCTGACTGGCCCAATTGGACATGGTGCATGCCTATACGGTCCACACCCATGTTATCGGGTTCAGACCAATAAAATGGCCCAATGTCAAAATTTGGCCGGGCTGGTCTAGCTAGTTCGACTTGACTTGACTTGGCTTCAGCTGGCCAGTTTTCATATATGTTGGAGAGGCTCAATCTCGGATCCACGACACACCACTCGATGGCCTGAGGTGATCAAGAAATTGGACGATGCTCCACAGTTGCGAGGGAGAGATCTAAAAAAAGAAGCAAATGATTAGGGGATCTTGGAAGTGGTATCTTAGAAAAAATATTTTGATGTCTAAGTCAGATCTTAACAAGAGCAAAGTAAGAGGATGAACGATTCGAGATCGCTCCCCACAGTGTTAATGTCTCTAGAATAGCTTAGTATTATGTACTATGACATACCTCACATCGAAGGGTTTTTTTTAGGTTTTATATATACGCATTGAGTCTTCTAACTAAGGTCTGCCTAGATAGGTATAGGGTAGATTGAGTTAGCATCCAACCATTGTGTGTTCTGAGACTTTTAACTTGGGAGTTGTCCTCTGTTGCTTGGGCTATCTTTCTGACGTCGCCTCCCCTTAGAACTAGCAGATAATTAGGTGCTCATTGGCCCTTCGAAATGCTTTGTTTGATAATTGGGCTTTCTATCAAGTGGGTTTGTAGGACTTTTGCCCGGGCGAACTCCGCTTCATGACTTAGGTATCCCCTATTAGGCAGAGAAATTTTACTTGTTCAACTAAATGTTTTAAGTTTGGATGGCAATATGGTTCAACCATATAAGCAGTATTCTTCCCATGGTTTACTACTTTCAGACACGGGCCAACAAATACTTGGATTCTACGATTTCCTAAACTTTTTAATAATTATTATCTTTTTATCTAAAAAATATATGGTGACCTTTGTTGAATAGTTCTATATTGACAAGTTTAATAATGTGCCTGTCCTTATATAGTATTGTTTTTGTCCTTTTAATACCTAGATTTTGGGGGCAACTTTTTATTTAGACATGGTATCCGAGCATGTTTTATTCATCTAATTGTAGACCTCACATGCATCATCCCATTAAGATCTACAGAACTCCACATCATCTAAGAACATACACGTTTGGGGGCTTGTTGGATAGTTTGATATCGACTAGTTTAATAATGGACATGTTCTTATATAGTGTTGTCTTTGTCCCTTCAATGCATAGGTTCTAGGAGTGAATTTCTATCTACACATGGTATCAGATCAAATTTCATTGGTTGCGAACCTCAAGTCATTTCATTAAGATCTATGTGACCTTCGCTCTATATGGGCTGGCACACACGGATGTGTGTTGGATAGTCTCATATCTGCTAGTTTAATAATAAGCATGTCCTTCTATGGTGTTGCCTTTGTCCCTCAATGTTTAATTAAGTATTTGAGGTGACTTTCTATTTGCAAAACCTTTTGTTGCTGCAAGTGCAACCGAGGTCGGCTCATGCCGAGGTGATCTTCGAGACAACCAGTGCGTGGCATCCGAGCCGAGACGACCAAGTAGAGAGATCGATCCGAGGTCTGCCTATTTGATCTAGGAGGCGTGTTCTGAGTTCCCGACGACGTTGCCCAACGACCTACAAAGTCCATCGAGAGTTCTCGACGGGGAGACACTCTAACGATCAAGTCAGTGCTAGTTGACTAGAATGGTCTAACCCAAGGAGTCGAACAATGTATCTGCACCTGTAGAGTGTCTGCCTCTTTTATAGGGTTAGAATACCCGTAGAATAGTTGGAAGACCCCACAAATCTCGTTACGGATCTCCGTGATTGTCGTCGGATCGTGGTCGTAATTGACATATCAATCGTCCTGATTGTGGTCTTAATGACTGCAATTACCGAACATACGATCCTCGACCATTACCTTGTTGGTTAGTGCATCGACCGTTATGCGAGCTACGCGCCGGAAATCTTGCAGACACGTTGGGCTCCAGGTCGGCTATGTTCGAGCCGTTTAATCCTCATCTTTGGTCAAGCTGATATTGTCGACCCAAGGGAAATAAGGAGATTGTCATAGTCGACCTTACTCGTCGAACTAGATGACAACAAGATCTGGTTCCAACCACGTCGGAACGTCGGTTCTAGTACTCTGGGAGGTCGGCCTATCTGAGGCTCAAGCCGACACATGGGAAAACCCCGTAACACCTTTATCTGGTCAAAGGAAAATACATGACGAATTGTACATGCATTCAGCAAAGTGTTGATTCTTTAATGAAGTTGTAGACATGTCGTTCAGCATTGAAAATTTTGAGCCTTTAGAACAACAGTAATGAAGAATGCCTTGTTAATTAATAGGTGTAGTGGGAGAGGGATGAAGGAGATGCCAAAGGTCTATATAGTATTTTTGGAAAGGGAAACTCTTGTTGCAAACCGCCAGCATGGCAGTTTGCAACAAACTCAGCTCCCCATTGGGGGAGCTGAGGTCATTGGGGGTGGCACACCCCTAGGGTTGTGCCCACCCCCAATGGGGGTGTAGTTTGCAACCAGCTGGTTGCAAACTGCCATGGGAGTTTGCACCAAGTGGTGCTATTTTGGAAAATGCTTAAAATCGGCATGGATATCCACTCTAACATGGTGTTGAGGTGGATCTTAATCATGGTATGAAGGTGGGTATTTGTGCAGGTTTCAAGTTTAGAGTCCCAACCACCATCTTTTAAGTTTGAGTTTTTCAATTTGAGGTCCAAGTGTTGACTGTTTAATTATTTTTAGGTCCATTGACCAGAAAATTTATTTTTAAGTCCAACTATGCTACTTCCATTATTTTTAACCCATTCTGTGACGCCTCCGTTTGTGGAGGGTAGCAGGGGCGAAAAGGGGGCGAAACCAAGGGGGTGAAACCTCTTCCTTCGGCGATGGTCAAATCTCTTCTTGAGGGCGAAGGCAATGGTGAACCCTCTTCCTGGCGCGAGCAGGCGGCGAGCAGGCGGCGCGCAGAGCGCGAGTAGGCAGTGCGAGCAGGGCGGGAGCAGGGCACGAGCAGGCGACGCAAGCAGGGGGCGAGCAGGTGGCGCGAGCAGCCAATGGGACACCCTCCTCGGTGGCGCCCTCTCCACTATGGTATGCAAGTTGGGCTTCCACAGCCTTCCTGACAACTGCCTGCCTAGGAACTTAGGCACCTCCCCGAATTGACGCCTGTGAAGGAAACTCTATGGTGCTCATCTTTCCTGTCGGCTTCGCCTTGTTCCCTTCTTCTCCTTCTGCGTTTGACACGCCGGGATCCGGCTGCCCCCAGTTCTCCAGGGGACCACTCTTGGAAGAAGACGACGATGTCGACAGGAAGAAGCTGGAGCGCAGGACGCGGTGAGCCTCTGCGGCAGACATCGTCGAAGGCTTCCCGGGCTTTATGGGTAGCATCATGTACACCCTCCCCGGCTCCAGCTTGTGATCGGCGGGCAGCGGCTTGTTCCCGGACAGAAGCGAGCTTAACTCCACCACAAACTGCTATGGGTGCTCGAGCATGAGCTCCGCCACCGACGTGCCGTCCTCGAACTTTGCCACTGAGCCATTGGAGAGGACAACCTTGCTGTTATCCTTTTTTTCTCCCATTTGAACAGAGCATTTTTTCCTGTCTTTGAGGACATGAGGGTAATTTCAGTGTACCCACCGTCAATGACGGTGGAGGTAATTTTTAGACCTAAAAATAAAAGTCCACTACAAATAGATTGAAAGTTAAAAAATTTTGATTAAAAAACTTAAAATTAAGTCATAGATCAACAAATGGACCGATAGTTGATTTGGCCTTTAAGTTTGGAGTTTCAACCACCGTCACGTGAAGATGGATCCCGCCAATAAATTATTTTCAATATTTTTAAAAGAAATGTTAAATACGGACTCGGAGCACCCAGATATGAAATACTGGGGTGCTAGACAACCGATGGGGTTCGTGGTCTCTACACTACAAGGTCTTGCGCCACCAAGTGTGCCCAAACACTTGGCATTTCTCATCTAAAGAAGACACGGCTTTCTTGCGCTTATGAGTGCCACACCCATGAGGCATTGGCATGGTGGTGTATTATCAATAGAACCGGAAATTGAAGTTAACGAAGTAAACAAAATGCATGCAACGCCCATCATTTTAAGTACAATAGTAGACATAAGTTTAGCAACAAGATTCAGACTTGGCAGTTTTTACAAGACACTTGAAATCAAAAGAAGATATAGTATGTGCAGTGTGCATTAAACACTTCATTGCTGTGCAGAGAAAGTCCCAAAAAGCCACACCGTCAGCTTTTCTTCTGCAGCCATTGTTCAACTTTTTGGGAAGACAGTGAAATAAGTTTGTGTAGCACTGAGGAGGAGGAGGACGCAGACCGCAACTAGGGTGACAGCGGTCAATGGGGTGCTAAAATACTTATGCACCAATGCAGCCCGCCACCTATGGTGTGCAAAGTCACTGTATTCTTTCACAGCTTTGAACAGGGAAGCATTTGCATGGCCGTCGTACTTGATGTGCGTCCCTTTACACAGCTTGTTGAACATGTCAGCCACCTCTGCGTCACTGCCCAACTTGCTCTCGATGATATCGGAGCTCCGAAGGATGGCGATGTCGCTCTCAGTGTTGATGACATTGTCCACGAAAATGGCATAGCTGGTGCAGTAGTCTCCCACATGGGGGCAGCACTGCTCCAGAGCAATGAGATTTCGGAGCTTGGAGCTGGTGGATTCTTCCACCTTCAAGAATGGGATCTCTAGTGTCCCGTCCACGAATGATAGCTTGAGGAAGGAACTCACCTTATCCTTGTACGAACCCTTCTTCTTAAACTGAATACCAGCCTCAACCAGCTCTGCAGCACAATTGATCGTCCTGGGCACACTCGAATCCTTCTTGGGGGTTACGAAAGGCCATTTGCGAATGAGCACCAGGTAGAGAAGGCCAAAGAAGATTAGGGACGCGAAGCTGGCTGCCGTCTCTAATGGGTACAGCAATAGCCGGCCAAAAGAGTAGGAACGCTCCTCCTCTACACGTCTCGGGTCAAGGCACAGGTGGTAGAGGTGGAGAAGGTGGAGCACCTGGTGTGCTGGCGGCTGTTCCTCCATGGGCAGCTTGACGTCGAGGAACCTGAGAGAAAGCTCGACCAGATCGAGAGGCTCCTTGCGGCTGCCAGTGAAGGGGATTCTCGAGAGCTCAAACAGTTTTACCAGGACGAAGAAGGGGACCTGGTTCTCGAGCAGCATCAGGTCCCTGCGCAGGTGGGCAAACCCCCACCTGTTGCCGGACAACAGGGTCGTCTCCGCCGTTTGCTTGAAGGCCCGCTTGATGAAGTACTCGATCACGAAGCAGCCGTCGATCACCATCATCTCCACGAACTCGTCCCTGTTGAAGTCGAACGGCTGGGAATACTGCTCCCGGGCCCGCTGCTCGCAGAGGCGGACGGCCCTGACGTATTGGTCGAGCCGGTTGTCGTGGCTCCGCCCCAGGAGATCGCGCAAGTACGAGATTTTGACCTGTTCCATTGGCAGCAAGCATTGCTTGCCGCGGTGGAAGGGGCCGATGGAGACGAGCCTGGGCTCGTAGGCCTCGCTCTCGTGATCCCTGATGGCGGGAGGCACCCTCCAGATGCAGGGACCGTCCGCCGGCGACCTAGGCGGAATGGGGCCGGCGGGCAGCTCTCCGAGCTGCTTCGAGATACGATCGACCAAGGGGTCTGGCGACGGCAACACATGAGAGCAAACCATGGTCGTCGGCTGCATGCAGATCTACCTGGGCGGCGCCTTGTTCCGTCGCCTCCTGCTGCAACTACCTGATGCTTGTATCTTCTTCGACAAGGTGAACAAATGTCCGGGGTGGGGGAGGTACGTCGTGGTGTTGTGGCTTCGATGCTTTTGGTGAGAATGTTAACGGCGTTTTGGTTGGGTATTTGAAGACGACGAGGGGTCTTGTGGAGCAGGTCTCGGAAATTTCCAAGAAAAACCTTCCAAAATGGATGATGTTGCTCGTCACAACATTAAATTTCAGCTGGGGGTGGCTGCGGTGGAAGGTAGCGGTGTTTATGATTTGGATTGATTTGATTTAGAGAAGATTTTTAAGAAATTAAATTAAATTAAATTTAGACTCAACTCGAATTAAATTAAATTGAAGTCTTTTAAAATCAAATCAAATCGAAATAATTTAATTTAATTCTATTTAATTTGAAAATAAATAGATTTTTAAATTTTCTTAATCTTAAATAAGATTTTAATTACTTATTTCTTTAATAAATCACTATCAAACACTAAAAGGACTTCTAAGTAATATTTGGCCCAACATAAGTTAGATGTAACTTCTCATAGTTGTCTCTTAAGACTTATGATTCGTCGTTGCTCACCACCGCTCACCGCTTACGGCCCATCATTTGTCGTCACCATATTACTGTAAGCACACCACGTGCCCTGTCTACCATCTTTTTTTTTTGTAGGTAAGTTGATAAGGGGATGGGAATTGTGAGGGGAGGGTGTGCGTTCGAACCCACGCCCTCTCGCCTCCTCCCCTCCTTTCGGCAAGGGAAGAAGCCACTGCGCTAAGCGCAGCTCTCTGCCTACCATCCCGCATCATGTCTTATGTGTTGTCATGTCATTGCACAAAATACGGTAACTGTATCTGCACAAGTTTATTAAGTATCTCTCAAAACTGTGCTTGCACAGGTACATCAAATATTTCTCTTTTGAGAGATATATTGATTATGGACAATTCTTTGGGCTCGGCCACCACTTGCCATCATATATAAGGAGCTTTTTTCCAACATGTGAAAACCACTCTCCTTCTTTATCTTTATTCTAAAGTTGATCACCTCTTTATCAGTTTTATTAACCAATAGATCTGTACCATGGCTTTATTCATGTGATAGCCACTAAAGGTATTCATATATATATATAGCAACTTAATTTCTTGGATGGTTTAAAATTAAAAGAAAGAAGTTAAAGTGGAAGCGTTAAACGGATAACGTGTTAAAAAGTTAGATAAATGAATTTATGAATTTTTTTAATGTATTAATGATGCGTTCCGGAATTTGATATATATGTTATTTTTGCTATAGCTTATAGGTGTTCTCCTTCCTATCATTCTATGAAGCAAACGGAACACTATCAAATTCCTGATTGTGCAAGTATATTGAGTGCTATGTTGGGTTACACGAGTTTTCGATATAATTCTGCGTGGATTGACTAGTAAAGACCTCATATTAGTAAAAAAAAAAAATCTCAAATTTGGATTCTTAGGAAAAGGTTTAGACTAGTACGGGCTCATACATAATTCTGATGATGAATATAGATTCGAAATTAATATGTTGACTGTTCGATTTCAACTCATATTTTGTATAGATCTAAGTGTTATCATATTAAATTTTTTATCATAGAAAAGTAAGATTGCATGAGTACTCAACCTTGGCAAAAGCTTAGTTGGATTAGTTGACGAAAGGATGAGATTTTGAACTCTTTGATAATTTACCAAGTTACGACTTTCCGTGGTCGTTCCAAAGGCACATGCTCATGTGGAGGTGACGCGCAACGCGTGCGTGTCCGCGGTGATGTGTGCGTTTTGTCGGTTTCATGCAAAATGCGCGTATATATATAATGCACTTGTAACTTTTGGTATATATTTAGCACAATTTATATGTTAAAAAACTTTTTTATCATTTTTTTTTAATTTTTGTGAAGAGGGACGGTCTTAAACCATAAGAGATCTTTACCAACCGTTTGACGGTGGGGGAAATGTGCGTTCGCTGGTGATTTCCACTTTCTGCAAAACAAAAAAATCAATTAACCCAGGAAATGTTCCCGGGGGGTCTCTCTCCGACACTCAAGTTAAAGATAAAATGAATACGATGAGAAAGCCATATGGATTGTTCAAGATCGCTCTTCACCAACATAAATGAACTCTTAATGCGGTGTTTTATGCTTACCTCCTATGTAGGGATTCCTGTTGATATTATATAGGAACATGCCCTCTCTCAATCACCCACGTGTCCCATGGAATGGGATAAAATAGATGCGAGAGTGGCCGTAATGGCGGATCCAGAATTTTATTTCAATGAGATCCTAATAATGTACTCATATATTTCAGTGGGGTCACCCATGATAAAAATTTATCCACTTAATATAAATTTTTTTATCCAGTGAAGTCACAGGATCTCACTGAACCCTTGCTAGGTCGCCCCTGAGTGGCCGTGATAAGAGTCCTCCATAGGGAGGAGCGCCAGACATTGGGAATGCTGCCTCTCGCGAGATCTCCAAGGACAATTATACTTAGTGATGTATTTTTTGGGGGTGGATCCCAATGGAAGAGAGGGGGCTCCAAATTCCACGCGTCAAAAATGTCCCATTGTCGCATAGTTTTCCATCACTTGTCTCTCCTCGAGGGCGCTATGATCCATGTTCCAAGAGTTAATAATTCCATCTTGGTCCCTGACGCCCAAGGGTCTCCTGAGCACTGAGCCTCTCTTAGCTGACCTCGGGCCATTGGGTTCGGGAGCTCGACAGTCAGACGAGGGTGCCTAAGGGGTTCTAGTGGATGCTCAGGTCTTTTTGTCAATCCCCGCTCCCTTCAACCGTGGTAATGAGGGTCATTCGTGGGCCGTCATCTTATTTGGGCTTGCCTCACGTTTTGGTGGGTCATTTTTGGGTCTCTAATGACAGAATTCCCCCTCTAAATTTTACATATGTCTTTGTCAGCTTCAATATGCATTTTCATATCCTAGATGTCGTAAACACGGGTATAAAAGAGATAACAAATAATGGATAAGGATAAAATATTAAGGTATCGATAAATTGATATTACTAGAGAAGAAAAAAAATTACTACACTTGAAATTTATATTTTTTTCATGCACTTCAGTGTCTTCATTAGATAGGAACAATAAACTCTTAGTGTATTGATCAATAGGAAGATCAAAATAGATGAAAAAAATATAATTTTTAATTGCAGCAAAGCTTTTCTCTATTAAAGAAATAGGCATGTAAATAAACTCTAGATATCGTCTATCTCAAACTATAAAAAGGAGCAAAATAATTTAAATTTTTAAATCCCTGCGAATAAGAGTCGTCTAGATATGTGCGGTCAACGCGTTAGGAGAGGGCAAGGACGTAGGCGCCACGGGAGTTCGAAGAAATGCCGACGAAGAACCAGGGACGCGCAGGACGTAGGCACCACCGGAGTTCGAGGAAATGCCCACGAAGAACCAGTCACACGTCAAACGACCCTCCAGAAAGCGCAAGGAAATACACAGGCCCACGCGGGAAGCGCGTTGGTTTGGTGTGTGCGTTCTTGTGAGCGGAAATGTATTAATCCTGCGAAGCATCTCCCCTCTCCCCCTGGCGTTCGATCCATCTCCCGACCTCCTCCCTCTGAAGCGTCTCTTCGCCGATCGATCTCTCTCGCACTGAGCAGTACGCCTCTGACGGAAACCATCATGGTTAGCTCCCTCTCTCTCTCTCTCCTCTCTCTCTCTCTCTCTCTACGTGCCTCTTTGTATTTGTTTGTTCGTTCTTTCGACGAACGAGGTATATATGAATATATGCAGCGACGGATGTACAATTTTAATTTGGTGGAGTTTTTATTGGTGCATCAATAGATTATGTTTTTAAATTTGTATTCTTAATAAAAAATTTCAATCTAATAAAATCACAGAATTTTACTGACTATAAGTGGATGTTGCTCATGTGTTTGCAACAGTCCTCGCAGTCGTCAGGTATTAATACCATCTCCGGCGTCGGCGGTGCAGCGCCGCCAATGGGGTGACATCCGACGCTGTATCCAATGTTATCAACAATTCAGCGGCCAGTACCTACGGCCCGGATCCTCCGTCGCCGGTGGCGGCGGCAGCACTGCCGCACCCAGCAAAGCAGACCTGAAGAAGAAAGAGTCAAAAGCCTGGTGGGAGCGTATTATGGGACGGAAAACTGGAATAGCGGGCTAGCCCATGGAAGAAGGGTTATCACCATCACTTCCCTGAAGTCCAACCTAAATGACTACCAACGTCTGAAAAAATATTGATTTGGTATTGTGATAGGATCAAGTGTTAGAGTTTTGATGTGTATTATTTTTGAAGAAATTTTAATTACTCAGACGTCAAAATAATTAGTTTAGACGTCCGACCTGATTGTTCAGATATCAAATCTCACAAGATGTGGGTCTTGACGACCAACCAATTAAGTTGGACATCCGATCCTTCCACATCAGCTGAGCTATTTGGACATCCGAATAATCAACATTTCTCATTATTTTCACACCCAGAAATGGTTGTGTTATATATATATATATATGTGATTGTGCCCTCCACAGTCCAATCCTAGACGCCATAAACATGTTTGTAAAATGGGGTATTAATATAAAAGTATTGTTAAGAGCTATCTACATTATCTTTAAAAGTTAGAGAAAATAAGATTAAGGGAGAATAAATTTCAAAAATAAAATATTTTCATAAGAAAAAAAGTCCCCATAAAAATTTTCTCACATGAACCGAGTCTATATTGTGTAAACACAGACAATCTCATGGCATTAGACAGCTTTGGGCTTTTGGACCTGGCCCATTCCTTCGGCTTGTCCACAGATTCTCCAACATGAGGAAACCACCTCCACTTCTTTATCTTCGGTGCAAAACTGAACAGCACTTTGTCTGCCTTTTATTAAATACTACATCTCTACTAAGGACTTATATATTCACCCAGCCCTTTTAGTGATTGGCCGCAGATAGATTCATATTTAAAGGGTGTATTCAATGCACGAAGTTCTAGCCAATGCGAAATTTGGAGAAGGAACGATGCACGCAATCTTACCCTGATATATTGCGAGGCTGTTTTCGGAATCATACTTGTGACCTCTAGATCACGCAAGAAAAATCTTACCATTATTCCTAAGTCTGTCCTTCATATTTATGATCTTAATTCTTGACTCGTGGGACCACAAAAAAATTCTAAATGAAAAACCTTAGAAATAGAGATTTGTTATCCATGGATAACTTGATCGGTTATCAAAGAGATCATAGATTGCAAGAAAGTAAACCCATTAGTCGAGAGACGTAACAAGACTCATCTCTCTTTCATGAGCCAATAAAGTTACTTTCTTGCAATCCATATCAGCTCTATTGCATTCCAATATTGTAAATTTTGGATGAGTCAGTGAGAGAGCTGACAAAGGCGTAAGATAAGGCAACATAAGATGGTCAATTTTCTCAAAAGAAACAAAAAATCCAAGTGTCTAAGAATACATCTCTATCTTTCAGATTCTCCAAAAAAATTCAGACTTATCTTAATCGCTACAGTTCACATTTCAGTTTGGCTGGCCCAAGATCTAATGGCCACAACTGTGTTTTCGGGCTCAGTCCAATAAGTGGCCCAATATCTAAATTTGGCCCGGCTGGTCCACCTCGGCTTTATTTGACTTGCATTGTAGTTTGAGTCCCGCACAAGTCTTCTCAGTTCTTGATAAGCCTGCTTAGTAGTTAAACTGCCATACTTATCAAGTAAAACCATCTTTAGTGTGCTCACGGAGCGTTGGTAAAATTAAAATCTGTTACCCCAAAGCCGGATGGTAATTTCTTGCCATCTTCTGCCAACTCCAATTTCCTTCTCCCATCCATGATCATGTGCAAATTGCCCTTGTCTTGTGTAATTTGGAAATCAAAATTTTTCAGAAATCTCTATTTAATCCTCCTCGCATCCATGTATAAGTATATATGAACGTAGATTTTATGCCCTTTTCAGGTATATATCCACCCAAAGTTATTTTCCCCGAGTAATTTTTGTTTTTTTTTTTGGGTCTCTGCAAGTCCGAAATTTCGCTTCTTCAACTGACCATGAATGTTTAAAATTTATATTATCATATGATTCGAACCATATAAGCAAATATTCTTCCCATGGTCTACTACTTTCGAAATATATGGGCCAGGGAATAATTGATCCTAAGTCCTCTAAAACTTTTAATAATTATATTTTTTAGCAGGAAAATATATGGCGACTTGTATCTTGTGCAGAGAAAATATGTGGTGAATTGTAGTGCTTAAATTAAGACAACTTTTCTTCAGTATGCATGCTATTCAGAACAGAGTTGATTACCCTAGAAGTCCAATCTAATGACTCCAAATCTCATAAGAAAGTATTGGCTTGGTATTGTGATTGGACCAAGTGTTTGAGTTCTGATGTGTATTTTTTTTATACCCAGAATGGTTGTGTTACATGTTGTGATTATGTCCTTCACTGTCCTATCGCAGACGCAATAAGCATGTCTGTGAAATGGGGTATTAATATATTGAAGAGAAATTATTATTAATTATGAAAAAAGTATTTATTATAAGATATATCTTGTAATAAAATTGATGTGAATTACTTTTCAAACAATTTTATTAGTTGAGAAAAAGAGAAAGAGGGGTCTTATCAGACTCTTAGCCAATTATATTGTTTGAAAAATAACTTATATTATATCTTGCAATAAATATTTCTCTTAAACTATTGACATGCTAAAGTACTGACCTGTTAATCATCAAACGGTTGAAGCATTAATATGTTAACAATGTCATGTATTAATATGTTAATACTTTTAAGATGTTAACAATTTATAGTACATTTACATATTAGTGGTGTACAATGAGTGAGAAGAGAACATATAGCAGAACGGCGAATGGGAGGACACTCAGGGAGGGAGGGAGCTGGGGAGTAGTCAGGGAGACGGATACAGAAATTTTATTCAGCCGATTGAGTCATTTAAAATATTTTTTAATATTTATATAAAAATAATATATTATATATATTATAAATAAATATATTATATATATGAGGTGACCCCATTGAGATAATTTAGTGGGGTCACCTCTTATATATAATACTCCTCAAATTTTCAATTTAAATAGTCATTTCAGAAAAAAAAAAAATTAGTGGGACCATATGACCCACTCAATATATGTTGGATCCGTTCATGGGAGTAGTGTTTGTGAATACATTTAATATTCTACAATGACATTATCAAGTAAATTGAATTTTTGTTAAATAATCAAACATGAGTTGGCAAAGATATATTCATAACTAAATTTATGATAAATGTCTTCATCTTAACTAATGTGGGCACATTAACAATGTTCCATTTTGAAGTATACTTGTTTTTTCCTAGACCAACTTTTCTTTATTTTTGGGTCTACTTTCAAAGTTGCCGAAGATGCCTTCAAAGTCGACGATAAATTCAATTAAAACTAAACTTAGAGATACACAAAATAATCAAACATGAATCCACAGAAAATGCATTTATGGCATATGTTTATAATGGGACAAATATCCCCTAAGCATCTACTCTGCACATTTGAAGTTTTTGATAAATCATTATGCTAGGACTTCCATCTTGAACTACTCAAGAGATTTACCAAGTTTAGAAGCTAAGCACATGGGAAGCAATTTTGATAGGCCCAAGGTTCATTGGCACAAATAAATAATGGTGAAGGACAATTTTGTAAATAAACAGTTGATAGCCTATTGAAACTATTTGGTAGACCTAATTTTAGTGGGTTCGGCCAAGCTTACTTACTTGAAGTAATGGTAAAAAGGGGAGCAAAAAGGGGAGTCAAACAATGCTCTAAAGGCACTCAATTTTATATCAGATGTCATTTTTTTTACTTCTCAACTACGTTTAAAGAGAGGCCAACAGTTTCAAAGTAAGAGAACACTCATCTAGTAAAGTATTGTCCCATCTCTCTGTTCAACTTCACCTTAACTTTTCATCCTCATCTTTGAATCGAGTTCATCCAAAGATTGATTTAATTATGGGAGGGTCAAAAGAATACTCTCTCATAATTGACTTCTTTATAGGATGAAGTGACGTCAACATCAAACAAAATTTTGTTCTATCTAATTTCTATTGTTCAAAAAGTTCAATCTCGAGTCTACTAGAGGTTGACCATCTTTTGAAATCCTCTAAATCAATTTGTCTTCTAAAGGTGTTAACTATTCGATTCAAATGAAAAAAATTAAATCGAACTGAACGATTCAATTTCATTTGGTTTGATTTGAAAGTACAAAAATTTAATTTGGTTCCAAATCAAATTGAAAAAAAATCAATTTGATTTAATTTCTAAACTCTATAAACCAAATCAATTGATTAAATTGAATTACAATATTAAATTTTAATTTGTATATATCTATCAAGTTTATTCAATATATTTACGTAAAAACATATATTATGAAGGGTAATATGATAATCAACATTTAATATTTTATTTCAAATCTGATTTGATAGTGATTTATTAGATAAATGAGTGATTAAAATCTTATTTAAGACTAAGAGAATTTAAATATTTATTTATTTTCAAATTAAATTTATTTTGATTTGATTTAGTTTGATTTCGAAATACTTCGATTTGATTTGATTCGAGTTGGATTCGAATTTGATTTGATCTAATTTTTTAAAAATTCTATAAATTAAATTAAATTAAATCATGAACACCCCCGACCAACCGCCTCACCGTAAAAAAATGGAAGAGAAAATAATTTAAGATTTATATTAAGTCCCTTGGAATCTTGGATTACAAAGTTGTCTTTAATAGTCCGCGACGTCCATGGCATAGGAAAGGACAAGGACGTCGGCACTACTGGTGTTGGTAGAAATGCCCAAGAAGAACCAGTCCGTGCCCAAACGAATCTACAGAAAGCCCGAGGAAGTGCACAGGCCTACGCGGGACGGGAAGCGCGTTGGTTTGGTGTGTGCGGGTGCATTCTTGTGAAAGTGTATTATATATATATATATCCTGCGAAGTATCTCCGGCCCCTCTCCCCTCGCGTTCGTTCCGTCGCCTGGACCTTGGCAGTCCCATTTCTTCTTCTCCCTCTTGAAGCGTCTCTTCGCCGATCGATCTAGCACCTCGCAATCCGCCTCTGACAGCGAAGGAATTCATCATGGTTAGCCCCCCCCCCTCTTCTCTCTCTCTCTCTCATCTATATATGTTTGTTTGTTTGTTCTTTCGACGAACGAGCTATGTATATATGAGTAATGGATGTTGCTCATGTGTTTGCAACAGGCCTCGCAGTCGTCGGGCACCAACACCATCTCCGACGTCGACGGTGCAGCGCCGCCAAATGGAGTGACATCCGACGCTGCATCCAATGTTATCAGCAATACAGCGGCGAGTACTTACGGCCCCGGATCCTTCGTCCCCGGCGGCGGCAGCAGCACCGCCGCACCCAGCGAAGCCGACCAGAAGAAGAAGAAGTCGAAAGCCTGGTGGAAGTGCCGTCCGGGAAAGAAAGCTCCCAAACCCGCCGATTCCCTCAAGGAAGACGGCATGCCACCACCAACTCCCAAAACTCCGGTTTGACTTGTCCACGCCAGCGTGGCGGGTACCCAGCTTGTCCCCACAGGTAGGTGGGGCCCACTTCCACGGGTGGACCCCATCCCTCTGCGAGTGACCGATACCCTGTCTTCCGTGAGCACTCGTCATTTCCCAAACGCCAATCTAGGCTAGCCCAGGTTCCAAATGTCACAGAAAATATTGTTTTGTAGTCTATTATCAGTTGAGCCAGATGTTTGTACATTTTTTTTTTCTTATGTTTTTGTCAGTTTTGGCGTGTATTAAATTTATATTCAGGAATGGTTCTGTTACATGTGTGTGATACGTGTCTTTTCCACTGTTCCATTCATAGATGCCATAGACATGTCTGTAAAATGGGAATTAGTATCAAGGAGAAAGGTATATATTAGCATATTAAAGTGTTGGCAAGTTAAAGAATTGAAATAGAGAAACATTGGGGCGGTTATTACTCATCACATTAATGTAGACATCACTCATATGTGTCTAGATCAAATAGTAATCGGCCACCCTAGTACGGATGGGTAAATACTTCTTATCGAAATATTAGTGTTATGTTAAACAGTGTGAGGTGTAAACATGCTAGTCTCTACGAACCACAGGACAAACAGAATTCTCTGACGGCCTAGTGGCCCACCCTTATTTATTGGACGAAGATCACAGAATGGCCCAACATCTTTATTGGGCCGCTACCTCACCCAATTGGACAAAACCAAGGGTAAGACTCGATTTCTTATAGGGAATTGTGCAGATATAATAAATAAGTCAAATATCTGATAGAGATTTTTAATTAATTTATCCATATATAATTAGTGATATTGTGTTTTCAAATAGAGCTTGCAGTCGGTCGATATCGATACCATCTCCGACGTTGACGGTGTAGCTAGCGCCACAAATGAGGTAAAACTTGATGTTGTACACCTCACCGCGCAATTCACAGAGAGAAATGACGGCCCCAGATCCTCTATTCTCGACGACAACAGCAACATCACCGTCATCACCGACGAAAAAGAGGAGAGAAACCAAACGGCCGGTGAATGTTTTTGTCTTGGATGATAACTCACAAACCCGACTTTACCCAAGCAAGAAAATTTACTTCCACACGTTTCCCAAACATTGCAATCTACTAGTGGTTCCAAATGTCATTAAAAAAAAAAAATTTTGTGAGTGCCAGCTTCAAAACCTAAATATTGAGAGGATAGAGATTAGGCTGTATAAGAGTTGATCCATTTTGGAATCATCCCTGTGGTGGCTATTTTTATCCACCATCGTGCACTGAGCCCATCATGGCCCGCCCAGTCCGGCAGGCAGACGTGGCCCCATTGCAAGGCGCCACGACGTTTCAAGAGTAGTTTCAAGGATCCGTGTCCGGTTCCTGCATTCGGGTACCACGGGACCCAGAACCGCCTCCGAGCGCCTCCCAGCCTGTTCGGACAAAGGCCCCTCCTTCCGAACAGGGTCTGCTCGGTTTGCGCGAAATCCCCTTCAGGACGGGTGGTACTTCCTTGCATCAGGCAGCTGGCAACAAGGCATCCCCCCATCGCCCCCGGCACCAGATACCGAACAACAGGTCTGCCTCACCGAGCAGGCTACCTGTTCGGTACTTTCCTCCCCGTACGAATCTGAGCGGCTCTTCACCACCTGACAGCAGTTACAATGGCTACGCCACGCATGCCCCACGATCAAGTGGTGCGTTAACTGCTCAGCTCCTCAACGGGCGCCTCAACGTGTAACCCCCCTGGAAGACGCTAACAGGCGCGCCCTTTGCGGCACTAATCAAGGACGTTCCGTCTCTCTCCCTCAAGATCTCCAGCCTATAAAAGGCACTGGTAAACCTCCATGCAAGGTACGTATCCAGGTACCCTTGCTCACATAAGCCCTGCGCTTCACACACGAGAACCCCCTTCCTCTCACGTCCCTCGCTGACTTAGGTATGCGGAGGGTTCTCCCCTGTTCTTCAACCGGGCCCCCCTGATCCTGTTCTGGTTTTTGCAGATCTTCGTCCGCTACCGGTGACCGTCTTCTTCCCTTCAAGTGTAGGCCCAGCCGGTTCCGGCCCAAACAAGAAAAGCCTCCACACTTTTGGGAGCTCTACGTCGATGGATCCTCGTGTGTCACAGGGAGTGGAGCTGGCTTGGTCCTCACCTCTCCAGAGGGCTTAGAGTTCCAATATGTCCTTCGGTTTCGTTTTGCGGCCTCCAACAATGTGGCTGAATACGAAGCGTTACTGTCCGGATCCGAATGGCAAGGCACCTCGGGGCCCTTCGACTTAGGGCCTTCAGTGACTCCCAATTGGTTGCCGGCCAGGTGAACGGACAGTTCGAAGCGAGGGAGCCACGAATGGCCCAGTACCTTCAATAGGTCAAGAGCGAACATAAGGCCTCCTCTACTTCGAAGTCATACACGTTCCATGGGAGCAAAATGCGTGAGCTGATGCACTTGTCAAGCTGGCGTCTTCAGGTGACATCGCCCCTTCGCGCTCTATATTCATTGAAAAACTCGCTGCACCGAGCACTGAAGTAGATGTAGCAGCCATTGGGTCTGACCTCCCAGCTCCGAACTGGATGGACCCTCTCTTAACCTATTTGCTTCGAGGCAAACTTCCCCCTGAGCAGGGTGAAGCTCGGAAGATCAGACTGCGTTCTCAACGTTTCACCCTCATAGAAGGCAAGCTCTACCGACGGTCCGTTTCAAGACCCCTCTTACGATGCCTCAGCCCTGAGGAGGCCCTTGCGGCTACTGAAGAGGTTCACGAGGGATTGTGCGGAAGCCACTTGGGGGGCAGAACGCTGGCACGCAGCATCATCCGAGCAGGATTCTGGTGGTCTCTCTGCAAAAGGAATGTATCTCTTTTGTCAGAAGGTGTCCGAATGCCAGTAGTTCGGACAGCTCATTAGCAACCGCCGAGCAACTCCATACACTGTTTGAGCCTCGCCCTTTCGCTAGGTGGGGCATTGATATATTGGTCCCTTCCCAGAGGCCCAGGTCGGAAGAAGTTCTGTTCGTGGCCATCGACTACTTTACCAAGTGGGTCGAAGCAGAACCGGTACCACAATCACCGAACAAGCCGCGTGGAAATTCGTTTGAAAAAATCTCCTCTGCAGGTTTGACATCCCAAGAGTGATTACCTCCGACAACGGGAAGCCAGTTCGATAGCACCTTCTTCAAACAGAAGTGCGCCGAACTTGGCATCTACAACCACTTCACTTCTGTGGCACACCCTCAGGCCAACGGTCTGGTCGAAATGCCAACAGTACGTTGCTGCACGGGATCCGCACGAGAGTCGAAGCTGCGGGTAGTTCGTGGATTGATGAGCTCCCTAATGTGTTGTGGTGTCACCGAACACTGATCGGGTAGCCACAGGGGAGACCCCTTTCCATTTGGCCTACGGTACAGAGGCCGTAGTACCTGAAAGTGGCTCTCCCCACTCTCCGGACAGCTCACTCTTCGATGAGGCCGCCAATAATCACGCGCTCAGGGAAAACCTAGACATGCTTGGCGAACGCCAAAACGACGCTAGCATTAGACTATTTTCCTATCAACAGCGCCTTGCACAGTATTATAACTCTCGAGTTTGGGAAAGGCGCTTCTTCGAAGGTGACCTTGTTCTTTGCCGCTGCTCGGCATCGGATCCCCAAAAAGCAGCCGACAAACTTGCCCCCAAGTGGGAAGGACCTTATCAGGTCATCCAGGTCCTTGGAAAAGGCTCTTACAAGCTAACTACTCCTAGTGGCGGGGCCATACCCAGAACCTGGCATGTATCTAATTTGAAGGCTTATTATCTATAAAAGCCTTCTGTTCGGCATCCTACTTCTCTCCTACCAGTTCTTCTGGCCGGCTAGTGACGAAGTCCAAAACATCCTTATATCTTTAGTCTACAAGGATGTAGCGACATCTCCTAGTATGAAGATGTCCCGCAAGCACCCCAGGTTAGAACACCCGCAGTTCATAACCACCTGGGCGGTAATTGCGAACGGTTCTAAACGACCAACGGATTCTGGTTCGGACAGAACACTTGCAAGGTAAGAGATAGAAAAACGAAGCCATTTTTTGAAAAAAAAAAGAGATCTATTCAGATTTTATACAAAAGCTCGCTTTGGCCGAGCTTCCAAACAAAGGGAAAGGATATTCAAGGGGCTTGCCTGGAGGTACCGGCGCCATCGTCTGCAAGAGGCATTCGCCCTGACTGGAACTGGGCAAAATGCACTCCGTCCAAACCGCGTATTGGGTACGATGCCGGCACTCCCCTACAGCAGCCTCGAAAGCTTCTCGGGCACACTCTTTCCAAAAAGCTTCTCCCCGAACTCCTTTCCAACTTCGAGGCCCACCTTGTAACAACGGGCCCCGAACTGCTCTAGGTCCTTTTTGAAGTCAGGACCTTCTTTATACTTCGCCACTCCTTGAGCCCTGGCTTCAGCTAACACCTTCGCGATTGCCTCCTTTTCGGCTCGGGTGATGCTCAGGTTGAGCTCGGACGCTTGGAGGGCATCTTGGAGGCTTTTCACCTCCTTTAGCAGTTCGGCCTCACGAGCTTGGTGCTTGGTGACCAGATCGTCGCAGAAGGTCGTTTCCGCCTCCCACATCTGCTTCTGATTCTGGGCACGCAAGGCGAGCTTCTTCAAAAAGGACCATCGAACTCGTCATGCCGTCCACCCACTCCCACGTCGATGTTGTCATCTTCGTCGTGTTCGGAGAGGTGCCCTGGGCGGTAGGCCGCAATGGAATGCTCTGGGGTCTTCTCCGGGCTCAAGTCTTGACACAGTGCCATCCTATCCAAATAGGATGCGGACGGGCACGGAGACAGAACCCTTGAAGCATCGCTTCCAAGCCTTCCCAGCGTGGCTTCCAGCATCACCTGCGAGGGGAGCTCAGACGACTTCCCCTTCAGTACTACGGAGAGAGGTCTCTGGTCCTCCCCAGAACTGATGGCCTCCTCAGCAGCGACTGGTTGCTCGTTGGAGATTTCTGCCCTCCTAGCGGCTCAGCAGCAGCATCAACAACCTCCCTGCGACCCTCTGTCACCAAAGCCACCTCCTCGACCCCTTGCGCGGCTTCTCCAATATCTGTGGAGACCAAAGTGGCTGACGGTATTTCCACTACCGCAACCATTTTTGAAGGGGGCAGGGGGGCCGCGGCAACCACAACGACTTCCTTCTGTGGGGCTGTCGTCTCCCCGGTTGGAGTGGCCCCCGTAGCCGAAACAGCCGCCTCCTCAGGGACATCCTTCTCTGGCACCTCGCGGCGCAGAGAGGTCCCCTCCCTGGCAACGGAGGTCTCTTCATTACCTTCACCGCTTCGAGCAAAGGTCTCTGCAGCATCGCCATCAGCATCATCTTCGGCACCTCCAGTGCTCGACGCCGCTATTAGAGCAACTTCCTCTTCACAACCCTCGCTGGGGCCGGGCGGCGCGGACACTTCTCTCTGCTCTCCAGCAGAGCTCTCTGACCTTTCGCTTACCACGACGAGCCCGAGCTCTGTCGCCATCCTCTGCGCGACCTCCGGACGGACCACGGGGGGGGGGGCATTCGCGGTGCCTCCTGTTCGGCCGACCCAGCGACCTTGCGCTTCTTACGCAATAGAAAATGCGCCTCATCGGCCTCCTCTTCGGTCCCCTCCTCACTCTACTGAGGGGCAGCATAGACCAGCCTCTTTTTCTTTTGAGCTCAGAGCTGATCTGCGTCTTCTACGCCCTCGTCGAGCAGCGTCAGCCTCTTCTTCATAACGACGGAAGGCCGAGTCGCCCCTTCACCCTCCTCGAACGTAGGCCGAGCTCTTGCTGAAACCACCTTGATGGTGGCCTTTCTCTACAAATGAATCTTTTCGAGCCCCTTCTCAGAGACCCGTGTGCTTTCTGGGTGCCCCTTAGCATGTGAAGGCGCCACCAATGCGGCCGTCACCGCAGTTCCAACCCTCATAGCCGAGGGGACCTGGACAACAGCCGTGATGTCATCGTCCTCGTATACCATGTGGGCCATAACTAGGATCTGTTCGGCGAAATCCTCGTTCGCCTCTTGATCTCTCCCAACCTCCAACTCCGCAGTGGCTGCAAAAAGGAGGAAGTTGTTAGAACACAATTACCGAACTGGCGCGCAATAAAACAAGTTCGAGCACTTACTCCATGGTTTACTCAGATCATGCTGAACAAGCGAGAACTCTGTTAAGTAGCCCTCTCCATTCCTCACGCCGGCCCGGAGCAGGCTATCCGAGGCCCTCGCCTCATCTTGGATCAGCTTGGGGACGCTGTCCTTCTGCGCTGATCGGATAACAGTGGGGAACCCCCACTCTGCACCGTCCCGACTCCAGACAAAGAACAACCTGTCCATCCAACCTTTGTTGTTGGAATATTTTACGGACAGTTTATGTGCATCATGTCCGTTCGGTGCTTGGCGTAGTAGACGACCGCGAAGCAGAAAGCTTGAAATGTGCTCGGACACATCCGCTGAGCCTCGAATCTACTTGAGTCTGCAAATGACGCCGAAGATGCAGAGGTATCTCCACGTGTTTGGCGTCAGTTGGATCGAAGAAACTCCCCACCGGTTCAGTAGCACCTTCGCCACCTCTGGCAACGGCAGCCGGAGTCTCGCTTCCATATGATCCACGGAGAGGGGAAGACAACCTGGTTTGTTCACCAGGTACGATTCTCCTTCCTTCGCGTCGATGATCTTGTATTCTTCGCCGATGAGAAAGCGCTCCCGGAGCCCGCTGTAGTGGCAGCATCGCGGCCCGCTAGCCGCAGAGACGGTGACTCCACTCTCCCCGACGACCGTAACCGCCTTCCCCTTGCTTGCCATCGCCGTAAGTTGCGGAAGAGAACAGTGAGCAGGAGAAGACACGAGGAAGAAGACGACTGAGAGCTTGAAGGGGGCACGAAAGCTCTCAAGTGAGGAAGCTCTGAGAAATTTCGAAGGCGTGGCTCCCACCTTCGCCCCTCTCTTCCCTTATAAGGAAATAGGGGTGCGAAATTCGAAGCAGGCAAGAAGCGGTGTTTCCCCCCGCTCCAAGTCACTTCTCGGGTGCATCGTTGGTGACCGTTCGTCTGGAGCGTGGGGCATCCGTGGTTCGACACGACCCCCGCACTCATCACAAAAGCTCTGTGTTTGACGAAAACCCCCAAACCATGCCGCCATGCAACCATTCAGATCTCTAAGGACGATATCGCATTTAAAACGGAGATGACGCCCAGGCAAACCGCCGCTCCCAACCGCTCCGGTTCCCGAATCGCTTGAGAGCGTGGGGGGCAAGTGTGGTGGCTATTTTTAGCCACCATCGTGCACTGGCCCATCATGGCCCGGCCCAGTCCGGCAAGCGGACGTGGCCCCATTGCAAGGCGCCACGACGTTTCAAGAGTAGCTTCAAGGATCCGTGTCCGGTTCCTGCATTCGGGTACCAGCGAGACCCAGAAACCGCCTTGGGGCCTCCCCCAGCCTGTTCGAACAAAGACCCCTCCTTCCGAACAGGGTCTGCTCGGCTTGCGCCGAAATCCCCTTCAGGACGGGCGGTACTTCCTTGCATCAGGCAGCTGGCTGCAAACCATGCCCTCGGACACCAGATACCGAACAACAGGTCTACCTCACCGAGCAGGCTACATGTTCGGTACTTTCCTCTCCATACGAATCTGAGCGGCTCTTCACCACCTGACGGCAGTTACAATGGCTACGCCACGCATGCCCCACGATCAAGTGGTGCATTAACTGCTCAGCTCCTCAACGGGCATCTCAACGCGTAACCCCCCGTAGAGGACGCTAACAGGCGCGCCATTTGCGGCACTAATCAAGGACGTTCCGTCTCTCTCCCTCAAGCTCTCCAGCCTATAAAAGGCACTGGTAAACCTCCATGCGAGGTACGTGATCCAAGGTACCCTTGCTCACACAAGCCCTGCGCTTCACACACGAGAACCCCCTTCCACTCACGTCCCTCGCTGACTTAAGCATCTAAGGGTTCTCCCCAGTTCTTCAACCGGACCCCCTTGATCCTGTTCTGATTTTTGCAGATCTTCGTCTGCTATCGGCGACTGTCTTCTTCCCTCTCAAGTGTAGACCCAACGAGTTCCGGCCCAAACAAGAAAAAGTCTCCACAATCCCATATAAATATATTCCAACAAAAAATATTTATTGTAAGGTTAAACTAAATTACAAGAACATAATTCTATTAACTAAAATAGAAAAGTCTTGTCCCACTCATTCGTTTCATCACAAGTCGCATCCTACGGAAGCCGAATTAGCAACTTCCGCTGCCGACACTCAATATCTGGCTGCTGCATCAGCTTGCACTCACCGGCTCGACGGCAAAGACGGAGTCCCGCTGCTTTGGCGGAACAATCCACAGCAATCCGGATTTCGTCGGGCATTTGTCTATGAAAGATTAATGCAAAGTCAGCTTATAATTCAGAGTTTTATTTAGATGTGGCAATAGGTTATATTGAGTCGGATTAGGTTGAAGTCATAAATGAAATTACACAATATATCGTCATTCCCTCTAACGTGACCTGATTTATCTTCGTGTCAAAGAATTTTGACCTTTGCATTTTACCTGAGTCAAGGTGGGTCAAATAAGAGCTTATAGAGTGCATATTTGTTAGGTATTTTGATAAGATTTTATCCCATTAATTTTACCCATTAGAAACTTCCGTGTCAAAATAACCAGCTCAAAATTAATCAAAACTTTAAAAAACTTCGACTCTGTCTCACTTCATATATTAACATGCAGTAAAATCAAATTTTGCAAGATGTAGATCCGATTTCAATTCTATATATAACGCTTGTGAGCTAGAGAAGCAGCTGAAAACAAATACAGACACAAATACCAATATAAAGAGCTAGCTAAACATACTTTTGTTCTTCTCTTTATAAACAAAGTTCTTCCTCTTCCAATTTTCCGTGGAGCAAGTCACCTCTCAGGTCAACGTCATGGAAGGGGGTCTATCTTTCCAGGTGGAGATATATATGGTGCACACACAATGCTATACGCATAGAGAACACATCCAATGGATAGGTGCCAAGTAGATGAGTGGAGATGATTTGGCATCCACTTACTGAATGTGCGTATCTCTCCTTCAGTGGAGCCTTCATGAACTGACGTCAGCCATGTTCATTGACCTGCCGGAAGGACGCCTAAACGCGTACTGGTGTGTTCTTATACGCCGGAGTAGGAGTGACTCGCCTTCACCCTTCTTCTCTGTAGAGGATTGTTTCCGGCCCGGTCCACCTCCGGCCGTCGCAGCCCATCTCATCCCAGTAATTCCAATGGTAATATCTTTCTCACTCCCCCTCTCTCTGTCTCGTTCTCTAGCTTGATGGGGTCGTGAATGGTTTGTCTGGTTAATTCCTTGCTTGCAGAGTTCGGAGTCCACAGGTTCCGGTTCCCTCTCCGGTGTTGTCGATGTAGCGACGGCGGAGGGGGTGAAATCCGATGCGATTTCCAACGTCAACAACAATTCAGCGGCGAGTATCTACGGCTCCGGCTGCCCCAACACCGGCAGCAGCATCCCGCCCTCCCGGAGCGAAGGCGACGTGAAGAAGGACAAGTCCAAGGCTTTTTGGGGCCTGTTCTCGGGCAGATCGTGATCGGGCCGGGAGTACGGTACTTGATCTCCGATGCTTTATGGATACCATCTATATATGATCGTCCTCGATCCTTCTGACGTCTTCTATAAGTGAATAAATTGTGGAGGATCGAGAAATCCCCCCTCGTATGTTTTAAGACCTGTCAGTACTGTGATCCGTTCTTGTCATCTTCAAAAACCTGTCAGTGTGATCCTTTCTTGTTCTTGTACTGCTGTTTGAGCGATGGGTTCGGATTTGATCTTTTCAACAGCAACAAGTACCGCAAATCTGTGAGAACTGGTTTCCATAGATCTCTAGGATCATATATTCATATACATATAGAGAGAGATCGATTTCTTAGCTAAGATCTGTTAGTACATAACGATTTTGTTTATAATATTGTTTGTTACTCGCACTTGCTGACATATGTAGGTGTGTTTGTTCCCACAATTAAGGTGGATTCCCTAGTCAGATTCATCTTTCATCTGGTTGCGAGGATCGCCCACGCTATTGTGAGAGAGCCGGCGCTTTCTTTTTGTTTATGTTTAGAAAACGAAGAAAGGGGCACAGTTCCCCATCTTCTCCCCGGAAACTTTCTTCTCAGATCAAGTAAAAAGAGAAGATCTTTCAAACCCCCAAAATCATGATTTCGGGTTTGAAGGGCCCATGGTCAAAAACAGTTGATATAATTCTTAATTTGTGTTTTTTATTCCATATTTATTGAAGTTAAAGGAGTATAATATTTATGTATAGTGCCATCTTATAATTACATATAAGTATTTGATATTTTATTTATTGCAAAAATATCTCTATAAATATTGAAAATATTCACTAAATCAATGAAAAATTACATAAGGTATTAGTTAATGTATCAATTGTCTCAACAATTTTACATACAATAATAGCAACAAACATATGATGACATAACACCACAGAGATAGTAGCAACCTACAATAATATAATAATAAATAAAAATATGTAAATACAAAGTAAAAAGAATAAAATTTTAAAAATAACATAAAAATACATACTATTGAATATACCTTTATCTTTGTGTTTAAGCTCTCCTTACCATCTAAGTGATGATCAGTCTGTCCCCATGCAATTTTAATTATATAATATATATATAATATATATATATACATACATATTTTGATGATTAACAAAACCAAACAAGATTTATCAATTATATCTACTGAATATTTCATAAGTCTTAAGTACAGGAAAAATATCGAAGTCAAACAAGCCAATAAAGGTATGCATTACTACTCTGAAGCTTTAATCTTTTCAACATGAGATTTCTCTAAGTCCATATCGATTTCTGTTGAAGTTCATAACGATTTCTTATAAGACTGAAAAGTCATGTTGTTTCAAACAAGTCGATGTCACAACGACTTCATAAGTTATCATAACGATTCTTTAGAACTCGCAACGACTTGCTTGTTGTAACGACTTCATAAGTTATCATAACGATTTCTTTAGAACTCGCAACGACTTGCTTGTCATAACGACTTCATAAGTTATCATAACGATTTCTTTAGAACTCGCAACGACTTGCTTGTCATAACGACTTCATAAGTTATCATAACGATTCCTTTAGAACTCGCAACGACTTGTTTGTCATAATGACTTCATAAGTTATCATAACGATTTCTTTGAAACTCGTAACGACTTGCTAGCCATAACGATTTCTTTAGTTCTCGCAACGATTCCTTTGAAACTCGTAACGACTTGCTAGCCATAACGATTTCTTTAGTTCTCGTAACGATTCTTTTGAAACTCGTAACGACTTGCTAGCCATAACGATTTCTTTAGTTCTCGTAACGATTCCTTTGAAACTCGTAACGACTTGCTAGCCATAACGATTTCTTTAAGATTCATATCGTCTTGCTTTGTGCAACGATTTGTTAAGAGTTTCATAACGATTTCTTATATCCTCTGTTATAGAACGATTTTCTATGACTCATAACGATTTCATAAGTCATATAGTCATCAATTTCATATCTTGATATCTTATTCATCTTAAAGCATTGACCAGTCAAAATCCACGTAGACATCTCTCTAACGCTCTTGCATTTATGAGATCTGAACGTATCTCTGCATGCATGCAGACCTTATCATCCTTTATCGTGCTTACTCTGATAACGTCCTTTAGACTTAAGCCAGTTGGCATTACTATTTTCTTGACTATTGCTACTGACGTTGACTGATATCAGAGACAGCCTATCTGTTTGCTATTTGAGTTTGACATCTGTGCAGACCTTTGATATAGCTTCATGGTACAACGTTAGACAAATAGAAGCCAACGATATCTTCGAAGATCTCATCTCTTTGCGTGCTCAAGTGATCAAAATACTGTGACAGGAAGCTTCCAAGACTCCAGATGTCATTCAGTCTATCGACTACTCAAAGAGAGACAACAGTCTCTTCAACGACTAGATTTCAAATTGAAGATATATATACAAGACAGAAGAATAGAAGAATCATTCATTAATTGAGAGACCTTTTTCAAATTCTTCTGAAGAAAATCGGAGTCAAGATCCTTCACTCCGTTTAGCCTTTTGCTCTCTTGCTCTCCACTAGTTTTGTGAAAATCTTGTGAGAGCTTGTACAGTTCTGAGAGTGTGAATTGTTCGTAATCTCTTCGCTCTCAGCTCTAGTTGCTTCAGATCCTCTCTTATCAAAAGCTGGATCTAGGGGCGTGAAAGTCATTTATTCTTCTCTGTGCTGTTCCCTTCGGGTGTGAAGGAAGACCTGGTGGCATCCAGGGTGTTGTTCCCTTCGAGTGTGAAGGAAGACCTGGTGGCATCCAGGTGTTGTTCCCTTCGAGTGTGAAGGAAGACCAGCTGAGCTGGGTGTTGTAGCGTCCTTAGGGGGACTGTTCCCTAGTTAGTGAAATCTGAGTTGTTGCTCAGGGACTGGACGTAGGACTCCTAAGGAAAGGAAGTCCGAACCAGGATAATTCTTGTGTTGTGTGATTGTCTTCTTTGCGTGATTGTTATTTAAACTAACTGTAACTAACGTAGTTCGAAGATCGTTTGTGTGATTGTTTTTTGTTACAGGTATCTCCTAGATTAAATTTAAAAAGACCCATTCACCCCCCCTCTGGGCTCGTCAACTGGGCAACAAGTGGTATCAGAGCGAGTCTCTTCGACAAAGAAAGGATCCAACGATCTGAAGAGTAAAGATCAATGGCAGCCCAAGGTAATTTTGAAGGTCAGTCCGTCAACCGACCCCCTCTCTTCGATGGTGAAGATTACCCTTACTGGAAGACCAGAATGGAATACTTTTTACAAGGACACGACTATCAAATTTGGTCCATAGTAGAAGAAGGTGATCTGTTAGTCACAAATGAGAAAGCACAATGGACAGATGATGACAGGAAGAAGATTTCCCTGAATTGCAAAGCAAAGAGTATCCTATGATGTGCTCTAAGTAAGAAGGAATTCAACAGAGTTTCAGCCTGCAAATCATCAATGGAAATGTGGGAAAAACTCAGGATTACGTATGAAGGCACAGACAAAGTGAAGGAAACAAGAATTGATATTCTTGTCACTCAATATGAAAGATTTCAGATGCAATCAAGTGAGTCCATAACCCAAATGTTCAGCCGGTTCACTGACATCACAAATGGATTGGCTAGCCTAGGGAAAGTCTATGAAATGGGAGATATGGTAAGAAAGATACTTAGATCCTTACCGTCTTCATGGACTCCAAAAGTCACAGCAATAGAATAAGCTAATGATCTGAAGAGAATGTCTGTAGAAAAGCTCATTGGGTCCCTCATGGCCCATGAAATCAATATGGAAAGGCTAGGAGAGTCCTCTAGCAGAAAGAAGCACTCCAACGCCTTAAAAGCTGAAGAAGATTCACCAGAAGCAAGCTCAGCTGAAAGCGAAAGTAATGCAGACAGCGAAAATGAGGAAGCTATGTTATCCAGAAGGTTACAGCGAATCTTGGCTAAAAAGAAAAAATCTCAATCTGGTAGAAAGTATTTCAAAAGGAATAAGGATTTCAAGAAACCAGATGGAAAAGAAGTGACGAAAGGAGAACCCATTTGCTACGAATGTAAGAAGCCAGGACACATTAAGACTGAGTGTCCTAAGTTAAAGAAGTCAGAGTTCAGGAAGAAGGACAGTTCCAAGAAGTTTAGAAAGTTCAAAAAGAAAGCAATGGCAGCAGCATGGGAAAACAGCAGCGACTCAGATAGTGAGTCGAGCTCCTGCAGTGATGAAGAAAAAGCCCACTTGGCTTTCATGGCAAACACTGAAGAAAAGGTAACCTCTGACTCATCTTTTGATTCATGCAATGGTTCAGACTCCGATAGTTTAGAAGAGGCTTTCAATGAACTTTATGAAAAATATAAAGAAGTAACTAAACTATTAAAAGTAAGTAAGAAAAACATAGTCTGTATAGAAAATACAAACTCAGATCTAAAATCAGAAAATGAACAATTAGAACTTAAACGAAGAAATGAACTGTTATGTGAAGACCTAAAAGTTAAAAATGAACAATAACTAAACTAGAAAAACAGGAAAGTACTGATGAATTAAGGAAAGAATTAAAAACTTAAATGAAGAAAATGATAAACTATCAAGCACACTAGAAAAATTTACTAATGGTAAAAACTCTCTAATATTAAAAGGTGCTAGGAGATCAGGAAAGAAGAAAAATGGGTTAGGATATACACCCCCAGATAATGAAGAAACCAAGGTCTATCCTAAAACATATCCAACATCAAATTTGTACCCGAACAAGATATAACATACAAAGTTGATTTTAAATACATAGAAAAAGTGACTAAGTTATCCTGCTGTAGTCACTGCAATAAGTTAGGACATAATATAACTACATGCCCAACAAGACATAAAAAATGGATATTAAAAGATAAAGTTAATGATACTAACCAATCAGGATCCAAAAGAATTTGGGTACCTAAAGCTTGATGTCTTTATTTCAGGATAACCCTCGAGCATCCAAATGGTATTTGGATAGTGGGTGCTCAAGACACATGTCAGGAAACCAGAAGTTGTTCTCTCATCTCCAAGCTGAAGATGGAACAGTTACCTATGGAGATAATGGGAAAGGAATCGTAATAGGCAGTGGCTCTGTGGAAAACAAAGGAAAAACAGTCATAGAAGATGTGCTACTAGTCAAGGGATTGAAGCACAATCTCATCAGCATTAGCCAGCTGTGCGACAGAGGCCATCAGATCAAGTTTCAAGAGTCAAAGGGCAGTATACTGAAGGATGGAACAGTCATCTTTGAAGCTAATAGATAAAAGAATTTGTATGTGCTCTATCTTGAAGAACTCAAGGTTCAAAATGTTTGCCTGGCAGCAAATAAAAATAAATCCACAGAATTATGGCACAGACAGCTTGGACACTGCAGCATAGATGGCATGAGAAAATTGCTAAAGAAGAATCTTGTGCAAGGTCTACCTAAGGTCAGTACAAAGTTGGAAAGTGTATGTAACCTTGTGCTAAGGGTAAGCACACCAAGGTCTCCTTCAAGTCAAAGACGGTGGTGACCACCTCAAAACCCTTGGAGCTCCTTCATATGGATCTATTTGGGCCAATGAGGACTACCAGTCTTAGAGGAAAGAATTTTGGATTTGTCATAGTTGATGACTACTCAAGATTTACATGGGTATCATTCCTAGAGCATAAAAATGATACTTTTGAAAGTTTCGTCAGCTTCAGTAAGAAAGTTCAGAAAGATCAGAAGTTCAGCATTGTGTCTATCAGATCAGATTATGGTGGTGAATTTCAAAATGAGAAATTTTCTAGATTTTGTGATGATCAAGGAATTGAGCACAATTTCTCAGCACCAAGGACACCTCAACAGAATGACATCGCTGAGAGGAAGAACAGAACTCTATTGGACATGGCAGAACTATGCTCTCAGAATATGATCTGCCTAGATACTTTTGGGCTGAAGCAGTCAATACAGCAAGCTATATTATCAACCGAGTAATGATCAGGCCAATCCTGAAGAAGACTGCATATGAACTATTCAAAGGGAAGAAGCCTCAGATCAGCCACTTCAGAACCTTTGGGTGCCCTTGCTTCATTCACAACAATGGAAAAAGGGACATCGGTAAGTTGGATGCCAAATCAGATGAAGGCATCTTCATGGGGTACACGTCTAAACCTAAAGGCTATAGAGTATTTAATAAACGTACCATGTTAATTGAACAATCTGTGCACATTATTTTTGATGAAACTAACCCTTCCTTGAGAAAGGAAGTAGATAGTGACGATGATGATGCAGAAGAACTATCCAAGAAACTACATGATGCATCAATTGAGGACAAGGATGATCCAGCTCTGGAAGAATTACAACAAGAAGAAGTTACTCATGAAAACCTTCCAAAGGAGTGGAGATACAAGAAAGATCACCCACTTGAAAATATCATTGGTGATCCATCCATTGGGGTAAGAACAAGAGGTAATGTTATTTCTTGTGATTATTTAGCCTTTGTTTCTCAGATAGAGCCTAGGACAGTCAATGAAGCTCTCTCTGATGAATCTTGGATAGTAGCTATGCAAGATGAATTAAATCAATTTAAGAGAAAACAAGTATGGTCCCTTGTTCCTAGACCATCAGACCATCCAGTCATTGGCACCAAATGGGTGTTCAGAAATAAACTGGATGAAACTGGTGCAATCTTAAGAAACAAGGCCAGGTTGGTAGCTCAAGGCTATTCTCAAGAGGAAGGCATAGATTTCGATGAAACCTATGCACCTGTAGCTAGACTTGAGGCCATTAGAATATTACTTGCATATGCATCTGCTTTGAACTTGACACTATTTCAAATGGATGTTAAATCTGCATTCTTAATGGTTTCATAAAAGAGGAAGTTTATGTGGAACAACCTCCGGGCTTTGATGACACAGAATTTCCTAATCCTGTTTTCAAACTTCACAAGGCATTATATGGTTTAAAACAAGCACCTAGAGCCGGTATGAAAGGCTTAGCTCCTTCCTTCTAAATCATGGTTTCAGCAGAGGTCAGTAGATAGTACACTTTTTATAAAGTCAAAAGTCAAACATATCCTATTGTTCAAATCTATGTAGATGATATCATTTTTGGTTCTACTGATGAGTCTCTTTGCAAGTATTTTGAAAAGTTAATGCAGGGAGAATTTGAAATGAGTATAATGGGAGAACTCAACTATTCCTTGGACTTTAAATCAACAAGAAAGGAAGAAACTCACATCAGTCAAGCTAAGTACACAAAAGACTATTGAAGAATTCGGATTTGAAAATACCAAGGCACTATCGACCCAATGAGTACATCAACAAGAATAGACAATGACAAAGATGGTAAGAAAGTAGATCAAAAGATCTACAGAGGTATGATAGGTTCACTCCTTTATTAACAGCTAGTAGACCTGATATTCTATTTAGTGTATGCATGTGTGCTCGATATCAGGCAGATCCTAAAGAATCACATTTAATTTCTGTGAAAAGAATATTTAGATATCTAGCAGTATCTCATAACTTAGGTCTATGGTATCCAAAACAATGTGAAATTAGCCTAGTAGGTTACTCTGATGCTGACTATGCTGGATGTAAATTAGATAGAAAGAGCACCAGTGGTTGTTTTCAGTTCCTTGCAGGGTGTTTGATATCTTGGTCCTCAAAGAAACAAAATTCAGTAGCACTCTCTACAGCTGAAGCGAGTACGTGGCTGCTGAAGTTACTGCACACAACTTTTATGGATAAAGCAACAGCTTGAGGACTTTGTAAATATCATCGATTCCGTTGCTAGTGACAACACCAGTGCCTTAATCTCACCAAGAATCCATTCCACTCAAGGACCAAACATATTGAGGTAGATTCATTTTATTCGTGATCATGTTGCAAATGGAAATATTGAAATATCTTTTATTGATACAAATGGCCATTAGCAACATTTTCACAAAGCCTTTGTGACGACCCTCATTATACCGGTACGGTTATACCAACCCACGTCGGTATAGTAAAGGTTATCACAGTGGGACATTTACCCAACACTATCACATGATTGAGATATACACAAATATAGATACAGAGTCGCGGAAGTAAAGGACTAACTGTCATCACATTCCATCATCCACATTTATCATACATGATCCATATAACAAAATAAAAGACTAAACTTTCATAATTGAAATTAAACCAAGCTACATTGTCCACAAAATTAAAGTTCTACATTTAATACATAGTTTGCCCACAATCATAATGATAACTCTAATACAAGCTACAATTCACATACTATGAAACAAAAAGGACACTACGTCAGCTCCACCAGCTAATCCCCACGCTCGGAGTCGCTCTCCACTGTCTCCTCCAAAGGTGTGTCACCAACTACACCTGTACGCCGAAGCAAGGAGTGAGTCTAAAGGACTCAGCAAGTAGCTCCATACACATCATTCATGCATACATCATAGTAGGGTCTACTATTCCAATTTGCAAGGCAACATATAGCATGCTTGAACATTTATGAGAGACAACCTATCATGGTATTTCTACAAAATCAAAACACATGGTACATGGTTTAAGATGTTTCAAATAACACTTCCTATCACATGCTTTCTACTCATTTAATCACATGAAGACTACACTTCCAATTTGACTACAACATGATAGCAATTTATATGGGATTAGAAATATCATAGCATGAATTTACGTAACATATCCTAACACATTCACTTCACATGGTTACACATTCCCATATTTCACATGGTTCATTTTTCAAGCATTTCACATGTACATATGTTCACATTCTAACATAAATGGTTCACATGATTTCACATTTCACATTTGCATGCTCACATATATATATACACATTTACACATGTTCACATATACACATTTCACACATGTTCACATATACACATTTCACAATTTATTTGCCGTGACACATAGTCCAAACCACCACTAGAAGGACACATCACATACACATAACACATAGCACATCACCTAGGCAATACAGTGATGACTCTTGGCACTGCGCAGACCGGGAGAACACGTCTCCACCCTAACCAGTGGTACTTGTCCACCTCCAGGATTTCATCCTAATGCCCTTAGGATATCTTAACACATTGAACCTTCTCATGGGGACTTTTCCATGATACAGTTCCACAGCCCTCTATGGAAGCAGTGTCACACACGGCACATTTTACACATTACACATTCCGATTTAACACATGTTTCACATATGATTTTCACACTTTCTTGGTTATGCACATGGTTCTGTTCATCCCTAGCATGATGCTACTAATAACAGAATTCAAGCATTTAGTAGCTCTCATGGATTAATTGGAACACACCTTATCTAACCTTAATCATGATACATGTGTTTATACTCATTTTCACATGAAAATCTCATAGTGTAGCTACTGTTATCAAATTTTCCCAAAATTTTACCACATGCTGTTTTCGGGTATAATAACACACATACAAATTTTCACATTTTTCTGAATTCACATGCATTTATAGAAATTAAAACATTCAGTTTCATGCCATTCTAAACTAAGTCCACATAGAACATGACATGGATTTCAGATTTGATCATGCACAGTCATGAACCACACATACATGTTAGCACAGAAATTTTTCCCGAATTTATTTCCCCCATATGATTTACTAAAATTTTCACAAGGTCTACACATGCTTTCTATTTCTCATTTTAGGAATTATAAGAATTCACATGGATGTGGGAAAAATTCCTAAATTTGTAGGGCATGGACTGATACATATAAACATGGTTCATAAAATTCTACAGCATTTAACTCCTCAGAAATCATGGAAAACAAATTAACCAAGCATGACCTCTTTCCTACACATGCTTTTCAATAATTCTAATAAATTATGCCATCTACAGAAAAATACAGTAAATTCCACACACATCACATTACCTATTTTACATAACATATAAAATTTACATTATATCCTCATGCGTAGAAACCCGGAAATTAAAGATATAGGGCAGAACAGTTCACTGCTCTGTCAAGAAGAACTAAACGGCATACTACGGACGTTTACAAGAGTTGGCGGCAACATCGTTGGCCGCTGACTCAAGATCTCAACGTCAATGGATCTTGCCGTCAAGTTCGGACCTGTGTAAAAACACAGTCCGAGCTCTGAATAATGGTGAATGTAGGGGATCCAGGACACGAGGAAAATCTATAAAAATGATAAAAACCTCTAGACACATACATGGACAATGTGAAAGGGGTACTTGCCTTTGGAAAACTCCTAAAGGGATCAAATTAGTTGGAGAAGCTCTCCTTGGGCAGTCCCAAGAAGCCTCCAAGACGCCTCCACTCCGGCTTCTGTGATGCTCCCCTCTGAAATACAGGGCCGGGGATGTATAGCCGGTTATGTTGTCTTCCTCCTTGTCGAAGTAGATCTCCAGAAGAAGCCTTGGATCGCCGGATCAGAGCCTCCAAACTTCAGGTTTTCTCACAGGAAGCTCTAGGGTTTTCTCTCCTCTTCTCTCTTCTTGCAAGTGTGAAAATGGGTAGTGGGGAGAGGCCATTTCGGGTTCAGGAAGTAGGGAAAGCCTTCACCCACTCACCATGCCGACCTGACAGCTTTGGAGCCGTTGGGGGACATCCCCCCAATGGTTGCCATGCCTTGTTTCAGAAGACAGCAGCTCTGCTGCGCATGCAGGGCAGAGAAGTTGACGTCCAGATCGCTGGACGCCGGAGTGAGTGTTGGCGTCCATGGTTGGACGTTGACACCACCTCAGCGGCCAGGGGTTGACGCCAATAAGGCCTTCGGCCAGAACCCTAATTATGCAGAAAACCATGCACACCAAGCTTCTATACATGCAATATGTACATGGTATTATATTCATACTATCACCATGCAATACACCTTATTTATGTAATATAAACACATGTACACGTAATTATACTATTTTAATACCTACGTAAGTACGTACATACATACACAAGCACAATATACACACATAATACGAAAGAAATACTACGGAAATTCGAGGGTCTTACACCCTCTCCCCTTAAAGAAACTTCGTCCTCGAAGTTAGAACGACACTACTCAAACAAAAGGGGATACTTCTTCTTCATCGCATCCTCAAGCTCCCACGTAGCCTCCTCACGTGAGAAGTTCCGCCATAGAACTTTCACCGACGCGATACTCTTGTTCCGGAGATGCTGCACCTTCCGGTCAAGAATGGCTACTGGTTGCTCGACATACGAAAGATCTGGCTGGATCTCCACTGGCTCATGACTAATCACATGAGACGGATCTCGGACATACTTCCTGAGCATAGATACGTGGAATACCGGGTGAACACTAGCCAAAGCTGGGGGTAAAGCTAGCTCGTACGCCACGTTACCAAACGTCTGAGAATCTCATACGGGCCAATGAACCTAGGGCTTAGCTTGCTATGCCTGCCAACCTGACAACACCTCGAGTAGGCGATATCTTTAAGAAGACATGATCACCAACCTCGAACTCCAAATCCTTTCTCCTGTTGTCGGCATAACTCTTCTGCCTATCCTGTGCCGCAACAAGCCTTTTCCTGATAAGCTGAATCTTATCCGAAGTTTCCTGAACCAACTCCGGTCCGATCAACTGCCTATCACCAGTCTCCTCCCAACATAGCGAGATCTGCAGGCCTACCATACAACGCCTCGAATGGAGCCATTCCAATACTAGCATGAAAGCTGTTGTTGTATGCGAACTCCACAAGAGGTAAATGACGCTCCCAGTCATCCTTCCAATCCAGAACACACGCTCTCAACATATCCTCGAGCGTTTGGATAGTCCTCTCGGACTGTCCGTCGGTCTGGGGATGAAACGCCGAACTGAGCTTAAGCTCCGAACCTAACGCATCTGAAGACCCTTCCACAACCTCGAAGTAAATCTCGGATCTCGATCCGAAATGATCGACTTCGGCACACCATGCAACCTAACGATACCACTAACATACAACCTAGCTAAGCTCTCTACTGACTGCTTCTTCTTCATAGGCAAGATGAGCAGTCTTCGAGAATCTATCTACAACTACCCAAATCGAGTCATTGCCCCTTCTAGATCGAGGCAAACCCGATACGAAATCCATAGTGACAGCTTCCCACTTCCATACGGGGATATCCATCCTCTGCATAAGGCCGGATGGTCGCTGCCGCTCGGCTTTCACCTGCTGACACACTAGACATCTAGATACATAATCCGCAACATCCTTCTTCATGCCGGACCACCAAAATGATCTCTTCAAATCCTGATACATCTTAGTGTTACCCGGATGAATAGAGAATCGCGATCTATGAGCCTCCGCTAACACATGCTCACGGACATCTACTACATCGGGGACACAACACGGTGCTGAAATCTAATCACACCGTCCTCATCACGAGCAATGCCCGCCTTACCTACTAACTCTAACAATCTAGGATCGGCTTTCTGCTGCTCAATCACCTCATCCAAGACTGAGGACCTAAGGGATAGCTGAGCTACAAAAGCCTGACACAACGATGGCTCTAACTCGGTCATAGAGCACGCTGCATCCTCCAACATCTTCCAATCCTGCTGGAGCGAAGACCTCTTTCTACTAAGAGCATCCGCTACGACGTTCGCCTTTCCAGGATGATACTGAAGGTCGAAGTCATAGTCCTTCAAGAACTCAATCCATCTCCTCTGCCTCAGGTTTATATTCCAGGAAAAGATACCTCAAGCTCTTGTGGTCGGTAAACACCTCAAATCTGACACCATAAAGGTAGTGCCTCCAGATCTTTAGTGCATGAACCACAGCTGCTAACTCCAAATCATGAGTCGGATAGTTCCTCTCATGCTCCTTCAACTGACGAGAAGCATAAGCTACTACCCTCTCTTGTTGCATGAGCACACAGCCTAAACCAATCTGAGATGCATCCGTATAGATGGCAAAGCCCTCTAGACCACTAGGCAATACCAATACCGGAGCAGAAGTAAGCTTAGCCTTCAATAGCTGAAAGCTACGCTCACATGCCTCAGACCACACGAACTTCTCACCTTTCCGAGTCAGCTTTGTCAAGGGGGCGGCGATGGATGAGAAACCCTCAATGAATCGCCGATAATAACCAGCTAACCCAATAAAGCTACGAATCTCCGAAGGGGTCCTGGGAACTTCCCAATCCATAACTGCCTGGACCTTCGCTGGGTCAACAGCTACACCAGCGCCGGAGATAACATGCCCGAGGAAATGAACCTCGCGCAACCAAAAATCGCACTTGCTGAACTTCGCATACAGCTTGTGCTCACGGAGAACCTCTAAGACTAACCTCAAATGCTGGCGGTGCGTGGCCTCATCCGGAGAATAGACCATACATCGTCAATAAACACAACAACAAAGCTATCTAAATACGGACTAAACACCCGGTTCATGAGATCCATGAACGCTGCAGGGGCGTTGGTCAATCCGAAGGGAAGAACCAAAAACTCATAATGTCCATAACGGGTTCTAAACGCCGTCTTGGACACATCCTCACTCCTAATCCTCAACTGATGATAACCAGATCGCAAGTCAATCTTGGAAAAGATTGATGCCTCTCGCAACTGGTCAAACAGATCATCAATGCGAGGTAAGGGATACCTGTTCTTCACAGTCACCTGGTTTAGCTTCCTATAATCGATGCACAACCGAAGTGACCCGTCTTTCTTCTTGACGAACAATACAGGTGCTCCCCAAGGGGAAACGCTAGGGCGAATAAATCCCTTATCAAGCAATTCTTGCAATTGCTTCCTCAACTCGGCTAATTCTGCAGGTGCCATCCGATATGGGGCCTTTGAGATAGGAGAGGTGCCTGGAAGCAACTCTATAGTGAACTCTATCTCCCTATCCGGTGGCAATCCAGACAAGTCATCGGGAAAGACATCTGGAAAGTCCTGCACCACATCGATCTCTGCAAGAGTCCGTGACGGACTAGCATCGGGTACTAGCATAACGCTGGCAAGAAATGCGTCACATCCCTTGTTCACCATGCGCATCGCCTTCATGGCAGAGATGACTAACTTTCCTGCTAAGTTCTTTGGCAAGGGATGAGAGAACTCGTCCTCGCCAGGAATGCGGAAAACAATCTTCTTCCTACGACAATCCACTAACGCATAGTGCTCCTCTAGCCAATCCAGACCAAGATACAATCATAATCCTTCATCTTTAGCAAGAAGAAACACCATCTAGGAATCTATCCTCAATGCACACAGGTAACGACGGAATGCACTTCCTAGTCGATACCGTACCCGCAGGGGTGTGTACAGACAAGGGACCTCTAACTCCTCAGACTCTATGCCTGACTCTAGGGCTAACTGCCTAGCGAACCGCTCGGAAATGAACGTGAGTAGCACCCGTATCAAACAAAACCCGAGCGTGCACACCGAAAAGTAAGACTGTACCTTCGGTGACATGCTCCGCCTGCTCGGCGTCCTCACGAGCCAACGCAAACACTCGAGCTGGGGCTCGAGGCCTTCCTGGTCGTCCTGTCGCTGGCGCGGCTGCCGCCACTGCTGGTACTGGCGCTCCTCGCTGAGCTCCCTGCTGAAGCCTAGGGCAGTCCTTGATTTTGTGGTCGCTGCTCCCACACTTTAGGCATTTGCCCGCTATCATCCAACATTCCGTACCACCATGTGCCCTTCCGCAATGAGGGCACTCCTTCTTGTCACCAGAGGAACGTACAGAAGGTACCTGATAGCTGCTGGTTGCCGATGATTTCTGCGGTGTCTGGTACACCGTCTTCCTCTTATCTTGCCTCTGGAAAGCTGCTGCCGGCCTCTTCTGCGAAGCCTTCTTCTCCTCCAAGTATTGCTCCATTTCGCCTTCCTGTCTGCAGGCTGCGCTGAGAGCCTCGTCTAGCGTGCGGTGGTCGAACGCCACGAGCCTCGTCCTCAGTGATGGTTGAGACCCATCACGAACTTCTTCGCCTTCCTGCGCTCATCCGCCACAATATGGGGTGCATACTTAGATAGTTCTGCAAACCTGGCCTCATACTCAAGTACGGTCATGGAGCCCTGAGTCAAAGTGAGGAACTCCTGCTCCATCCTGTCCTGGATGTGCTCGGGGACGAACTTGGCCCGAAAGAGCCTCACGAACTCGTCCCAAGCGACATCAATCGCGCCATCCTCAAACCGCGTACGTAGTAACGAAGCCCACCACACATCAGCTCTCTCCTGCAACATAACCTTCATGAGCACCGCTAAACAACTTCAACTTAACAGGGAATAGGAACACATAACTAACACATACCTGTAGCATGTAGGTGGCTAAGGTAACCTTGTCCTCATCCACACACCTGATGGCCCGGAAGATTTTCTCGATCTCCCTCATCCAACTCTCTGCTAGCAACGGATCGCTCTCCCCCTTAAAAGAGGGTGGCTGCATCCTCTTGAATCTTTCCATGATGGAAGGTCCACCATGGTCCTGAGCTGGGGCCTGAGCCTGCTACATTAAACAACAAACGATATACAATAAACCAATAGCATACAACAACATAGCAGACTACTTAGTTATTCTATTAATTTACCTGGGCCTCCAACTGGGCCTGAAGTGCTGCCTGAGTGTGTGCCTGGGTCTGCATGGCCTGCACCAGACCTTGCATGAACACTCCATAGTCCACAGGCGGCGGTGGGGGAAGCACAGGGCCTCGTGGTGCTGGGGCCTGTTGCTCCGCCTGACCATCATGCCTCTGCTCGTCGTCGCGAGCTGGCGCACCTCCACGTCGCCCACGGGAAGCCATGGCTGTAATAAAATTTCAGCCACCATTAGAGTTAGGTTACTAAGTTTTCTAATCATTTTCTTATCTATCTTCCATTCATTATTAGTCATTTCTACCCATGTGGACAATCTATAAGATTTAGCATGCAATGAGGATGATGATTCATGTATATTTATGTAAGATCTCAATCGGTTGCTCTGATACCAATCTCTGTGACGACCCTCATTATACCGGTACGGTTATACCAACCCACGTCGGTATAGTAAAGGTTATCACAGTGGGACATTACCCAACACTATCACATGATTGAGATATACACAAATATAGATACAGAGTCGCGGAAGTAAAGGACTAACTGTCATCACATTCCATCATCCACATTTATCATACATGATCCATATAACAAAATAAAAGACTAAACTTTCATAATTGAAATTAAACCAAGCTACATTGTCCACAAATTAAAGTTCTACATTTAATACATAGTTTGCCCACAATTACATAATGATAACTCTAATACAAGCTACAATTCACATACTATGAAACAAAAAGGGACACTACGTCAGCTCCACCAGCTAATCCCCACGCTCGGAGTCGCTCTCCACTGTCTCCTCCAAAGGTGTGTCACCAACTACACCTGTACGCCGAAGCAAGGAGTGAGTCTAAAGGACTCAGCAAGTAGCTCCATACACATCATTCATGCATACATCATAGTAGGGTCTACTATTCCAATTTGCAAGGCAACATATAGCATGCTTGAACATTTATGAGAGACAACCTATCATGGTATTTCTACAAAATCAAAACACATGGTACATGGTTTAAGATGTTTCAAATAACACTTCCTATCACATGCTTTCTACTCATTTAATCACATGAAGACTACACTTCCAATTTGACTACAACATGATAGCAATTTATATGGGATTAGAAATATCATAGCATGAATTTACGTAACATATCCTAACACATTCACTTCACATGGTTACACATTCCCATATTTCACATGGTTCATTTTTCAAGCATTTCACATGTACATATGTTCACATTCTAACATAAATGGTTCACATGATTTCACATTTCACATTTGCATGCTCACATATATATATACACAATTTACACATGTTCACATATACACATTTCACACATGTTCACATATACACATTTCACAATTTATTTGCCGTGACACATAGTCCAAACCACCACTAGAAGGACACATCACATACACATAACACATAGCACATCACCTAGGCAATACAGTGATGACTCTTGGCACTGCGCAGACCGGGAGAACACGTCTCCACCCTAACCAGTGGTACTTGTCCACCTCCAGGATTTCATCCTAATGCCCTTAGGATATCTTAACACATTGAACCTTCTCATGGGGACTTTTCCATGATACAGTTCCACAGCCCTCTATGGAAGCAGTGTCACACACGGCACATTTTACACATTACACATTCCGATTTAACACATGTTCACATATGATTTTCACACTTTCTTGGTTATGCACATGGTTCTGTTCATCCCTAGCATGATGCTACTAATAACAGAATTCAAGCATTTAGTAGCTCTCATGGATTAATTGGAACACACCTTATCTAACCTTAATCATGATACATGTGTTTATACTCATTTTCACATGAAAATCTCATAGTGTAGGCTACTGTTATCAAATTTTCCCAAAATTTTACCACATGCTGTTTTCGGGTATAATAACCACATACAAATTTTCACATTTTTCTGAATTCACATGCATTTATAGAAATTAAAACATTCAGTTTCATGCCATTCTTAAACTAAGTCCACATAGAACATGACATGGATTTCAGATTTGATCATGCACAGTCATGAACCACACATACATGTTAGCACAGAAATTTTTCCCGAATTTATTTCCCACATATGATTTACTAAATTTTCACAAGGTCTACACATGCTTTCTATTTCTCATTTTAGGAATTATAAGAATTCACATGGATGTGGGAAAAATCCTAAATTTGTAGGCATGGACTGATACATATAAACATGGTTCATAAAATTCTACAGCATTTAACTCCTCAGAAATCATGGAAAACAAATTAACCAAGCATGACCTCTTTCCTACACATGCTTTTCAATAATTCTAATAAATTATGCCATCTACAGAAAAATACAGTAAATTCCACACACATCACATTACCTATTTTACATAACATATAAAATTTACATTATATCCTCATGCGTAGAAACCCGAAAATTAAAGATATAGGGCAGAACAGTTCACTGCTCTGTCAAGAAGAACTAAACGGCATACTACGGACGTTTACAAGAGTTGGCGGCAACATCGTTGGCCGCTGACTCAAGATCTCAACGTCAATGGATCTTGCCGTCAAGTTCGGACCTGTGTAAAAACACAGTCCGAGCTCTGAATAATGGTGAATGTAGGGGATCCAGGACACGAGGAAAATCTATAAAATGATAAAAACCTCCTAGACACATACATGGACAATGTGAAAGGGGTACTTGCCTTTGGAAAAACTCCTAAAGGGATCAAATTAGTTGGAGAAGCTCTCCTTGGGCAGTCCCAAGAAGCCTCCAAGACGCCTCCACTCCGGCTTCTGTGATGCTCCCCTCTGAAATACAGGGCCGGGGATGTGTAGCCGGTTATGTTGTCTTCCTCCTTGTCGAAGTAGATCTCCAGAAGAAGCCTTGGATCGCCGGATCAGAGCCTCCAAACTTCAGGTTTTCTCACAGGAAGCTCTAGGGTTTTCTCTCCTCTTCTCTCTTCTTGCAAGTGTGAAAATGGTAGTGGGGAGAGGCCATTTCGGGTTCAGGAAGTAGGGAAAGCCTTCACCCACTCACCATGCCGACCTGACAGCTTTGGAGCCGTTGGGGGACATCCCCCCAATGGTTGCCATGCCTTGTTTCAGAAGACAGCAGCTCTGCTGCGCATGCAGGGCAGAGAAGTTGACGTCCAGATCGCTGGACGCCGGAGTGAGTGTTGGCGTCCATGGTTGGACGTTGACACCACCTCAGCGGCCAGGGGTTGACGCCAATAAGGCCTTCGGCCAGAACCCTAATTATGCAGAAAACCATGCACCAAGCTTCTATACATGCAATATGTACATGGTATTATATTCATACTATCACCATGCAATACATACCTTATTTATGTTTAATATAAACACATGTACACGTAATTATACTATTTTAATACCTACGTAAGTACGTACATACATACACAAGCACAATATACACACATAAATACGAAAGAAATACTACGGAAATTCGAGGGTCTTACAGCCTTACCTGAAGAGAGATTTAACATCTCTTAGAAGGGAATTAGACATGTGCATTGTGATAAAAGTTTGCTTACAAGTGGCAAACATTAAAGTCTTAGAATTAAAGTAATTTTTCCCTCCTTGGCGATAAAGCAGAAAAATTCAAATTGTATTGTAGTAACTCTCTCTCATTGAGTCCAGTTGAATAGTAAAAAACTCTTGTCGTTTTTCTCCCCGCTGGTGCCTCACTTTCCACGTAGTATTAATTTATTTCTAAAATCGATGACAGAACGATTCATGCCTCATCGTCTACCTTTTTCCCTTCTTTTATCCTGCCGCTCAGCCGATGCCCTAACAACTCCATCTCAATCCTCTGCAAATTTGAATCTTCCTCCTACTTCCCGCAATTTCTTGAGATTCTTTCTCCTCACCTTCCGTCTCACCCTCCGTTGTCATTCCCCACCTGAATCTATGGCCGCTCCTATCATCGCCGGCAGTTTGGGTGGCTACAGCGCCGAGTTCCTCACTCCTGAGCAGCAGGAGAGGTTTACCTTTGTGAAGACGAAGCTCTGTGGCAACAAAGAAGTAGATGTAGCTAATCTGCGGAAAGGTGGAATGAGCAGCATAGTAATTTGATAAATCAGATGCAGTGGTCAGAAATTTCCACCTTTTCAGAGGTCAGTTATCCGGACTTGGTAAAAGCCTTTTTTGTGTGTATGAGAACAGAGGAAGATGGGTCTCTAGTCTCTTCAGTAAAGGGAACATTGATTAGAATAGACCCTGAGTTGCTGAAAGTTTTGTTCAATGTAAAGACTTCCGGATTTAGTGGGGTTCACTCTGAGGATGCCCAAGTGAAAGTCTGGGATTATCGGGCCAGGATTCAAGCTGAGAGACGGAAAGATCACATAATCAACTATCCGCCTTCAATCGTCTTCTCCATTTTATTGTCTGTCAAATCCTAGTTCCCAGAAGTGCAACGTTTTCATCTTGCACAAAGGCCGATTCGGACATGATGTACTGGGCCATTCAAAATAAGGAAATAAATATGGCCGCATTGATAATGGAAAGAATGAAGTTTGCAAGAGATCAATTTGGGACACCAGAGTAAGTTAAATGTGTCCCTGCCTTATGCCCACCTACTCACCAAGATCTTCAAACACTTTGGTGTTGATCTCTCTGGGGCAGTTGTAGAGAAAATGGGCCAAGCAATCAGGTCCAGGAACCTGAAGAAGAGTGGCTTCTCTGTGGAAAATGGTGTCTGGTTCAAGGCTTCAGTGGCCGAAGGCGAGCCATCATTATCGACACCTCAGTTGTTCATCCGGAGATGGGATCAGCAAATATGGCTCCAGAATTGCCAGTGGAGTCAATTTTAGCTCCAGCAGTTGAAGCAGCAGAATCTTCAGGACCCTCCATTGCAGAAGTTCAGTCTGAAAGTGCAGTAGAGGAAGAAAGGCGTCTGTAGAAGCTTCAGGATTTCCAGAAGAACCAGTTCAAACCTTTGCAGAAAGGAAATTGAGGATCTCCTCCCAGAGGACATTATTCCTGTTGAGGACCCACATCCCTCAATGTAGTTGCATGATTCTGGCAGACATCATAGATTCCATTCCTCTTATTTCCAGTGCTCCAGTATCAAGTAGCAGTGTTGCCAAAGAGACTGTGGCATCAGGCCACATTGATGAACAAATGGAAAATGTTCCAGTCAAGGTAGAGCACCAAGCTGCCCAAGGTGACTCTGTGCTGGAATCTGCTCCCAGTCAGGGGGAGCAAGTATCAGATGAAGAAAATGCTCCTATTGAGGGGGCTATCAAAAGAAGGTCCTGAAGACGCAATTCCAGATGTTAATAAGGTTGAAGATCATAAAGATTTTTCAAATTTGGATGACAGAGAAGGGGCGACTGCAAGCTCTTCGAGCTCAGATGATGATCTCCCTCCTCCAGAAAATAAAAGTAAGAAGAAAGGAAAATAGGTTGCCTCTGGAGTTCCTCTCCTGGCTGATTCTCCATTTCAGAGGCAGGCTAAGAAGAAAATTGTCATTCAATTGAAGCCAGTAATTGAAAGGCTGAATGTTCAAGGTGAATATTATGTTCTCTCCAGTCAGATGTCAACTCTATATTTCTGAGTCAAGCTTCGGCTAACAAAGAGTTGGCCCAAATCAGGAATGCTATGAAATGGTTCAACCAGAAAATGAGCAGCATGAAAGGCATGCTCTCAGATATTATCAAGGCAGTTGGAGCTCACGCTCCTCCTCCTCAAGCAGCAGCAGCTTCACCAGCAGCAGCACCAGGAGCAGCAGCAGCATCAGAAGAGGTAGGGCCAACAGGGCCAGCTGATCAGGATGTAGGGCCAACAGGGCCAGCTGTTCAGGATGCAGGGCCAACAGGCCATCTGAGCAAGAATCCAGACCATTGGAGAGTGAGTCTGTGCAGATAGAGGCAGAAGAGATCTTGGCACCCAAGCCCCCAGCTCCGTCTTCCCCCTCTCACACACCTATTCCTCCAACTCCACTATCAGCTCCTACAGCACCTCCTGCTCCTCAAACATTCAAGAAGCCTCAATCTAGACCAATTTCATCTCCTACCCCATTTCAGTCCACCATTCCTTCTCCTTCTCCTACATTTGAGGCCCCTCTTGGATCCTCAGCTGGAGCATCATCCTCCTCCTCCTCCTCCGTCCCTCCCTTGGACCCACTGATGATCTTCACACTACTTCACATTCTTTTCTTCATCCTACTCCTCCACCATCTTTCATCACTATCATACCTGAACATGCTCAACTCAGTTCTCCCTTTATTGCAAAGATAAATGATGATTTGAGGAAGGGATCCTCAGGTCTGTATTGAAGTGGGAGACCATTTCACAGGACAGATCCTTCTATTCCTGCCTCCAAGAAGAGGAAACTTACTTCTACCTCTTCCTCTTCCTCTGAACCCAAATACCCTCCTTTGTGGTTTTCCTCTCACAGTGGACAACCAACATAACCCACTGTATAGGGAATACATTTCCAAAGTTGCTTATGCCACCATCATCAACCTTCCTTTTCAAAACCTTACAGATCATCTGCACACCATTTTCCCTTATACTTCTCTTTCAAAGCCGAAAAATCCAAAATTTTCTCTCTTGCTCACTCCAAATCTGAAGAGCAGTGGGGCAAAGGTCACAAGGATCTTCTCAAGAAGTTCACTCTTGCCAAATCTGCCAGATTTCCTCCAAGGACCACTCCTTGACTCTCTCTGAATGGTTCAGGATGTACCATAAAGAACTCTGGGCACCCTTCATTCAATCGGAAATAAAGATGATCAGGCATTTCATGCTCTTCAACAACTACAGATATGTTCATAAACTTCTAGAAGTTCAGCTCTGTCAGTTCAGGAAGGCCATTTCAGCTTTGTCTCCAGTTATAGCTCACTCTTCAGATATTCAGTAGATTTTGCTACACTTCAAATACCTGAGGAGATAGCCCTGCCTCAAATTCACTTTCTAGTTATGGAATCCTCTGTAGGATCCATCATCTTTGAGCGTTATGCCAGGTTTTGGGCAGAATTAAAGTGCAGAAAAAATACCTAGTTTCCTTTTCTAGATTCCTATTCAGGGAATATCACCAGGGCCATGTCAAGGCTGAAGTTCTCTCCCCTATCTTGTCTGAATGTGAAAGGCTCACATCCTCTAATTGGTCTAAGTTCTACCCCCTGTCAGCTCAGCAGTTGTCAGCACTCAATGAAGCTCAGGCCAGGGAAGGCAAACCAGCTATTTCTCCAGCCACTTTCCTAGATATGAACTCCATCAATCTTGTTGCTGACCCCTTCAAGGTCTGGGAAGAAAGATACAAAGTGTATGTGGCTTTGCACCAAGCTCTCAGAGCTAACCACAATCACTACCCTGTCACCATGGACCAGTTCCTCTCCTGTGCCAGCTTTGGCACTTCTCGGTTTCTCAAGATGAACATGGACAGAGCCTATGTCTGATCTTCTCTATAGGCATTTAGATCTTCATCTCAAGCGGATGGCTCCCACCATTGGACCATCTTACTCTGTGTCTTTTGGAGCCTTTAAAAATCTTTTTGAAGAGCAGGAAGTTCAGGCATGGGAAACCATCTCCCATTTTGCCTCTCTATTGTCTCCTGCCTTCTATTTACCTGTACCTCCGCAATAAATGTCATGACCCTCTGTGTATTCTCTCTTTCTCTTTCTCTTTCTCTTTCTCTCTTCTTTCTTTGTCAAAGTTTATCTTTTTGCTTAATGATAAAAAGGGGAGAAAAGTACAAAAAATTCAGATATTTTTTGTCCATACTTATTGTTCAGTTTTGTCATCACCAAAAGGGGGAGATTGATGATCAGTCTGTCCCCATGCAATTTTAATTATATATATATTATATATAAACATATTTTGATGATTAACAAAACCAACAAGGATTTATCAATTATATCTGCTGAATATTTCATAAGTCTTAAGTACAGGAAAAATACCGAAGTCAAACAAGCCAAAAAGGTATGCATTACTACTCTGAAGCTTTAATCTTTTCAACATGAGATTTCTCTAAGTCCATATCGATTTCTGTTGAAGTTCGTAACGATTTTCTTATAAGACTGAAAAGTCATGTTGTTTCAAACAAGTCGATGTCACAACGACTTCATAAGTTATCATAACGATTTCTTTAGAACTCGCAATGACTTGCTTGTTGTAACGACTTCATAAGTTATCATAACGATTTCTTTAGAACTCGCAACGACTTGCTTGTCATAACGACTTCATAAGTTATCATAACGATTTCTTTAGAACTCGCAACGACTTGCTTGTCATAACGACTTCATAAGTTATCATAATGATTCATTTAGAACTCGCAACGACTTGCTTGTCATAACGACTTCATAAGTTATCATAACGATTCCTTTAGAACTCGCAACGACTTGCTTGTCATAACGACTTCATAAGTTATCATAACAATTTCTTTGAAACTCGTAACGACTTGCTAGCCATAACGATTTCTTTAGTTCTCGCAACGATTCCTTTGAAACTCGTAACGACTTGCTAGCCATAACGATTTCTTTAGTTCTCGTAACGATTCCTTTGAAATTCGTAACGGCTTGCTAGCCATAACGATTTCTTTAGTTCTCATAACGATTCCTTTGAAACTCGTAACGACTCATAACGATTTCTTTAAGATTCATATCGTCTTGCTTTGTGCAACGATTTGTTAAGAGTTTCATAACGATTTCTTATATCCTCTGTTATAGAACGATTTGCTATGACTCATAACGATTTCATAAGTCATACAGTCATCAATTTCATATCTTGATATCTTATTCATCTTAAAGCATTGACCAGTCAAAAATCCACGTAGACATCTCTTTGACGCTCTTGCATTTATGAGATCTGAACGTATCTCTACATGCATGCAGACCATATCATCCTTTATCGTGCTTACTCTGATAACGTCCTTTAGACTTAAGCCAGTTGGCATTACTATTTTCTTGACTATTGCTACTGACGTTGACTGATATTAGAGACAACCTATCTGTCTGCTATTTGAGTTTGACATCTGTGTAGACCTTTGATATAGCTTCATGGTACAACGTTAGACAAATAGAAGCCAACGGATATCTTCGAAGATCTCATCTCTTTGCGTGCTCAAGTGATCAAAAGACTGTGACAGGAAGCTTCCAAGACTCTAGATGTCATTCAGTCTAACGACTACTCAAAAGAGAGACAACGGTCTCTTCAACGACTAGATTTCAAATTGAAGATATATATACAAGACAGAAGAATAGAAGAATCATTCAATTAATTGAGAGACCTTTTTCAAATTCTTCTGAAGAAAATCGAGAGCCAAGATCCTTCACTCCGTTTAGCCTTTTGCTCTCTTGCTCTCCACTAGTTTTGTGAAAATCTTGTGAGAGCCTGTACAGTTCTGAGAGTGTGAATTGTTCATAATCTCTTCGCTCTCAGCTCTAGTTGCTTCAGATCCTCTCTTATCAAAAGCTGGATCTAGGGGCGTGAAAGTCATTTATTCTTCTCTGTGATGTTCCCTTCGGGTGTGAAGGAGACCTGGTAGTATCCAGGGTGTTGCTCCCTTCGGTTGTGAAGGAAGACCTGGTGGCATCCAGGGTTTTGTTCCCTTCGAGTGTGAAGGAAGACCAACTGAGCTGGGTGTTGTAGCATCCTTAGGGGGACTGTTCCCTAGTTAGTGAAATCCTGAGTTGTTGCTCAAGACTGGACATAGGACTCCTAAGGAAAGGAAGTCCGAACCAGGATAATTCTGTGTTGTGTGATTGTCTTCCTTGCGTGATTGTTATTTAAACTAACTGTAACTAACGTAGTTCGAAGATCGTTTGTGTGATTGTTTTGTTTACAGGTATCTCCTAGATTAAATTAAAAAGACCCATTCACCCCCCCTCTGAGCTCGTCAACTGGGCAACACTAAGTGTTGGTGATTTAATCACATGATTACATCATAATTATGTGCATGAGGAGAATTCACACAAGGGACAGAGACACAAGAGAGGATCTGGAAAATGAAAAGTGGTCTAGTCTTCACTTTTCTTTAAGAGAAATTTAAGATAATAAATACTTTTCAGACATCTATTAAGATATTTTACCAAATAATTTAAAGATCCAACATATGATTGTTTCAGACATTAGAAATTCATTAAGAGTTATCGAACACCTTTTAAGTTAACTAAAAGGGTCCGTTTGTTTGAAGATAAAACCCTATTAGGAAAAGGTTTTCTAGAGAAACTTTTTTTTAGATCATTTGGTATTTCTGAAAACCAAAATTTGAAAAATTTTATCCGAAAAATTCTAGATTTTGGCATCCCTGCAAACAACGCGGAAGCCATTTTCCACTCTTGTGCGTATTGACAATTGCTACAGTGACAATTTGTTTTGACACTATTCATTTAGTTGTTTTTTTATTTTTTCCCTTCATTTATGTCATCTTTGTCAAATCTAATTATTATTTTTTGGTGTTTTAATTTTTAATAAAATATCTGTAGAACACTATTCATTTAAATTATAATTTTATTTTATTTCTCTTAATTTAAATTGTATTTGTCAAAGTTATTTATTTTTTTTTATTTTTATTTTTTAAATTATCAAAAATAAAATAAAATAAATTTTTTTTGATGAATAGTGTACTAGGAGTATGTTGTCCCCTCTTATTGGAATGAACCATAATATCCCATGTGCTCCAATACAACTCTCTAATAAAAGTTTACATTTAATGTTATTAATTTTTCATATTTTTTAATCTTTTATTTACATGAATAACCAGTGAAAATATTTACCTGAGAACCAAATAGATAATTACTATTTTCATTTTCATGTAAAAATTATTTCATAAAAAAATTATTTTTCAATGAAAATATTTTATATACAATTAAATGGACCTTAAATGACAGGTACAACTTAGTATGGGAGAGCACATGAGAATAGGAAACATACAGGACTAGAGAGTATAAATGTAATTACTTTAAAAAATGACCCGTCCCCTTGGAGAATGAGTGGAATCATGGTTAATTGGTACCGTCCAAACTGTACAGTCTCATAGGCATAGGCCACTTGGTCTGACACATATTTTTTTTTAGATAAATTAATAAAGAGTCCTTAATAATATTTAATTTATTTTTTAATCTCTAATAAAATTGTAACTCATTATAATAAGTATTATCTGTTATTATAATATACGTTAGAATAAAAATTTTTATATTACAGTTAAAAACTTTTAATTAATTTTCTTTCTATTTTTTATTAAAATTAAATTATAAATTGAATCAAATTAGATCGATTTAATGCGATACGTTTCCAATTCATACTATATCTACAACTTTTCGATCCGATTCTGATTCACCGCTCCAACCTATCTTGCGCGGAATGACAATTCGATCAAACAAGGCCGTCCTCGTCGGTCTCGCTCGCCGGCCTGGCCAGGCTGTCCGAACAAGTGGCGCCGGTCGTCCTGCCCCTTTTTGGGCTTTTAAAAGAAAAACTTTTGAAATATCCTCACCATCTTATTTGCTCAGACTGTTGTGACCGTCTTTCAAACGTTTCTAGATGCTTCCAGTCTCCAGAAGCATTATATTCCACAAGGTTTGCTAAAAAATGCGTACATGTCCAATGCTATAATCCTAAAAATCTAGTTGACATTGTGACGTCTCCCATCTGACGTACAAGGTCTCGGACCTATACCCAGAGTAGGGTATTTATTGTGATTTTTTTAAAGAATTACAACGCTGGAGCAGGCCCTTGTCCATATTCTGGAGAAGAAGGGGCTTGACCTTCGCCTTCCCCCTTATCTTGGATTGGCTCTTTTGAAAGAATGAACACTAGATTTATTGTCAAAAAATAAAAAATGTGTGTTGAATGAAATGTATTTGGAAAATTATAATTTGTTGGGACAAATATATACAATATTGTATTCATATGTATACCCCCGGATATGCAATATTGTGCTATTTACTTTTAAAATCGAAAAAAGTCATCAGTAATATTTCTGAAGAATTTTCTGCTATCAATAACAAAATTGTTAAAGAAAGATAATATTATTAAAAAAATCTTATTAAAAATTTAAAATATATTTTTTTCTCTCCTTTTATTTCTCTCCCCCCCCTCTCTCTCTCTCTCTCTACTGAATGATATATTAGGTGAGAGAGATAGAATAAAGAGAGAGAGCGTGCAGGTGAGAGTAGGGGTGTTCACTATATGGTCCAAACCAAAAAATCGAACCGAATCGACCGGTTCAGTTCGGTTTCACGGATCCCACTGTTCAGTTCGGTTTGAGATTGAGAATTGAAATGAACCGGATATATATATATATATATATATATATATATATAATTAAATAATATATATAAACACAAAAACACCTATAGCGCGGTGGTTGGCTGCCTCTTGCGCGCCCTCTTCACGCAGAGGTCACGAGATCAAATCTCGAGACCGCGCTGTAAAACCCCTTTTTTGTCAATTTCGGTTTGAACCGAACCGAACCAAACTGGTTCGGTTCACTGTAGGGATTCAGTTTGGTTCGGTTCCCCAAAAAATAGGAGTGAACCGGACCGAACCGACCCGTTGTTCACCCCTAGGTGGGAGGCACTAGCAGGGGGGAGGGAATGGGGGCGTTGGCGGGGGGAGCTATGCGCCCTCTTCACGCGGAGGTCACGAGATCAAATCTCGAGACCGGCGCTGTAAAACCCCTTTTTTGTCAACCGAACCGAACCGAACCGTTCGGTTCACTGTAGGGATTCAGTTCGGTTCGATTCCTCAAAAAATAGGAGTGAACCGGACCGAACCGACCCGTTGTTCACCCCTAGGTGGGAGGCACTAGTAGGGGGGAGGGAATGGGGGCGTTGGCGGGGGGAGCTATGGGCATGAGAGAGAGAGAGAGAGAGAGAGAGAGAGAGAGAGAGAGAGGAGAGAGAGAGAGAGAGAGAGAGAGAGAGAGAGAGAGAGCAAGCACAGGTGAGAGGTGTTGGCGCATGGGTGGGGACCGGGGAGGGTGATGGAACTAAGTGAGTTGGGGGCATCGAAGGGGTCTCTCTCTCTTCGATTTCAATGGGTGGATGCTTTAGAGAGAGAGAGAGAGAGAGAACAAGTGCGAGAAAGTACCTTAAATAACTTTTTGAAAAAGATAGATTAGGGCGACTTAGTTTTTTCGTCCTCTTAACTTAACTATGGTTCGATTTAATTGATAGAATCAACAATATGGACACATATGATAAAATATATAAAATACATGAACATAGATGATAATATCACAAATCTGAAGATATACATACAAATACTATGTATTATTGGAGTATGTATATATTTTTTTATGAAGAAGTGTGTGTATCCACCTATACATTTCGTTCTAAAGATTGTCTTAAAAATTTTAAATGTCATGGATATAGTTTTAACTGTAAGCAAAAACAAATGTAAAATAGCTCTTGCTTGCCTAATTATAGAAATACAGTTACACGCATGTTGCTTAACACAATACTCTATGTAAATATTTAAATATTAGTGTAGAAGGATTTTTTTACATATATTTATGAAGTGGAATAAAATTTTAATTATTTAAGAAAATTTTTTTTCACCAAGTCAAGATAATTCTTTTTTCTTGATAGTCCGGAATCTGGCGTAATAGTTGCTTGTGCGAACCAAAGTCACTATTTGGTAGTGTGCATAATGAGACGGAAATTTTTTAATATATTTTTGTAAAGTGGAAGTCACATTTCTGCAACTTTATATCAGCGGCTAATGTCTCCGACCTTTTTTCTTGGGCCGTGATTGTAGCTGCAATAAAATAAGAGTCAGAATTCTCTCGGTATGTGGGAGGATCAGATTCTATAAATCACTAATGAGGTGAGGAGATTTGGGTGGGGTCGTTTGTATTTTACGAAAAAATTTAAATCTAAATGTGATAAAATTTTAGATTTTAAATTTTTTATAAAACTCCCACTAATATTTATGGAGTTTGATCCTCTCATGTAATGAGAAGAACCGGACTCATAAGTAGCAGACGAGAAAGTCTCATTATTACTAGGTTGTCTCATCGGGCTGCATGGGCTCTTTATAGTCTAGTCAGTTCCTCAGAGTTGACGACCATATACCATTTCCCATTGAGTCCGGATCCTCCCAGTGCATGGGAGGACCGGACTCGGTCAGACACCAATGGGGTGAGAGGGTTGGTTGGGAGTTTTACAAAAAAAACCTCTTTTTCTAAAACTTTTTCATATTTTTATTTGGACTTTTTTTACAAAACTCTCACCAATCTCTCACCCTATTGGTGACTGACCGAGTCCGATCTTCTCATGTACTGGGAGGATTCGGACTCTTTCCCATTTAGTAGGCTCAATAAAAGGGTCTATAATCTAAATTTTAAACCACGCAAGTTATTATGCATTAATATTTAATGAGAAAGGAGAATAACTTTCCAATACTCATAACCTATTGGCCTTTAAGGGATCTAATGGAAAATTGTAATTTCCTTTTAACGAATGACCACATAAATGGTCGGGGATATACAACCCGTATTATTGGCTATCCAAACTCTTGTGACTAAAAAAATCATACCTAAAATGTGAAATAAATCAACTTATTTTCATTTTGTTATCATCTCTCATTTACACATTGCTACATAAAAGAACATGAAATCTTACGTCAAGTGCATCCATACAACCAAATAAGAATGAATGTGCCTATGATTCATCCCCGAGGCTTCTCTTTATGCAGCTAATTGTATCGCACGTTCGATTCTTCATGGTTGATACAATTGGTCAAAATTGTATATCGTTATCTCTTGCATTTCTACCACCCAATTGTACCCTCCAATTTTATCAATGTCATCTAAATATGAGAACATCTATTGTGGACAACATCGTTGATCTTAGGTAAAGAAATGTGTATATTGGGAGCACAATTCATAGTCAAACAATGTTAGCCACATTGGCCTCTTCATCTGAATGAACTAGTTTTTGGATGAGAGCATGTTACTTTTTCCTGCCAAATGTTGTTGCAATCCCAAACCAATGATACATTTTGACCTCTTCTTCACAGTTCTATAATGGTGAATAAGCTGATCACAGCAAGACAATCCTAATATTACCACCACATCTTTCATAGTGAATGTGACCTCCTTACTGCCCACCAAGAAGTTATTATTGTTGGAGCATGTGCACATACCTGTAGCGGAAGTGGATTCCATGGCGGTGTAACCACGAGGAGGATGACGACGAGAACGCTAGATCACCAGGTGCTGGAGGAGATGACTGTCACGTCACGGGAGTCTCTCTAGTTTCCTCTCTCTATGTCACTGGATGTCTTGTCTATCTATGGGGAAGACAGACCATATATATAGAAAGGAGAGACCAGTCCAAGAGATGTCTTATTGGGCTTCCATCCATAATAAGAACCCATGGGCCACATATGGTTAGGCCCATCAAAATATCATTTTGACTAGACTGGCAGTGTGTATCCTTAATGTGTAGCCTAAACCTGATAAGTGGACCACTTTAGTTGGGTCTGAAGTCAACATTCTCTCACTTGGTCTATCTTATCATGAACATAATCAAAATTTTCCTTTCAAAAATACTCATATATAACACATATTTTTGAAAAGACTTTTGAAAATTTTGATTTCATTGGGCTGCACCTGTAAAGAAAATCGATATGCGCGCGCGATATAAAACACAAAACCACACACTATTTCAGTCAAAAGATTTGTAAGTCTAAATTGCGAAAATCAAATGATATGAGTCATGGCGACAAATACATTCAGTCATGTACCACCTTCCATATACCACAATATCTCCAACTTTCCACAACCGAACACTGTATCTGGCACTGCAAACAAACTAAAGCCTGATGTCTGTCTGCTGGTCACCACACACACACACGTGTATGCATTCTGCCAATTACAAACCAGAACAAGTGCACATAACAAATGTAATAGGCAGAAAACAAATAGAGAATCATGATATAAAAGTGAACACAAATAACCATAAGTGTCACAACTGTAAATGTCACAGCATATTGAGAGAACTAACAAGACCCATCTGTGTCATATGACTATAAAAAAATCTAGTGGGTTGTCCTTTAGTGAGAGGGTCAGCCACCATAAGACTTGTCTCAATATGCTCAAAGGACACATCATGATTTCTCACTCTATCTCTAAGAGCAAAATACTTTATATCCAAGACTCTACCACCCTTGGATGCCTTATTGTTCTTAGAGTAGAAAACCGCAGCAGAATTGTCACAGTAGATCCTCATCGGCCAAGCAAAGTTGTGACCAAATTCCGCAATTGAATGGCCTGTCCGCTAGACTCATAACAAGCAATAAACTCTGCCACCATTGTGGAAATTGCTATGATACTTTGCTTCTCACTGCACCAACTTACAGCTCCCCCTGCCAAAGGGAAGATGTAACCTGAAGTAGACTTCCTAGTATCAAGACAACCACCATAGTTAGCATCTGCATAGCCAATGACCTCCAACTGATCTGATCTCCTGAATGTAAGCATGTAATCCATAGTGCCTCTGAGATATCACATGATCTTCTTGGTAGCCTTCCAATGATCCATGCCTGGGTTACTTTGGTATCGACTAAGCATACCCACAACAAAAGCAATGTGTGGACGTGTACAAATCTACAAGTACATCAGGCTCCGAATTGCTGAAGCATAAGGAGCTGGCTCCATCTACTTCCTTTCAAGGTCATTCTTGGGACACTGTAATTCACTGAATTTATCTCCTTTAAGTATTGGTGCCTTATCGGGTGAACAAGATTGCATATTGAACCTCTCCAAGATCCTTGAGATGTAAGCTTTCTGAGAAAGACCAAGAGTGTCTCAGGGTCTATCTCTGGTGATCTCAATACCAAGCACATAGCAGGCATCACCCATATCCTTCATCTTAAAATTCTTGGACAAGAAAACCTTTGTTTCATGCAACAAACTAAGATCATTACTGGCGAGCAAAATGTCATCTACATACAAAAGTAAGATAATGAACTGGCTCCCACTGACCTTTAAGGAAAGGCATTCGTCAATGACGTTCTCCTTAAACCCAAAGGACATAATTTTCTCATTAAACTTGAGAAACCATTGGCGAGATGCTTGCTTAAGCCCGTAAATGGATTTCCTTAGCTTGCACACCATGTGTTCTTTTCCTTCAACATGAAACCCTTGAGGTTGTTCCATATATACTTCTTCATTTAGGTCCCCATTGAGAAATGCCGTTTTCACATCCATCCGATGTAGCTCAAGATCAAAATGAGCTTCCAAGGCCATGACCACCCTGAATGAGAGCATTTTACTCACTGGAGAAAAAGTCTCATTGTAGTCAATGCCCTCCCTTTGAGTGAAACCCTTAGCTACCAATCTGGCTTTATATCGTTCAACTTTACCTTTAGAGTCCACTTGAGTCTTGAATATCCATTTACATCCAACATGTTTGGACCCCTTAGGCAAGTCAACAAACTCCCAGACTTGATTTTTAGCCATAGAGTCAACCTCTTCTTTCATGGCTTTCAACTAGTAGGTAGACTTTTCACTATTTATGGCCTGTGAGAACGACACAGGATCATCAATGTTACCCCTGTCAACACTATCCTCCTAAAGATATACCACAAAGTCATCAGATATAGCAGGTCTTTTAACCCTTTCGGATCTACGCAGCATTGGCCCCTGATCCACCTGTGGAGGTGGTAGGCCTATTGGTCCTTGATCCACCTGTGGAGGTGGATGGCCTATTGGCTCCTAATCCACCTCTAGAGGTAGTAGGCCATTTGCAGTAATTTCTAGTGGTTCCTGAGTTAAGGGAGGTGGGACAACTACAACAGGTTGCTCCCCCTGCATGTCATTATGAGGAATGAGCATAGGAAAAAAGTTGTCAGTTGTTGCAGGTGTAGGTGCCTGATCCTGCAACTCCTCAAAAGAAAGCTCTCGAGGAGGTCCACTCACACTAACTCCACCATCTTCTAGAAACCTTGCTTTATCTGACTCCCCTATGATGGGCACATGTGATGGACATAGAATCTGAATCCCTTTGATTTCTCTGGATAACCAATAAAGAATTCATTGGTTGTTCTGAAATCAAAAGCCTTTTCATGTGGCTTATACAATCTGACCTCGGTTGAACATCCCCATGTGCGCATATAGCTCACAGAAGGTTTCCTACCACACCACAACTCATAAAGAGTTTTAGGAGCAGCCTTCATAGGAACCTTGTTCAGAATATGTGCAGCTGTCTTTATGGCCTCTCCCCACAATGATAAGGGAAGAGTCGAATGACTAAGTGTAACGACCCGACCTCCCGGACCCTCGCCAGGGGCCCCGAGGGGTCGCACCGCCACCCACGGGTCCGAAGATCCAGAGGGGTTAGAAGAAATAGTCTAGTGAGATATGTACTGAATTTAAATAACTATAACAATGTGTACAATATACAAAAGTCTGTACAACGTGTCCCAAGAAAAAGCACAGGTATAAGAAGAAAGGTGCAGTCCTTAAGGGGCATACCCTGAGGACTTACAAAACGCAATTCTCAGCTCATTCGGCTACAAGAGCTCACAACGCTCGCTCTCACTGCTGCTGACAACACACAGCGCCATAGCCGCCTCCGCAACCCGTCCGACACCGAGCTCCCACGACGACGAGCCCCTAGCTGAAGGAAGTAGGGTGGGTGAGCCTCATGAACAAGGCCCAGAAGGGATTACCAGTCCCTCTCCGGCCAGAGTAGCATGAACTCTGAAAACAAGAAAGCTATACTACAAAGCTGTAAAGCGAGTAACACCTACAGCATGATACTACTAAGCAGCGGAAGAGAACAACACAACGCCACGACCACCAACTGAGGTCGGGCCACACACACGACTCCCGCAAAAATCGAGAGAGTTTGGCACAAAGCGGAAGCAACGCTCGGCACACCTGCCGAGACCACAGAACAACCAAGTTAGAACGACGTCTCACCACAGGCTTGGCCACCTCAGACCTCTACAAGGTCGAGGGCCCACAAGCAGAACCACCCCGAATCCCGGATACACCGCAAGGTCGGGAAGCCATACACGTCGGTGCCACTGCGAACTGGCACCCAAGAACAGAACTACGGTACCGAGAGGACACCGAGCGGGAACTGATAACTACTAAATTTTTAGCGTTAAATCTCATACATGTAGTTGAGTCTAGACATCCATTGTCCATAAATAATGTATATTTTTAGTTTAATTTTCATTTCATCCATGGATAAGTTTTCGAGCATTTTAGTTAAATTTTTGGGGTAGAATACATGTTAGATTCAATAAGTCACTGTTTTGACAAATTAGGTACATAAGAAATCTTTGTAAATAAATATGGTATATAAATAATTCTTGTCACAATAATATCTTGTAAATACTTTTTAATAATAGATAGGTATAAGTTTGTAAATAAATAAGATTTTCTTTTTACCCCACCTATTCCCAATGAATAAATAAAAACTTTTAATAAATATCCCACCATACCCAATTCCAGCATGCCACATACCCCCCATGGGTCCTTTATGCCTTTTTCTCATCTAATTAGAATAGGCCACACACATTTTTTTTTACTTATTCTTTCTTCCTAACAGGTCATATGGGGGCCGGTGTGGAAGCTGCTGGAAGCGATTTGGAGCAGAGGATCTCTGGCGATGGCGCTGGCAAAGCTGGTGGAGTCTGGGGATCTGTTGCTGAGGAGGCGGCATGGCTCTGGCGAGCTGGCGCAACCGGCTGGAGCTGGGACGGTTGAAGGGGCGGCCAACGCCCATGTGTACAGAGCAGTGGATGCAGGAGCTGAGGAAGCGGCGGATGAGGCCCGGATCTGCTGTGGTTGGTCCTGTGAGGTGGCACGTGAGGCTGCTCGTGCACAGCTGGAAGTGGATCTGATGGCACGTGCAAAGCTGGCGATTTGAAGCAAGGCCGGAGGCGGGAAGGCGATCTGGATCGTGTGAGACTGGAGGCGGCCAAATGCGTGCAGAGCTCAGGCGTGTGCGCGGGAAATGGAGTTCGCTCGTGAGGAGAGCCTGCGCTTGGAAGGTTCCACGGTGCCTATTTAAGGACCCCAAGGTCCTCAGCAATAGGGATTAGATAGTTAGAGAGGTTGGAGACAGAGAGGGGTGGGGGGGGGGGGGGTTCTCCCTCTCTGCTGTTCTTTTAGTTTTGGGGGGTTCGATTTTTAGGAGTTTTAGTTTTCTTTCTGTTCTTCCAGAGTTCAGGGGGTTCGCCAGTTCAAATTTTTTTACAGAGTTTTTAGTTTTCTTTTGTTCTACTGCTACTGTGGGGAAGGGGGTTTGAGTTTTATATTCTTTCTTTGTTGCTGTTGGGCGGGGAGAGGTAGACAGAATTGCTTTGTTCTTTCTTCCTGTGTTCAGCATCAGATTTTTTTTAGCATTTTGTCATAGTTTGATCCAGTGACATTTATTGCATTTAATTTCCATTTCGTCTATGCTTAGAATAGATCGATCTAGTGCAATTGGTTATTTTGTTTCTTCTATAATCAGAGATTCGAATGCTTCTTCTTCCAGTCTTTTGTTTGTTGCTGCTCAAATAGTTTATTTTTTGTTCTTATGGATTGTTCTTCTTTTCCTCTTTAAGTTTGTTCAGCACTCCGGGAGTTCATATATTATTTTTGGATAGTTCTGATGTTATGATTTTTGGAGACTTGTTCTTTTCTTCTTCTGATTAGTGGATTTCGGCTACTGTTAGGGGCAATCTATTTCCATTTCTGTTATGTTTAGTTAGATCAATCCAGTGGAATTTGGTTCTTACATTTCTTCTACAATTATGTTTTTGGTTTTTCTTTCCGTAAGCATGCAGAGCAAGGGAGGGCTTCGCTAGTTCAGCATTTTGGGAATTTTTTGGCATTTGTTTCTTCTGCATTTTCCCTTTCAGCAGAGCAGGGGAGATGAGCTGGTAATTTTCTTTGGAGTTTTTCTTTGCTATCTGGAGGGATTTGTTGCTGTTATGTCTTGCTGCTGGTTAGTGATTTCTGGGAGTGGAGTTTCTTTTGCTACTTCTGTGAGGATTGGGTTCTGCAGACCAGGGAGTTCCTATTGTTTTTGTTCTTCTGTTCTGGGAGTTCGGCTATTGTGAGAGATATGAGAACTGTGAGAGATTGAGAGCTTCTGGATTCCAGATCCAGAGTTGAGTTTGTTAAGTCTATGTTCCTGTCATAGCAGAGAATTGAGCTGAATTCATGAAGATTTCAGAGTCTTTTTAGATTTGCTTTCCAATCATTAATTTTTTCTTCTTCCTATTCTTCATAGCATCAGAATTCAGATTTGGTACCAATAAACTTCTGTTCTTATTTTCAGTTCGGTTCTTGAGGTGTGAGGACAGTGATTTGGTGTTTGTGGAGAGCTATTTCACTGATTGTTCATCCCTTGAGCTGTAAGGGTACATTGCTTTGATAATTTCCTTTTGAGATTTCTGTTCTGCCATTTTTTTCTTCTTCTTGAGTTAAGGTCATTTCAGAATTAGAGGTCCATCCATATGTTTCAAGTTTAGATTTCTGTTTTCCTGTTTAATCGCTCAATTGAGAGGGTACAGTGACATCATTTTTCTTTTAATTTCAATTCTTCTTGTTCTTTCATTAAGTTTGACATGTCGGTCATGAGGAATTTGATTGATGCAATTTATAAAATTAATTCTCATGCAATACTATTTTGGTAAAAATGTGAATGTTTCTACTCAAGGTAGTTTAATTCAAACTCTATTCATCCTCCATGTGGAAATGACCTGTTCTCACCACTATATTAGTTCATCTTTGTGATTTTAAGTTTGTGAGACAATTTAGAGAAGGTGAGCATATTGACTTATGTACAGAACTCTGGACAACGAAAGTGCACAGTCAACAATGCCGTGTTTCATCTTGGCGCTGTTGCCGGGGAGGCGTTAGAGTTTGATTTAAGTCTGCTTTTGATTTGATTTCATTTGCATTGAGTCCAATTGCGTCTAGCTGAAGATGATAAACTTAGCGCTCTTGGGAGGCAACCCATGTATACATACTTCCTTTATCAGGTAATTCGTCGTCTTACTTTCTTTTCCTGTAAATAAATTGGGAAGGGTAGAACAAACATGCATTCATAGGCATCACCCTAACCATTGTTTCATTTTCATCCTTTATATTGAGCTTGTACATATGCAAATAAAAATTTCACAATTTTTCATCTTTGAATAAAAAAATGCGTGGCATTGCGCAACCCAGACTATGTGTCTGATCTTTAACCATTAAAATTTTGTGGTTGTCACATCCTTTTGCAAACATCCATGTTAGGTAGCCTCTAGTAAAGGATTACATGTACTTCTTGTCTACCTTATGTAAGAATTTATGGCAAGAGGTTTTCATACACACACTATACAGCCACTTAGACTAGCTGAACCCGAATGTAGCAAATTTGTTAAAGCTAGTAGGAGAGAGGTGATTGGTTTTCTCCCTTCCCCTTAAGTGAATTGCGAAGGAAGTGAAGGCGTGTGATCAAGGAACCTGACTGCCCATCCTTCCTTTAAGAGGAAAAGAAAAGAAAGAAAAAAAAAGTAAAAAGCAAAAGAAAAAAATATATCCATGAAAAATGCCCCGGATCTGAGTAAAGTTAGACTCGCTACTTTTGAAAAGTGATGGGTTGTCCAGCATTATGGATGAAAAAGAAAGAAAAATTCTGAGTGCACAAAGTGCAAGTAAGGGGCAAAAGCCCTCAACTCAGAGAAATAATCCTCAAGGAGTTGGGCAGAATGGAACTGAGAGAAATAACTCAATCTGACTAAGCAATGATCTTATTCACAATTCTTTTCTTCTCCCTCGAATTAATCTAATCTCAATTACTAGCTAAGGCAGAGGAGCTTCAGAAGGGCAGATGTGAACTCTTAAGTGGGCTATCACTTGTGCACTAATTTTTTGCCATAAGTCCTTACAATTAGGAAATACATAGTTCCATATTAATCTTTTACATGATGGCCGTTTATCATGAGACATTGCATTTTCTAGTCCTATATTTGGAGTAATTTTTATTGCTAGGGGACTAGCAATGTTCAAGTAGGGGGGAGTGATAACTACCAAATTTTTAGCATTAAATCTCATACATGTAGTTGAGTTTAGACATCCATTGTCCATAAATAATCTATATTTTTAGTTTAATTTTTATTTCATCATCCATGGATAAGTTTTCGAGCATTTTAGTTAAATTTTTGGGTTAGAATACGCGTTAGATTCAATAAGTCACTATTTTGACAAATTAGGTACATAAGAAATCTTTGTAAATAAATATGGTATATAAATAATTCTTGTCACAATAATATCTTGTAAATACTTTTTAATAATAGATAGGTATAAGTTTGTAAATAAATAAGATTTTATTTTTACCCCACCTAATCCCAATAAATAAATAAAACTTTTAATAAATATCCCACCATACCTAATTCCAGCATGCCACATACCCCCCATGGGTCCTTTATGCCTTTTTCTCATCTAATTAGAATAGGCCACAGACATTTTTTTTTACTTATTCTTTCTTCCTAACAGGTCATCTAGGGGCCGGTGTGGAAGCTGCTGGAAGCGATTTGGAGCAGAGGAGCTCTGGCGCTGGCGCTGGCGAAGCTGGTGGAGTCCGGGGATCTATTGCTGAGGAGGCGGCATGGCTCTGGCGAGCTGGCGCAACCGGCTGGAGCTAGGGCGGTTGAAGGGGCGGCCAACACCCATGTGTACAGAGCAGTGGATGCAGGAGCTGAGGAAGCGGCGGATGAGGCCCGGATCTGTTGCGGCTGGTCCTGTGAGGTGGCACGTGAGGCTGCTCATGCACAACTGGAAGTGGATCTGATGGCACGTACGAAGCTGGCGATTTGAAGCAAGGCCGGAGGTGGGAAGGCGATCTGGATCGTGTGAGGCTGGAGGTGCCAAATGCGTGCAGAGCTCAGGCCTATGCGCGGGATATGGAGTTCGTCCGTGAGGAGAGCCTGCGCCTGAAGGTTCCACGGTGCCTATTTGAGGACCCCAAGGTCCTCAGCAACAGGGATTAGATAGTTAGAGAGGTTGGAGACGAAAGGGGGGGGGGGGGGGTTCTCCCTCTCTGCTGTTCTTTTAGTTTTGGGGGGTTCAATTTTTAGGAATTTTAGTTTTCTTTTTGTTCTTCCAGACTTCAAGGGGTTCGCCAGTTCAAGTTTTGTTTAGAGAGTTTTTAGTTTTCTTTTTGTTCTGCTGCTACTGTGGGGAAGGGGGTATGAGTTTTATTTTCTTTCTTTGTTGCTGTTGGGCAGGAGAGGTAGACATAATTGCTTTGTTCTTTCTTCCTGTGTTCAACATCTGATTTTTTTTAACATTTTGTCATAGTTTGATCCAGTGACATTTATTGCATTTATTTCCATTTCGTCTATGCTTAAATAGATCGATCTAGTGCAATTGGTTATTTTATTTCTTCTATAATCAGAGATTTGAATGCTTCTTCTTCTAGTCTTTTGTTTGTTGCTGCTGCTCAAATAGTTTATTTTCTGTTCTTATGAATTGTTCTTCTTTTCCTCTTTAAGTTTGTTCAACACTCCGGGAGTTCATATATTGTTTTTGGATAGTTTTGATGTTATGAATTTTGGAGACTTGTTCTTTTCTTCTTCTGATTAGTGGATTTCGGCTATTGTTTGGGGCAATCTATTTCCATTTCTGTTATGTTTAGTTAGATCAATCCAGTGGAATTTGCTTCTTACATTTCTTCTACAATTATGTTTTTGGTTTTTCTTTTCGTAAGCATGCAGAGCAAGGGAGGGCTTCGCTAGTTCAGCATTTTGGGAATTTTCTGGCATTTGTTTCTTCTGCATTTTCCCTTTCAGCAGAGTAGGGGAGATGAGCTGGTAATTTTCTTTGGAGTTTTTCTTTGCTATCTGGAGGGATTTGTTACTGCTGTGTCTTGCTGCTGGTTGGAGATTTATGGGAGTGGAGTTTCTTCTGCTACTGCTGTGAGGATTGGGTTCTGCAGACGAAGGAGTTCCTATTGTTTTTATTCTTCTGGTCTGGGAGTTCGGCTGTTGTGAGAGCTGTGAGAACTGTGAGAGATTGAGAGCTTCCGGAGTCCAGATCCAGAGTTGAGTTTGTTAAGTCTATGTTCCTGTCATAGCAGAGAATTGAGCTGAATTCGTGAAGATTTCTGAGTCTTTTTAGATTTGCTTTCCAATCATTAATTTGTTCGTCTTCCTGTTCTTCATAGCATGAGAATTCAGATTTGGTACCAATAAGCTTCTTTTCTTATTTTCGGTTCGGTTCTTGAGGTGTGAGGGCAGTGATTTGGTGTTTGTGGAGAGCTATTTTACTGATTGTTTATCCCCTGAGCTATAGGGGTACATTGCTTTGATAATTTCCGTTTGAGATTTCTATTCTGCCTTTTTTTTTTTCTTCTTTAGTTAAGGTCATTTCAGAATTAGAGGTCCATCCATACGTTTCAAGTTTAGATTTCTGTTTTCCTGTTTAATCCCTCAATTGAGAGGGTACAGTGACATCAATTTTCTTTTAATTTCAATTCTGCTTGTTCTTTCATTAAGTTTGACATGTCGGTCGTGAGGAATTTGATTGATGCAATTTATAAAATTAATTCTCATGCAATACTATTTTGGTAAAAATGTGAATGGTTTCAACTCAAGGTAGTTTAATTCAAACTCTATTCATCCTCTTTGTGGAAATGACCTGTTCTAACCACTGTATTAGTTCATCTTTGTGATTTTAAGTTTGTGAGACAGTTTAGAGAAGGTGAGCATATTGACTTGTGTATAGAACTCTGGACAACGAAAGTGCACAGTCAACAATGCCGCGTTTCAGGAACCACTAGAAGCATGGGTCTGCACAAGGCCAGACCAACGATGCCCACAGAAACTAAGCACCACCAGACTATAACCGCCGTGCAAGCTAGGGCAACGAAGAACACTTGGAAACATCGTGAGGAAACGTCGTCAAAACACAGCAACCAAACCACCGCCGCTAGCAGCCAAGAGGGGGACCCGCAGTCCACATGCTATGCTCGCTAGCCTAGCTCCTACCTCCTCCCCTGTGCAAGGGTGAGACAGAGCCGCCACAGAAACACACACACAAACCGCAGCCTGGCCAAGCTACGGCCACACGCCTGACCTGCCTACGTGGCTCCAGAACCAATGTAGAGCCAGGCAGTGAGACAAAGGACTATCTAGTCTGTGCCAGGAAAGCACTTCGAAGCCTCGGCGTCCCAGACCCAGACAAGAGATCTCTACAAATGACTCAGTGCCGCTATCCAAACCTCGTTTTCTCCTCAGCTCCAGAGTCCGCTCACATGGGCTGCCAACTCGAGCATGCTCTAACCCAGAGTACTCCCTCAACAGGCTCCTGAGGATGGGGGTCCTAGGAAACGGAGACAACCTCTGAACGGGACAAGCCTTCAAGTGCCAAGCACAGGGCGAAAGGTGGGGCAAGCACAACAGGAACCATGCCGAACTGCTGGCTTGTAACACACAACAAGCCCAGCGAGCGAGAGGCACGCACGGACTCTCAAGAGGTCCGTCGGCCAACCAAACACGCACGGAAAATCCGGAGCCTCAGAACCTACCAGCAACACGGAAACTCGTCGCTTTGCTAATAATCGATTGACTGCCAGTCAATTGATTATTAGACAGACGCGACCCTCTTGGCACCACTGCCAGGACACGGCCACGAATGTCACCTTCGGTCACTGAACGCAGGGAGGTAACCTGCCGCATTCCCTACCAGAAGATCCTAAGGGAAAGCCTGCCCTGGGGCACACGCCGACACACAACCGGGCCCACGGAAACACCCGAGGCAACACATGTACTATCGCGACCCTCAAGGCCGTTGTGACACCATCGCGATGGGGAAGTGCACCGCGACAGCCCTTGTTGCAATCGGGCAAGGCATTGCGACAGCAACCCTATCGCGACCCAAAAATGTGCCGCGACAGAAATCCTATACCGACCGGGAAGCGCGCGCGACAGCCTTATCGCGACTGCCAACTGGGTCGCGATAAGGTTGCGCCCCCGAGCAGGCCGACACCTACTCTGATGTCACGACACGCCGAGCCGTCCGTGACACCAGCAGAGAGGCAGACCAACGGGATCCTCAATCCTGGGCCACCTACAAACCATACAATATTCACACCACAAGGGGGAGGGGAGCATGGGGAAAGCAGTAAAGCTAACTATAAACCCCGAAGGGCTCCCAATCCACCCGGAACGAGAAGGGCACAAGAAATGCCTACCTTTCACGAAGAACTAAACCCACGAAGGGCCTTCATGACGCACGACCACCTCCTCCTCGCTCCACAAAGCTGCTCCCACGCTCCGCCCGAGCTGCGTGTAACGTCGCGCATTTTTCGGATCATCGTGGATCCGTGTTTAGTGGTTTGGTGGCCAATGTGTGGCCCATTAGTACGTGTTTCAGGTGTTTGCACGCGTTGTGAGGCTTGGTGGGCCGCTAGGTTTGGCCCAAAGCGCTCACAGGTTTTCTTCCTGTGAATGCGACAGGAGTATGCGTCGCGTTTTGAACGCGACAGCCTTGGTGGTCGCGTTCCTGTTGCCACTGTTGAGCATCGACATCTGCATGCGCACCAAGTGTCGTGTGCTGGGTGGCCTGCTAACGTCAGGAGTGTGAAGGCGACGGCCTTCCACGTCGCGTTCAGGTCGCGACGTAGGGCTGCATCGCGTTTTGAATCGCTATGTTGTTTAAGAACCCCGGACGAACAGCGCTTTTACAGGCTCTGCTCGACCAGGGGGGGAGCTGCTGCGGGATTTCTTGGTGATTCGAGGTCCTGGTGGAGTTCTCGGCGCGCTCTCGCCATGAGGACATTGTGCGGAGTGGGGGAAACGTCGAGGGATCTCCGGTTTTTTGTGTTCTTCGCGAAGGTAGGGGTGTTGTTTCTACCTCGTTTGATTGCGTGGAATGCTCGTGGTGTGGATTTGATTCGTTTAAAGCTTAAAGAACAGTAGATACCATGCTAGTATCCATTAAAGCATGTAAAACGTGAATTAATCGTGTTTTGAATGGTTGGGAGTGGTAGTCCGTGGAGTTCCTTCCGGATTAGGGTTGCGCCTGTGAAGGCGACAGCCCTGGGCGTCGCGTTGTTAATGCGACAGCTCGATGCGTCGCGTTCGGATCTTGAATGCGCCATATCGAAGGGTCGCGTTCTGATGGCGACTAAGGGCCCTGTCGCGACAAGGTAGCGACAGGTGTATCCGTCGCATTCAGTTTGTGAACGTGGCATGTTGGGGCGTCGCGTTTTAAAGGCCACATACCCTTATCGCGACCTCAGCTGAGAGGCCAGTTATGCATGTTTTCTGTATTTTGATTATCTGGTTAGTGGTATTTATTGTGCATGGCAATGACAGGTGGAGCCAGTGCACTTGTTACGCTCATGGAGCGTATTGCTCACAATGTGGGCATGTTTTACGTGGTTAATATGTTATGTACGTGATCAGTTTGGTGTTTACGTTGTATGTGTGGTGTGTTGGCACCTGTAGCGCTCTTGAGCGTGCTGTCCATGTGTTGGACATGTTGTTTGCATAAATGTTGTGTAGTGCACCTGGCTGGTGTATTATACACTGTTTTGTTACTGGTTTGGATGTCGTACTTGTGATTTGTGTGTGCATGGCACCGTTTGTCGTGCGCTAGCATATGTGGCGCTCGTAGAGCGCGGTGCTCACTAGATGAGCATGCTTTACGTGGTTTGGGTGTGTGTATGGCACACGCATTGTCGTAATGTAATTCTATGATTTGTTGTAGTAATTGGCAGTGAGGTTCCTGTGTGAACCTAGCTGTGACATTGTGATGTTTCATGATTTGTGTCATGCATGTATATGCATGGCTAGCGGTCGTTGTTATAATTATTGTAATATAGTTTATGTAGTTACTTCGAGGTGATTAGGCAGTGAAGGTCATGTGTGGACCTAGCCCTGGTTTGTTGTTGTCCTTCAAAGAATATTATACTGATTTATGGTTTAAGTGGTGTGTGTGTTGCCACGGAGGTCACGAGGTGGCCGATGTTAGGCTATAATGTTATTATTAATATGGTTCATATGTGTTTGTGTAGACTAGCTTATAGGTAACGAGTGACCAGGACAAGCTACCCTCACACGTGTATCGTGGTTTGTAATAAACATAGATAAGTGTTGGGTTTTGTTCTAGCCGAGTGTGGTGGTTCGGCACCTATTCCGGAATGCCTCTCTAGTCGGGTACCCCAGGTTCTTTGGGAGCCAGACACGTGTGTTTGTTGTGCTCGGGGTTTGTCTCGGTATAGTGTGGTACCGTCGAGGTCTATGTCGTCTTCCTGGACACCCTCACTCCTGTGTTTGAGTTGTATGTCCGGCTGAGGGAAAGACGACAGTAGGGCAGCGGCTTGTGTTTGTGGGTGTGCAGTCACTTGTAGCGCGCTCGTAGTTGGGGGTACGGACACCAGTAGTCGACACTGGTCCCCAGCTAGTCCTATTTTCTAGTGCCTCACTTAGGGTGCTCTGGCCAGAGACCCTAGAGGTGCCAGGCATGGACCTGCAGCTGTGTGTCTGCAGGTGTGGTGTTGGTTGGTCTCCACAGTTGTTTGACTTGTTCTCGTGGAGCGGCAGTTGAACCTTTCATCCGTGACTGCGAGCTGAGAGGTTGTTCTGTGTTGTGTTGTCCAGGTGGATACTGGACTGATCAGCCAGTTCCGTTCCCGTGTGTGGTGGCGTTGTTCCTTTCCGACTCATGCTTTGTCACTGACTGTGGTTTGTGAGTTTGTGACTCGTAATCGAGGTTTGACTCGTTCGAGGTGTGCCTTGGTGTTGGCACAGTTGTGACTGCGGTTGTGGTTTGTGGTTTGCTCGAGTGGTGGCACAGTTTTGGTTATGGTTGGTGAGAGTTGACTCACAAATGTGGTTTAGCTCGCTATAGTGTGCCCTATTACGGCACTGTTTACCTTGTGGTGATAGGTACCTGTACCCAGTGTGGGTAATGGTTTGTGGTGATACGTCATATACCAGTCTATTCTGGTGTTGACGTGAAACTATGTTTCCTGAAGTCGTGTGGTGTGACCTTCCACTCAATGTGCTTTACCCTTCCTTAGGTAAGCTTCCGTATATGGTTTTCGTGTGTGAAGGATTGGCTGTTGTAGCCAACCCTGCCATTCTGTGTGTGGCTTCCGACATATTGTGGTTTGGGTATAAAGGACCAACTTTTAGTTAGCAGTCCTGTTACCCATGTACTTGAGACTCGCCTGTGAAGCTTATAGCCTAGGTATGATTTGCCTATACGCTTGTAGGTTAAACGATTGGTTGTGACTATGGTTTGCTTGTGAGGCTTGAGGCCTAGGCGTTACTGTTGTTGAGCGGACTAGTGGTGTGGTGCTAGTCATGTTGCTCCCTCTTACTTTTTGAAGTTGTGAATAGTTAAAGTGTTTATATTTAATTACAGTTTAAATTCATTGTTGTGAGCATGAAATGGTTTGGCTATATGTGTGGCCAGTGAGACCCTTTGAGGTTGAGGTCTCTCCTGTTTACTAGTTGTGGTTCTTGGGTGGCCCCTACTGAGCTTGTGACTTATTGAGGCTCACTCCCCTACAGTTCTTTTCAGGGCTTGCTGTGTGTTTGGCTTGCAGCCGCGTTGTGTCAGACTTGTACCACCAGCAGTTGAGTTGTAGTTAGTAGTGTTTTGTGAGCTTGTGCTCCCTCGGGGTATGCCCCAGGTAGTTGTACTTAGTAAATGGACATGTATTAATGTAATGGGACAATTGTAAATTATAATATGCAGGTATGAGCACATGTACTTTCTTGTGTCTTATGCTGTGTAGTTGTCTTTTATACTCTTACTGGACACTAGTGTGAGATATCCTTGCGAGACTTCGGTCCGTTCGCGGGAGACGGATCTGGATATGGAGCCTTAATGGGCATAAATATCCAGGGCCATCACAGTTGGTATCAGAGCAATGTCCAGTTAGAATATGAAAAGACATTGAAAGTACAATGACCCAATACAGGGATTAATGTCCACTGCTGGTAGTAGTCTGCGGTTTTGTGTTGGTTAAGATAGTATTTATCTGAGTTTGTTTTCTATAAAACGTGTTTTGTGTTGAGAAATTTAGTTGTTAGCAGTTATTGAAAGTTGATGTGATTAGAGGTGGTATAATCTATGTGATTATACCAGCATGCTGGTTTGTGATAGATCAGTTTGGTTGTTAAAGATTCGCAGTTAAAGGAATTGAGGAGATTAACAAGTTTGGATATGGAATTCAGTAAGTAAATTATAAGAGAACAACGTTAGTAGAGACAGGTATATGGTAACAAGGTGATGAGGAACAAATTAGTGTGTGTGTTAGAAGTGATTAAATGTGCAAAGTATAGTTGAGAACCTCAGCAGAGGTGAGATCTGAGTCAGATGATATTAGGGAACCGTATAAATGATAATGTGATTATTACCATAAGGAACTTGACATGATTAAGTAAAGCCTATCAGTTTTATAAGAGGTACTGGTACATAGAAGAGCAGTGATTTATGACAGATAGATAAGTGTGCCTGAGATTAGAAATTTGAGAAAAAGTTTTGTTATGAATATTGATGGTAATAGGAAGTGTGATATGAACAGTGTAAAATAGTACAGAAAGGATCAGTTGAACAAAGAAAGAGAAAAGAAGAATTAGCAAATGATGAAATGAATAAAATTAGATGAGTTAGGAAATGTCAGTTAGAGTTTCATATCGGTGCAAAGAAATGATTCAATAGAGCAGAAATGGACTGTTATTAAGATATTCCAGAGTTTCATGCAGGAGCAGGAACAGACTAATTAAAGATTATTTGGAAAGATTATGCAATAAAATTATGAGATTAGCTAGAGAATGTCAGTAAAGGAAGAAAGGTATATGAAGAGTACAGTATGTCAATAACGGTTTGGCAGATCAAAATTGCAGTGATATCTTCAGCCCGAATTAATTGAATAAATGATTTAAGAAACAGTTAAAGTTAGAAATGAATACAATTGAAGCCAGAAGAAAGTAATTGTAAGTAATAATGAGAACAAAAATTGTGGAATATTTTGCAAAAAATGTTCAGTGTGATCAGAGTGGCGCAGTGGAAGGTGTGGTGGGATCGCAACCCACATGTCAGACAGTTAGTATGTGAATGCAGATAAAGCAAGATAATGGTTATCAATGACAAGTGAGTAATGGAATGACATTAAGAAACTCGAGAATTTAAGCAAGGTTTAGTACGAAAGAACATCCAAAGGTAGTGGAATAAAATGAAAGGATTTGAGCAGAAAGAAATGACCCGAAAAGAAATGTTGCAACACAGCCCAGAAAATGTGGAAGTAGGTTCAGTCTAAGGAGATAAAGCGCCATTGGCAAGGTAGAATCACCTACAATTGAAAGGTAAGGAAAAGTAATGGAATCGACAGAACAGAGTAATTGTGAAATGAATTGAAAGAAAAGAAAAGGAGCAAAGCAAGGATGGAAATGGACAGATGAATTGAAAGACCGATGCAGTGAAAGAGTATCCTTCTTGTTCTGTATACGGTTTGTTTCTTTTTAGGTGATAATCTGGTTTGTTGTGATTTGTTTTATTGTCGAGGACGACATTTCTTTTTAGGTGATAATAATGTAACGCCGCATTTTTGGATCATCATGGATCCATGTTAGTGGGTTTGGTGGCCATGTGTGGCCCATTAGTACGTGTTTCAGGTGTTTGCGCGCGTTGTGAGGCTTGGTGGGCCGCCCGGTTTGGCTCAAAGCGCTCACAGGTTTTCTGCCTGTAAACGTGACAGGAGTATGCGTCGCATTTTGAACGCGACAGCCCTGGTGGTCGCGTTCCTATTGCCGCCGTTGAGCATCGACGTTGCATGCACGCCAAGTGTCGTGCGCTGGGTGGCCTGCTGACGTCAGGAGTGTGAAGGCGACGGCCTTCCACGTCGTGTTCAGGTCGCGACGTAGGGCTGCATTGTGTTTTGAACCGCTGTGTTGTTTTTAAGAACCCCGGCCGAACAGAGCTTTCACAGGCTCTGTGTCGACCAGGGGGGGAGCTGCTGCGGGATTTCTTGGCGATTCAAGGTCCTGGTGGAGTTCTTAGCGCGCTCTCGCCGCGAGGACGTTGTGCGGAGCGGGGGAAACGCCGAGGGATCTCCATTTTCACGTTCTTCACGAAGGTAGGGTGTTTCTACCTCGTTTGATTGCGTGGAATGCTCGTGGTGTGGATTGATTGTTTAAAGCTTAAAGAACAGTAGATACCATGCTAGGGTATCCATTAAAGCATGTAAAACATGAATTAATTGTGTTTTGAATGGTTGGGAGTGGTAATTCGTGGAGTTCCTCCCGATTAGGGTTTGCGCCTGTGAAGGCGATTGCCCTGGGCGTCGCATTGTAACGCGATAGCTCGATGCGTCGCTTCGGATCTTGAACGTGCCATATCGAAGGGTCACGTTCTGAGTGTGACTAAGGGCCCTGTCGCGACAAGGTAGTGACAGGTGTATCCGTCGCATTTAGGTTTGTGAACGCGGCATGTCGAGGCGTCGCGTTTCGAAGGCGACACATCCCCTTGTCGTGACCTCAACTGATTATCTGGTTAGTGGTATTTATTGTGCATGGCAATGACCGGTGGAGCCAGTGCACTTGTTACGCTCATGGAGCGTATTGCTCACAATGTGGGCATGTTTTACGTGGTTAATATGTTATGTACGTAATCGGTTTGGTGTTTACGTAGTATGTGTGGTGCGTTGGCACCTGTAGCGCTCTTGGAGCGTGCTGTCCATGCATTGGACATGTTGTTTGCATAAATGTTGTGTAGTGCACCTAGCTGGTGTATTATACACGTACTGTTTACATGGTTTGGATGCCATACTTGTTATTGTGTGTGCATGGCACCGGTTTGTCGTGCGCTGGCACATGTGGTGCTCGTAGAGCGCGGTGCTCACTAGATGAGCATGCTTTACGTGGTTTGGGTGTGTGTATGGCACATACATTGTCGTAATGTAATTCTTATGATTTGTCGTAGTAATTGGGCAGTGAGGTTCCTGTGTGAACCTAGCCGTGACATGTGGTGTTTCCATGATTTGTGTGTCATGCATGTGTATGCATGGCTAGTGTTCGTTGTTATAATTATTTTAATATAGTTTGTGTAGTTATTTCGAGGTGATTGGGCAGTGAAGGTCATGCGTGGACCTAGCCCTGGTTTGTTGTTGTCCTTCAAAGAATATTATACTGATTTATGCGTTAAGTGGTGTGTGTGTTGCCACGGAGGTCACGAGGTGGCCGATGTTAGGCTATAATGTTATTATTAATACGGTTCATATATGTGTTTGTGTAGGCTAGCTTGTAGGTCACGAGTGACTAGGACAAGCTACTCCTCACACGTGTATCGTGGTTTGTAATAAACATATAAGTGTTGTGGTTTGTGCTAGCCGAGTGTGGTGGTCTGGTGCCTATTCCGGAATGCCTCTCTAGTCGGGTACCCCAGGTTCTTTGGGAGCCAGGCACGTGTGTTTGTTGTGCTCGGGGTTTGTCGCGTATAGTGTGGTACCGTCGAGGTCTGTGTCGTCTTCCTGGACACCCTCACTCCTGTGTTCGAGTTGTACGTTCGCTGAGGGAAAGACGACAGTAGGGCAAGCGGCTTGTGTTTGTGGGTGTGCAGTCGCTTGTAGCACGCTCGTAGTTGGGGTATGGACACCAGTAGTCAACACTGGTCCCCAGCTAGTCCTGTTTTCCAGTGCCTCACTTTAGGGTGCTTCGGCCAGAGACCCTAGAGGTGCCAGGCATGGACCTGCAGCTGTGTGTCTGCAGGTGTGGTGTTGGTTGGTCTCCACAGTTGTTTGACTTGTTCTCGTGGAGCGGCAGTTGGACCTTTCATCCGTGACTGCGAGACTGAGAGGTTGTTCTTGTGTTGTGTTGTCCAGGTTGGATACTGGACTGATCAGCCAGTAGTCCATTCCCGTGTTGTGGCGTCGTTCCTTTCCGACTCGTGCTTTGTCACTGACTGTGGTTTGTGAGTTTGGACTCGTAATCGAGGTTTGACTCATAATGGAGGTTTGACTCATCGAGGTGTGCCCTGGTGTTGGCACAATTGTGACTGCGGTTGTGGTTTGTGGTGTGCCCGAGTGGTGGCACAGTTTTGGTTATGGTTGGTGAGAGTTGACTCACCAATGTAGTTTAGCTCACTATAGTGTGCCCTGTTACGGCACAAGTTTACTTGTGGTTTCTGTGTTGGTACCTTGTGGTGATAGGTACCTGTACCCAGTGTGGGTAATGGTTTGTGGTGATACGTCATATACCAGTCTTTTCTGGTGTTGACGTGAAACTGTGTTTCCTGAAGGTCGTGTGGTGTGACCTTCCACTCAATGTGCTTTACCCTTCCTCGGTAAGCTTCCGTATATGTTTTTCGTGTGTGAAGGATTGGCCGTTGTAGCCAACCCTACCATTCTGTGTGTGGCTTCCGACATATTATGGTTTGGGTATAAGGACCAGCTTTCAGTTAGCAGTCCTGTTACCCATGTACTTGAGACTCGCCTGTGAAGCTTATAGCCTAGGCAGCGATTTGCCTGTACGGCTTGTAGCTTAAACGATTGGTTGTGCCTGTGGTTTGCCTGTGAGGCTTGAGGCCTAGGCGTTACTGTTGTTGAGCGGACTAGTGGTGTGGAGCTATCCTGTTGCTCCCTCTTACTTTTTGAAGTTGCGAATAGTTAAAGTGTTTATATTTAATTGTAGTTTAAATTCAATTGTTGTGACCAATAACAGACCTCGATGTTGGGACCAACCAATCGGCAACCCACTTTGTCGCCAACAAACACCTGACAGAGGATGCAGTTGCCGACAGCACACAAGAATCGCCTGAGAACCGACCACAAGTCTCAGGGGAACGCCCTCATGCTACTAGCATCAGCTAGCACCGGCCACCAGCCAACCAAGATGCCAAGCGAGCGACGAGAACCAGAGAAACATCACGCTCGCGGAGGCTCCGTAACAGACGGAACGACAGTCCCATGACACCACTAGGTCTCAACCAGACTTTCCTCGCAGTCCAACAGGGACAACAAACACATGCGGAGAAACCTCAACACACGGAAACGACATCCATTGTCACCACTAGGTCTCACTCAGACCTTCCTCCTGGTCCGACAAGGACACCAAACGCACGTAGAGCCACAAAACTGGGAGTTATACACTCCACAATGTGGCACACCATGATGGAATCATGGAAGACGTCTGAGGGCAAGCCAGAGCCGGACACCTCTCAACATCGAAAAACCACATGGTCGAGTACTAGCAAGCCAATAGGCCTCACTATCATCGGACGAACTGACAGGAGACTCCGCCATCAGCTTCCAGACTCACCAACGCCACGCACAACTGAAGAACCAATGAGGAGTTGGCAGCACACAGGGCTCAGCATGGGTACCAGCATGCCAACCACCAGAAAGACACACAACCACACGGGAACCAAAACAACCACAGAGGTCGAGGACAGCACGTCGACCTCTGAGGGACCCAGACCAAAGCAGGGTACCACAGCCAAACAAATTCGCTCCCGGAGCGAGAGGGAAAACTGGGACACTAGCCACGACCAAAGCCTGGCGTACCACCGATAGGGCTACCTAGACAAGGCAAAGCAGCCACCCATAGCGTTAATAGTACGACCACGAGGCATAGGCCAGCACAAAGCGTCCTAGAGGCGGAAAGCTCAATGCCTCCAACACTGAGCGAAGTCATGAGACGACAAACAAATCTCACGGACAGGCACCTCGGCACGACACATGGTGCTCTCACCAGCACTGGGAGCCACCCAAGGTACAATGCAATGCACCCAGGCTCCAGACGGCATGAACCGAAACACTCGCGCACGAGCACACGGTGTTACCACAAGCACCCAAAACTAAACAAAGTGCAACACAGGTGCACTAGCAGTCGAAACAACATGGGCTAACGGGAAGGAGTCTCCACAAGAGACCTGCCCAAAAGCCACACGTAAAAACCACAAGCCTGAGAGGGCACAATAGGCCACGTCGGCCCCGGCCCCGGCCCTTAAGGCACAAAAACACGAAGCATCGACTCCGCCACATGGGGAGCAAAAGAACACAGCGACTCCCTAGCGCACAAGAGAAAGAGGCACCACCTCTATCGCGATCGATAGAGAGGCCAAACACCAAGATGACGGCACAAAAAGCCTCCAAGGCATAAGCTGAGGCACAATTGAGCACACACCAGAAAAATGCTCGCACGAGCAAGCCAAGCAAAAAGATCGGTGCACAGCAAAGCAACGCTCATGCCTACAGCCCAATAGAAAATGGTACTACCTCGCACTAAATGAACAAGGACCCAGGGCGCCAAATTGTTCAGGTAGTCAGCAAGAAACAATCAACGACAAACGACACGAACGGGTCCACCAACCCACGGAGCCACAAGGAAACGTCAGTATGAGGGGAGCAACCAGCTCAACCCAAAAACAACTCAAGGGAAGATGACTCCACCAGAAGGTCGCAACGATGCGCACCCTGGCAACACAACACCATAGTGGAGCATCGCCACCCCGAGTAACCAATGGAAAGCAGAGGAAGAAGACACACACAATGAGATCTCGCCAAACACCCACTACACTCACCAGACCACCATCTGGGAGAGCACGCAGGGTGCGAGAAACGAAGCAAACCATCCGAGCCATGGGGACATGCAGTCCCACCAGCGAAACCACAAACTTGGAAATGACTAACAGGCGAGCTGACCACGCAGCACCATACGTATGGCCAAGCGTACCTCACCTTGACCGACAACGCCCAGGCAGACTGTAACACAAACAGTCCAACTAGAAACAACGACAGCTCATCTCTACACAGAGAGAGAGCAGCGACAACCAAAACAACACAAAGCAGCTTTGGGAGAACCTCCACCAAAAGCGCCAAGAGCCGTCCTGGGAGAACCTCGCCAGAACACAGCCCAACCAAATGACACACTTCAAACCACAGGGGCAACACAACGATGGACCAAAACAAACACAAAGCACTTCTGGGAAGAACCTCCACCAGAAGTGACAATAGGCGATCTTGGGAAGAACCTTCACCAGAATGCACAACCCAATGACCAAACAACACAGACCATCAGAGAGAACATTGCAGCAAGCAGAACAGCAGAAGCAACGCAAGTAGGTCCTGGGAGAACCTCCACCCGAACCACCAAGGCACCGCTCTGGGAAAACTCGCCAGAACGCACCAGCCAAGCCAACATCACACTATGACTCTGAGGTAGCACGACAACAGCAGAAACGAGCATGAAATAGTCCTGAGAGAAACCCTTACCAGGACAATAACAAACAGTTCTGGGGAAACCTCACTAGAATACAGGGCAACTAGGCGATGCACCTCAGCCTAGAGGGCAATGCCACAACAACCAGAAACGAGCACAACATAGTTCTGGGGAAACCTCACTTCCGCCAGAACCAACAGAGAAAGACTCCGTGAGCATCTCACCAGAGCTTACAACCAGCCAGCACCAGGCCGACAACAACCACATGCAAGTGTCGCAGCGCTCAACCAGAGATGCAACACGGCACACAGAACATCTGCTTAGCTCGAGCAACAATGCCGACTGAGCAGAGCACAACGCACAACAGCGCACAAACAGGGACCACACACAACCAACACAGCACACACCCCAATAACAGAGGGGCAGCTAACAAGGTAGAGACACCTTCCACCGACCCCACAGGTAACAACCCTGCACCGGTGAAGGCCACACCACACACGCAGGCTCTCTCAGCATTTGCAACGCACACACGCTCAAATGCGCCGAAGACGACCAGGAACACCGCACCTTGACTTGCCTGCAAGCGTCCTCCACACAAGGAAGACCACTGCCAGCGAGTCCAACGCCCACCGCGCCGCTACGACACGAACTCACCGAGCGACCACACTCGCCACGCACGCGGCACAACAACAAATGCAACCTGCGGCATGCGCACAAATCTTGCAGGGAAGCCACACACCTGCAAAACAATTGAAAGCACAAGCCTAACACTAGTCGGATGGTGTCAGCAGCACACTCGTACCTTTCTTTGGGATAGCTATAGTTATTAACTCATTACCAATCTCAGTAGACTCCTCGCTCTGATACCACTGTAACGACCCGACCTCCCGGACCCTCGCCAGGGGCCCCGAGGAGTCGCGCCGCCACCCACGGGTTCGAAGATCCGAAGGGTTAGAAGAAATAGTCTAGTGAGATATGTACTGAATTTAAATAACTATACAATGTGTACAATATACAAAAGTCTGTAAACCGTGTCCCAAGCAAAAGCACAGGTACAAGAAGAAAGGTGCAGTCCTTAAGGGGCATACCCCGAGGACTTGCAAAACACAACTCTCAGCTCACTCGGCTACAAGATCTCACAAGCTCGCTCTCACTGTTGCTGACAACACACGGCGCCACCGCTGCCTCCGCAACCCGTTCGACACCGAGCTCCCACGACGACGAGTCCCTAGCTGAAGGAAGTAGGGGGGGGGGGGGGTGAGCCTCGCGAACAAGGCCAAGAAGGGATTACCAATCCCTCTCCAGCCAGAGCAGCAGGAACTCCGAAAATAGGAAAGCTATACTACAAAGCTGTAAAGTGAGTAACACCTACAGCATGATACTACTAAGAAGCGGAAGAGAACAACACAACGCCACGACCACCATTCGAGGTCGGGCCACACACACGACTCCCGCAGAAATTGACGGAGTCGGGCACAAAGCGGAAGCAACGCTCGACACACCTACCGAGACCAGAGAACAACCAAGTGAGAACGATGTCTTAACATAGGCATGGCCAGCTCAGACCTCTACAAGGTCGAGGGCCCATAAGCAGAATGTCACGCCCTGATATTTAGCAGCGGAATAAATACCGGGGGACGTGAATAATACAAATAGGTGTATCACAGTTGAGTAACGCAGAGTCACAATTGAATATAATAACACTTTTCAAATCATAATAACATCGTTAAAGGTACTCTTTATTTCATTTCATTCAACTAGATAAAACCTTACATAAGAAAGAACCATCTAAAAGTCCATTATTCAAATAAATCTTCCAAAAAGTTAACTAATACATAGACTACTCAATTGTCTATTTCTAAACTATCATCGACTCATATGGAGGGTGCTCATCGCTCTTGCCCTGTCCCATCAGACTCCACTAGTTCTTCATCACTTCCTGAAAAAGGGTAGGATGATAGGGTGAGCGAACTAGCTCAGTAGGATTTACATCTCAATATGGTGTGGGCACTAATATACATGATTAGCATTTTAATCAGGCAAGATATGGACATGAATATGATAACAATGCATGCTTTTCTAACAAGTTGAATAGCAAAGTAGAACGGATATCATATCAGATCAAATGTCGAATTGCATATACAATGAACAGATATTTCAAGAGTAGAATCATATCAAAAGAGATTGGCCATATTTAGACATATCATGCATTCACATGATCAGACGTATCATATCTTATTAGATCAAATCAGACTTATCATATCACACAAAGGCACATTCACACAATCTTGCATATCGTATCAGTGCCATGCCACGCACCACAAGTCCATACTCCCGCGGTTAAAAAGTACGTTGGGGTGCTCCTCCCCAGGACCAGACAGGGCCCTTATTGCACAGGCATTAGGCAAATTGGACCGAAGTCCCACGTTGTGCCGAACAAACATATTCATATTATGGCCACAGAGTTTCAATGACAAGCTCATAGTAAAAAGAACATGATCATTCATAGAGTCAAGGAATGACAAACAGCTCAAAGAACAAGGTAGGATAATGACATATCTTATGTTTCATAATTCATTAATGTCTTGACATGAGGATGTTTCAGAAGACAGATCATATGTAGAACATGTGCTTTCCTAACATGTATGCATATGACAATGATTAATGGAACACCGGAAAACATGTAACCATGAACTCATATGCAAATCATAACATTAACACCACTAACATGTATTCACCTCCACATTCATATCATATTCTTATTTTATCAATTGACAATAAGCAAGATCACAAGATAATCCAATGTGTAACGACCCGAGAACCCGACCCTCGGCCCATGCCGAGGACCCGATTTTCGCGATCGCCGCCCACGAATCCGGGGGACCCGGAAGGGCTATAACACGCGTCTGACAGGATATGTAAAGGAAGTAAACGTCAACTGTTGAGCTAGAAGCGTACAAGCGGAAACAGGAAAGTAGAGCGAGACCGCTGCGTACCGCTCTAAGTACAGTCCCAACACACGCACACTAGTACAAGTAAGGAAAGGGGAGAGACAAGTCCCTTAGGGGCATACCCCGAGGGTGACGTACACTGAGAGGGGGAACCACTGCTAGCTATGGGGACCTCGACTACCGCCCCGTCTCCTCCGCCCGACGCGCGCCCTGCCGCTGCTGAGAAGACTCACCTGGAAAACAGAGGGATGAGCTTCACAACAGAAGCTCAGTAGGGACTACCAATCTCCTACTGGCTCTAAACAGCAGAGGAACATATACAATTATTAATAAAGGAAAGACGGTAGTTTATATATTTCTACCTACAAAAGGA
>CM024763.1:43991976-44090648 GCA_014218235.1 Colocasia esculenta | reverse complement strand
GGAAGGCCATTTCAGCTTTGTCTCCAGTTATAGCTCACTCTTCAGATATTCAGGTAGATTTTGCTACACTTCAAATACCTGAGGAGATAGCCCTGCCTCAAATTCACTTTCTAGTTATGGAATCCTCTGTAGGATCCATCATCTTTGAGCGTTATGCCAGGGTTTTGGGCAGAATTAAAGTGCAGAAAAAATACCTAGTTTCCTTTTCTAGATTCCTATTCAGGGAATATCACCAGGGCCATGTCAAGGCTGAAGTTCTCTCCCCTATCTTGTCTGAATGTGAAAGGCTCACATCCTCTAATTGGTCTAAGTTCTACCCCCTGTCAGCTCAGCAGTTGTCAGCACTCAATGAAGCTCAGGCCAGGGAAGGCAAACCAGCTATTTCTCCAGCCACTTTCCTAGATATGAACTCCATCAATCTTGTTGCTGACCCCTTCAAGGTCTGGGAAGAAAGATACAAAGTGTATGTGGCTTTGCACCAAGCTCTCAGAGCTAACCACAATCACTACCCTGTCACCATGGACCAGTTCCTCTCCTGTGCCAGCTTGGCACTTCTCGGTTTCTCAAGATGAACATGGACAGAGATGCCTATGCTGATCTTCTCTATAGGCATTTAGATCTTCATCTCAAGCGGATGGCTCCCACCATTGGACCATCTTACTCTGTGTCTTTTGGAGCCTTTAAAAATCTTTTTGAAGAGCAGGAAGTTCAGGCATGGGAAACCATCTCCCATTTTGCCTCTCTATTGTCTCCTGCCTTCTATTTACCTGTACCTCCGCAATAAATGTCATGACCCTCTGTGTATTCTCTCTTTCTCTTTCTCTTTCTCTTTCTCTCTTCTTTCTTTGTCAAAGTTTATCTTTTTGCTTAATGATAAAAAGGGGAGAAAAGTACAAAAAATTCAGATATTTTTTGTCCATACTTATTGTTCAGTTTTGTCATCACCAAAAGGGGGAGATTGATGATCAGTCTGTCCCCATGCAATTTTAATTATATATATATTATATATAAACATATTTTGATGATTAACAAAACCAACAAGGATTTATCAATTATATCTGCTGAATATTTCATAAGTCTTAAGTACAGGAAAAATACCGAAGTCAAACAAGCCAAAAAGGTATGCATTACTACTCTGAAGCTTTAATCTTTTCAACATGAGATTTCTCTAAGTCCATATCGATTTCTGTTGAAGTTCGTAACGATTTTCTTATAAGACTGAAAAGTCATGTTGTTTCAAACAAGTCGATGTCACAACGACTTCATAAGTTATCATAACGATTTCTTTAGAACTCGCAATGACTTGCTTGTTGTAACGACTTCATAAGTTATCATAACGATTTCTTTAGAACTCGCAACGACTTGCTTGTCATAACGACTTCATAAGTTATCATAACGATTTCTTTAGAACTCGCAACGACTTGCTTGTCATAACGACTTCATAAGTTATCATAATGATTCATTTAGAACTCGCAACGACTTGCTTGTCATAACGACTTCATAAGTTATCATAACGATTCCTTTAGAACTCGCAACGACTTGCTTGTCATAACGACTTCATAAGTTATCATAACAATTTCTTTGAAACTCGTAACGACTTGCTAGCCATAACATTTCTTTAGTTCTCGCAACGATTCCTTTGAAACTCGTAACGACTTGCTAGCCATAACGATTTCTTTAGTTCTCGTAACGATTCCTTTGAAATTCGTAACGGCTTGCTAGCCATAACGATTTCTTTAGTTCTCATAACGATTCCTTTGAAACTCGTAACGACTCATAACGATTTCTTTAAGATTCATATCGTCTTGCTTTGTGCAACGATTTGTTAAGAGTTTCATAACGATTTCTTATATCCTCTGTTATAGAACGATTTGCTATGACTCATAACGATTTCATAAGTCATACAGTCATCAATTTCATATCTTGATATCTTATTCATCTTAAAGCATTGACCAGTCAAAAATCCACGTAGACATCTCTTTGACGCTCTTGCATTTATGAGATCTGAACGTATCTCTACATGCATGCAGACCATATCATCCTTTATCGTGCTTACTCTGATAACGTCCTTTAGACTTAAGCCAGTTGGCATTACTATTTTCTTGACTATTGCTACTGACGTTGACTGATATTAGAGACAACCTATCTGTCTGCTATTTGAGTTTGACATCTGTGTAGACCTTTGATATAGCTTCATGGTACAACGTTAGACAAATAGAAGCCAACGATATCTTCGAAGATCTCATCTCTTTGCGTGCTCAAGTGATCAAAAGACTGTGACAGGAAGCTTCCAAGACTCTAGATGTCATTCAGTCTAACGACTACTCAAAAGAGAGACAACGGTCTCTTCAACGACTAGATTTCAAATTGAAGATATATATACAAGACAGAAGAATAGAAGAATCATTCAATTAATTGAGAGACCTTTTTCAAATTCTTTTGAAGAAAATCGAGAGCCAAGATCCTTCACTCCGTTTAGCCTTTTGCTCTCTTGCTCTCCACTAGTTTTGTGAAAATCTTGTGAGAGCCTGTACAGTTCTGAGAGTGTGAATTGTTCATAATCTCTTCGCTCTCAGCTCTAGTTGCTTCAGATCCTCTCTTATCAAAAGCTGGATCTAGGGGCGTGAAAGTCATTTATTCTTCTCTGTGATGTTCCCTTCGGGTGTGAAGGAGACCTGGTAGTATCCAGGGTGTTGCTCCCTTCGGTTGTGAAGGAAGACCTGGTGGCATCCAGGGTTTTGTTCCCTTCGAGTGTGAAGGAAGACCAACTGAGCTGGGTGTTGTAGCATCCTTAGGGGGACTGTTCCCTAGTTAGTGAAATCCTGAGTTGTTGCTCAAGACTGGACATAGGACTCCTAAGGAAAGGAAGTCCGAACCAGGATAATTCTGTGTTGTGTGATTGTCTTCCTTGCGTGATTGTTATTTAAACTAACTGTAACTAACGTAGTTCGAAGATCGTTTGTGTGATTGTTTTGTTTACAGGTATCTCCTAGATTAAATTAAAAAGACCCATTCACCCCCCCTCTGAGCTCGTCAACTGGGCAACACTAAGTGTTGGTGATTTAATCACATGATTACATCATAATTATGTGCATGAGGAGAATTCACACAAGGGACAGAGACACAAGAGAGGATCTGGAAAATGAAAAGTGGTCTAGTCTTCACTTTTCTTTAAGAGAAATTTAAGATAATAAATACTTTTCAGACATCTATTAAGATATTTTACCAAATAATTTAAAGATCCAACATATGATTGTTTCAGACATTAGAAATTCATTAAGAGTTATCGAACACCTTTTAAGTTAACTAAAAGGGTCCGTTTGTTTGAAGATAAAACCCTATTAGGAAAAGGTTTTCTAGAGAAACTTTTTTTTAGATCATTTGGTATTTCTGAAAACCAAAATTTGAAAAATTTTATCCGAAAAATTCTAGATTTTGGCATCCCTGCAAACAACGCGGAAGCCATTTTCCACTCTTGTGCGTATTGACAATTGCTACAGTGACAATTTGTTTTGACACTATTCATTTAGTTGTTTTTTTATTTTTTCCCTTCATTTATGTCATCTTTGTCAAATCTAATTATTATTTTTTGGTGTTTTAATTTTTAATAAAATATCTGTAGAACACTATTCATTTAAATTATAATTTTATTTTATTTCTCTTAATTTAAATTGTATTTGTCAAAGTTATTTATTTTTTTTTATTTTTATTTTTTAAATTATCAAAAATAAAATAAAATAAATTTTTTTTGATGAATAGTGTACTAGGAGTATGTTGTCCCCTCTTATTGGAATGAACCATAATATCCCATGTGCTCCAATACAACTCTCTAATAAAAGTTTACATTTAATGTTATTAATTTTTCATATTTTTTAATCTTTTATTTACATGAATAACCAGTGAAAATATTTACCTGAGAACCAAATAGATAATTACTATTTTCATTTTCATGTAAAAATTATTTCATAAAAAAATTATTTTTCAATGAAAATATTTTATATACAATTAAATGGACCTTAAATGACAGGTACAACTTAGTATGGGAGAGCACATGAGAATAGGAAACATACAGGACTAGAGAGTATAAATGTAATTACTTTAAAAAATGACCCGTCCCCTTGGAGAATGAGTGGAATCATGGTTAATTGGTACCGTCCAAACTGTACAGTCTCATAGGCATAGGCCACTTGGTCTGACACATATTTTTTTTTAGATAAATTAATAAAGAGTCCTTAATAATATTTAATTTATTTTTTAATCTCTAATAAAATTGTAACTCATTATAATAAGTATTATCTGTTATTATAATATACGTTAGAATAAAAATTTTTATATTACAGTTAAAAACTTTTAATTAATTTTCTTTCTATTTTTTATTAAAATTAAATTATAAATTGAATCAAATTAGATCGATTTAATGCGATACGTTTCCAATTCATACTATATCTACAACTTTTCGATCCGATTCTGATTCACCGCTCCAACCTATCTTGCGCGGAATGACAATTCGATCAAACAAAGGCCGTCCTCGTCGGTCTCGCTCGCCGGCCTGGCCAGGCTGTCCGAACAAGTGGCGCCGGTCGTCCTGCCCCTTTTTGGGCTTTTAAAAGAAAAACTTTTGAAATATCCTCACCATCTTATTTGCTCAGACTGTTGTGACCGTCTTTCAAACGTTTCTAGATGCTTCCAGTCTCCAGAAGCATTATATTCCACAAGGTTTGCTAAAAAAATGCGTACATGTCCAATGCTATAATCCTAAAAATCTAGTTGACATTGTGACGTCTCCCATCTGACGTACAAGGTCTCGGACCTATACCCAGAGTAGGGTATTTATTGTGATTTTTTTTAAAGAATTACAACGCTGGAGCAGGCCCTTGTCCATATTCTGGAGAAGAAGGGGCTTGACCTTCGCCTTCCCCCTTATCTTGGATTGGCTCTTTTGAAAGAATGAACACTAGATTTATTGTCAAAAAATAAAAAAATGTGTGTTGAATGAAATGTATTTGGAAAATTATAATTTGTTGGGACAAATATATACAATATTGTATTCATATGTATACCCCCGGATATGCAATATTGTGCTATTTACTTTTAAAATCGAAAAAAAGTCATCAGTAATATTTCTGAAGAATTTTCTGCTATCAAATAACAAAATTGTTAAAGAAAGATAATATTATTAAAAAAATCTTATTAAAAATTTAAAATATATTTTTTTCTCTCCTTTTATTTCTCTCCCCCCCCTCTCTCTCTCTCTCTCTACTGAATGATATATTAGGTGAGAGAGATAGAATAAAGAGAGAGAGCGTGCAGGTGAGAGTAGGGGTGTTCACTATATGGTCCAAACCAAAAAATCGAACCGAATCGACCGGTTCAGTTCGGTTTCACGGATCCCACTGTTCAGTTCGGTTTGAGATTGAGAATTGAAATGAACCGGATATATATATATATATATATATATATATATATAATTAAATAATATATATAAACACAAAAACACCTATAGCGCGGTGGTTGGCTGCCTCTTGCGCGCCCTCTTCACGCAGAGGTCACGAGATCAAATCTCGAGACCGCGCTGTAAAACCCCTTTTTTGTCAATTTCGGTTTGAACCGAACCGAACCAAACCGGTTCGGTTCACTGTAGGGATTCAGTTCGGTTCGGTTCCCCAAAAAATAGGAGTGAACCGGACCGAACCGACCCGTTGTTCACCCCTAGGTGGGAGGCACTAGCAGGGGGGAGGGAATGGGGGCGTTGGCGGGGGGAGCTATGCGCCCTCTTCACGCGGAGGTCACGAGATCAAATCTCGAGACCGGCGCTGTAAAACCCCTTTTTTGTCAACCGAACCGAACCGAACCGTTCGGTTCACTGTAGGGATTCAGTTCGGTTCGATTCCTCAAAAAATAGGAGTGAACCGGACCGAACCGACCCGTTGTTCACCCCTAGGTGGGAGGCACTAGTAGGGGGGAGGGAATGGGGGCGTTGGCGGGGGGAGCTATGGGCATGAGAGAGAGAGAGAGAGAGAGAGAGAGAGAGAGAGAGAGAGGAGAGAGAGAGAGAGAGAGAGAGAGAGAGAGAGAGAGAGCAAGCACAGGTGAGAGGTGTTGGCGCATGGGTGGGGACCGGGGAGGGTGATGGAACTAAGTGAGTTGGGGGCATCGAAGGGGTCTCTCTCTCTTCGATTTCAATGGGTGGATGCTTTAGAGAGAGAGAGAGAGAGAGAACAAGTGCGAGAAAGTACCTTAAATAACTTTTTGAAAAAGATAGATTAGGGCGACTTAGTTTTTTCGTCCTCTTAACTTAACTATGGTTCGATTTAATTGATAGAATCAACAATATGGACACATATGATAAAATATATAAAATACATGAACATAGATGATAATATCACAAATCTGAAGATATACATACAAATACTATGTATTATTGGAGTATGTATATATTTTTTTATGAAGAAGTGTGTGTATCCACCTATACATTTCGTTCTAAAGATTGTCTTAAAAATTTTAAATGTCATGGATATAGTTTTAACTGTAAGCAAAAACAAATGTAAAATAGCTCTTGCTTGCCTAATTATAGAAATACAGTTACACGCATGTTGCTTAACACAATACTCTATGTAAATATTTAAATATTAGTGTAGAAGGATTTTTTTACATATATTTATGAAGTGGAATAAAATTTTAATTATTTAAGAAAATTTTTTTTCACCAAGTCAAGATAATTCTTTTTTCTTGATAGTCCGGAATCTGGCGTAATAGTTGCTTGTGCGAACCAAAGTCACTATTTGGTAGTGTGCATAATGAGACGGAAATTTTTTAATATATTTTTGTAAAGTGGAAGTCACATTTCTGCAACTTTATATCAGCGGCTAATGTCTCCGACCTTCTTTCTTGGGCCGTGATTGTAGCTGCAATAAAATAAGAGTCAGAATTCTCTCAGTATGTGGGAGGATCAGATTCTATAAATCACTAATGAGGTGAGGAGATTTGGGTGGGGTCGTTTGTATTTTACGAAAAAATTTAAATCTAAATGTGATAAAATTTTAGATTTTAAATTTTTTATAAAACTCCCACTAATATTTATGGAGTTTGATCCTCTCATGTAATGAGAAGAACCGGACTCATAAGTAGCAGACGAGAAAGTCTCATTATTACTAGGTTGTCTCATCGGGCTGCATGGGCTCTTTATAGTCTAGTCAGTTCCTCAGAGTTGACGACCATATACCATTTCCCATTGAGTCCGGATCCTCCCAGTGCATGGGAGGACCGGACTCGGTCAGACACCAATGGGGTGAGAGGGTTGGTTGGGAGTTTTACAAAAAAAACCTCTTTTTCTAAAACTTTTTCATATTTTTATTTGGACTTTTTTTACAAAACTCTCACCAATCTCTCACCCTATTGGTGACTGACCGAGTCCGATCTTCTCATGTACTGGGAGGATTCGGACTCTTTCCCATTTAGTAGGCTCAATAAAAGGGTCTATAATCTAAATTTTAAACCACGCAAGTTATTATGCATTAATATTTAATGAGAAAGGAGAATAACTTTCCAATACTCATAACCTATTGGCCTTTAAGGGATCTAATGGAAAATTGTAATTTCCTTTTAACGAATGACCACATAAATGGTCGGGGATATACAACCCGTATTATTGGCTATCCAAACTCTTGTGACTAAAAAAATCATACCTAAAATGTGAAATAAATCAACTTATTTTCATTTTGTTATCATCTCTCATTTACACATTGCTACATAAAAGAACATGAAATCTTACGTCAAGTGCATCCATACAACCAAATAAGAATGAATGTGCCTATGATTCATCCCCGAGGCTTCTCTTTATGCAGCTAATTGTATCGCACGTTCGATTCTTCATGGTTGATACAATTGGTCAAAATTGTATATCGTTATCTCTTGCATTTCTACCACCCAATTGTACCCTCCAATTTTATCAATGTCATCTAAATATGAGAACATCTATTGTGGACAACATCGTTGATCTTAGGTAAAGAAATGTGTATATTGGGAGCACAATTCATAGTCAAACAATGTTAGCCACATTGGCCTCTTCATCTGAATGAACTAGTTTTTGGATGAGAGCATGTTACTTTTTCCTGCCAAATGTTGTTGCAATCCCAAACCAATGATACATTTTGACCTCTTCTTCACAGTTCTATAATGGTGAATAAGCTGATCACAGCAAGACAATCCTAATATTACCACCACATCTTTCATAGTGAATGTGACCTCCTTACTGCCCACCAAGAAGTTATTATTGTTGGAGCATGTGCACATACCTGTAGCGGAAGTGGATTCCATGGCGGTGTAACCACGAGGAGGATGACGACGAGAACGCTAGATCACCAGGTGCTGGAGGAGATGACTGTCACGTCACGGGAGTCTCTCTAGTTTCCTCTCTCTATGTCACTGGATGTCTTGTCTATCTATGGGGAAGACAGACCATATATATAGAAAGGAGAGACCAGTCCAAGAGATGTCTTATTGGGCTTCCATCCATAATAAGAACCCATGGGCCACATATGGTTAGGCCCATCAAAATATCATTTTGACTAGACTGGCAGTGTGTATCCTTAATGTGTAGCCTAAACCTGATAAGTGGACCACTTTAGTTGGGTCTGAAGTCAACATTCTCTCACTTGGTCTATCTTATCATGAACATAATCAAAATTTTCCTTTCAAAAATACTCATATATAACACATATTTTTGAAAAGACTTTTGAAAATTTTGATTTCATTGGGCTGCACCTGTAAAGAAAATCGATATGCGCGCGCGATATAAAACACAAAACCACACACTATTTCAGTCAAAAGATTTGTAAGTCTAAATTGCGAAAATCAAATGATATGAGTCATGGCGACAAATACATTCAGTCATGTACCACCTTCCATATACCACAATATCTCCAACTTTCCACAACCGAACACTGTATCTGGCACTGCAAACAAACTAAAACCTGATGTCTGTCTGCTGGTCACCACACACACACATGTGTATGCATTCTGCCAATTACAAACCAGAACAAGTGCACATAACAAATGTAATGGGCAGAAAACAAATAGAGAATCATGATATAAAAGTGAACACAAATAACCATAAGTGTCACAACTGTAAATGTCACAGCATATTGAGAGAACTAACAAGACCCATCTGTGTCATATGACTATAAAAAAATCTAGCGGGTTGTCCTTTAGTGAGAGGGTCAGCCACCATAAGACTTGTCTCAATATGCTCAAAGGACACATCATGATTTCTCACTCTATCTCTAAGAGCAAAATACTTTATATCCAAGACTCTACCACCCTTGGATGCCTTATTGTTCTTAGAGTAGAAAACCGCAGCAGAATTGTCACAGTAGATCCTCATCGGCCAAGCAAAGTTGTGACCAAATTCCGCAATTGAATGGCCTGTCCGCTAGACTCATAACAATAATAAACTCTGCCACCATTGTGGAAATTGCTATGATACTTTGCTTCTCACTGCACCAACTTACAGCTCCCCCTGCCAAGGGAAGATGTAACCTGAAGTAGACTTCCTAGTATCAAGACAACCACCATAGTTAGCATCTGCATAGCCATGACCTCCAACTGATCTGATCTCCTGAATGTAAGCATGTAATCCATAGTGCCTCTGAGATATCACATGATCTTCTTGGTAGCCTTCCAATGATCCATGCCTGGGTTACTTTGGTATCGACTAAGCATACCCACAACAAAAGCAATGTGTGGACGTGTACAAATCTACAAGTACATCAGGCTCCGAATTGCTGAAGCATAAGGAGCTGGCTCCATCTACTTCCTTTCAAGGTCATTCTTGGGACACTGTAATTCACTGAATTTATCTCCTTTAAGTATTGGTGCCTTATCGGGTGAACAAGATTGCATATTGAACCTCTCCAAGATCCTTGAGATGTAAGCTTTCTGAGAAAGACCAAGAGTGTCTCAGGGTCTATCTCTGGTGATCTCAATACCAAGCACATAGCAGGCATCACCCATATCCTTCATCTTAAAATTCTTGGACAAGAAAACCTTTGTTTCATGCAACAAACTAAGATCATTACTGGCGAGCAAAATGTCATCTACATACAAAAGTAAGATAATGAACTGGCTCCCACTGACCTTTAAGGAAAGGCATTCGTCAATGACGTTCTCCTTAAACCCAAAGGACATAATTTTCTCATTAAACTTGAGAAACCATTGGCGAGATGCTTGCTTAAGCCCGTAAATGGATTTCCTTAGCTTGCACACCATGTGTTCTTTTCCTTCAACATGAAACCCTTGAGGTTGTTCCATATATACTTCTTCATTTAGGTCCCCATTGAGAAATGCCGTTTTCACATCCATCCGATGTAGCTCAAGATCAAAATGAGCTTCCAAGGCCATGACCACCCTGAATGAGAGCATTTTACTCACTGGAGAAAAAGTCTCATTGTAGTCAATGCCCTCCCTTTGAGTGAAACCCTTAGCTACCAATCTGGCTTTATATCGTTCAACTTTACCTTTAGAGTCCACTTGAGTCTTGAATATCCATTTACATCCAACATGTTTGGACCCCTTAGGCAAGTCAACAAACTCCCAGACTTGATTTTTAGCCATAGAGTCAACCTCTTCTTTCATGGCTTTCAACTAGTAGGTAGACTTTTCACTATTTATGGCCTGTGAGAACGACACAGGATCATCAATGTTACCCCTGTCAACACTATCCTCCTAAAGATATACCACAAAGTCATCAGATATAGCAGGTCTTTTAACCCTTTCGGATCTACGCAGCATTGGCCCCTGATCCACCTGTGGAGGTGGTAGGCCTATTGGTCCTTGATCCACCTGTGGAGGTGGATGGCCTATTGGCTCCTAATCCACCTCTAGAGGTAGTAGGCCATTTGCAGTAATTTCTAGTGGTTCCTGAGTTAAGGGAGGTGGGACAACTACAACAGGTTGCTCCCCCTGCATGTCATTATGAGGAATGAGCATAGGAAAAAAGTTGTCAGTTGTTGCAGGTGTAGGTGCCTGATCCTGCAACTCCTCAAAAGAAAGCTCTCGAGGAGGTCCACTCACACTAACTCCACCATCTTCTAGAAACCTTGCTTTATCTGACTCCCCTATGATGGGCACATGTGATGGACAATAGAATCTGAATCCCTTTGATTTCTCTGGATAACCAATAAAGAATTCATTGGTTGTTCTGAAATCAAAAGCCTTTTCATGTGGCTTATACAATCTGACCTCGGTTGAACATCCCCATGTGCGCATATAGCTCACAGAAGGTTTCCTACCACACCACAACTCATAAAGAGTTTTAGGAGCAGCCTTCATAGGAACCTTGTTCAGATATGTGCAGCTGTCTTTATGGCCTCTCCCCACAATGATAAGGGAAGAGTCGAATGACTAAGTGTAACGACCCGACCTCCCGGACCCTCGCCAGGGGCCCCGAGGGGTCGCACCGCCACCCACGGGTCCGAAGATCCAGAGGGGTTAGAAGAAATAGTCTAGTGAGATATGTACTGAATTTAAATAACTATAACAATGTGTACAATATACAAAAGTCTGTACAACGTGTCCCAAGAAAAAGCACAGGTATAAGAAGAAAGGTGCAGTCCTTAAGGGGCATACCCTGAGGACTTACAAAACGCAATTCTCAGCTCATTCGGCTACAAGAGCTCACAACGCTCGCTCTCACTGCTGCTGACAACACACAGCGCCATAGCCGCCTCCGCAACCCGTCCGACACCGAGCTCCCACGACGACGAGCCCCTAGCTGAAGGAAGTAGGGTGGGTGAGCCTCATGAACAAGGCCCAGAAGGGATTACCAGTCCCTCTCCGGCCAGAGTAGCATGAACTCTGAAAACAAGAAAGCTATACTACAAAGCTGTAAAGCGAGTAACACCTACAGCATGATACTACTAAGCAGCGGAAGAGAACAACACAACGCCACGACCACCAACTGAGGTCGGGCCACACACACGACTCCCGCAAAAATCGAGAGAGTTTGGCACAAAGCGGAAGCAACGCTCGGCACACCTGCCGAGACCACAGAACAACCAAGTTAGAACGACGTCTCACCACAGGCTTGGCCACCTCAGACCTCTACAAGGTCGAGGGCCCACAAGCAGAACCACCCCGAATCCCGGATACACCGCAAGGTCGGGAAGCCATACACGTCGGTGCCACTGCGACTGGCACCCAAGAACAGAACTACGGTACCGAGAGGACACCGAGCGGGAACTGATAACTACTAAATTTTTAGCGTTAAATCTCATACATGTAGTTGAGTCTAGACATCCATTGTCCATAAATAATGTATATTTTTAGTTTAATTTTCATTTCATCCATGGATAAGTTTTCGAGCATTTTAGTTAATTTTTGGGGTAGAATACATGTTAGATTCAATAAGTCACTGTTTTGACAAATTAGGTACATAAGAAATCTTTGTAAATAAATATGGTATATAAATATTCTTGTCACAATAATATCTTGTAAATACTTTTTAATAATAGATAGGTATAAGTTTGTAAATAAATAAGATTTTCTTTTTACCCCACCTATTCCCAATGAATAAATAAAACTTTTAATAAATATCCCACCATACCCAATTCCAGCATGCCACATACCCCCCATGGGTCCTTTATGCCTTTTTCTCATCTAATTAGAATAGGCCACACACATTTTTTTTTACTTATTCTTTCTTCCTAACAGGTCATATGGGGGCCGGTGTGGAAGCTGCTGGAAGCGATTTGGAGCAGAGGATCTCTGGCGATGGCGCTGGCAAAGCTGGTGGAGTCTGGGGATCTGTTGCTGAGGAGGCGGCATGGCTCTGGCGAGCTGGCGCAACCGGCTGGAGCTGGGACGGTTGAAGGGGCGGCCAACGCCCATGTGTACAGAGCAGTGGATGCAGGAGCTGAGGAAGCGGCGGATGAGGCCCGGATCTGCTGTGGTTGGTCCTGTGAGGTGGCACGTGAGGCTGCTCGTGCACAGCTGGAAGTGGATCTGATGGCACGTGCAAAGCTGGCGATTTGAAGCAAGGCCGGAGGCGGGAAGGCGATCTGGATCGTGTGAGACTGGAGGCGGCCAAATGCGTGCAGAGCTCAGGCGTGTGCGCGGGAAATGGAGTTCGCTCGTGAGGAGAGCCTGCGCTTGGAAGGTTCCACGGTGCCTATTTAAGGACCCCAAGGTCCTCAGCAATAGGGATTAGATAGTTAGAGAGGTTGGAGACAGAGAGGGGTGGGGGGGGGGGGGGTTCTCCCTCTCTGCTGTTCTTTTAGTTTTGGGGGGTTCGATTTTTAGGAGTTTTAGTTTTCTTTCTGTTCTTCCAGAGTTCAGGGGGTTCGCCAGTTCAAATTTTTTTACAGAGTTTTTAGTTTTCTTTTGTTCTACTGCTACTGTGGGGAAGGGGGTTTGAGTTTTATATTCTTTCTTTGTTGCTGTTGGGCGGGGAGAGGTAGACAGAATTGCTTTGTTCTTTCTTCCTGTGTTCAGCATCAGATTTTTTTTAGCATTTTGTCATAGTTTGATCCAGTGACATTTATTGCATTTAATTTCCATTTCGTCTATGCTTAGAATAGATCGATCTAGTGCAATTGGTTATTTTGTTTCTTCTATAATCAGAGATTCGAATGCTTCTTCTTCCAGTCTTTTGTTTGTTGCTGCTCAAATAGTTTATTTTTTGTTCTTATGGATTGTTCTTCTTTTCCTCTTTAAGTTTGTTCAGCACTCCGGGAGTTCATATATTATTTTTGGATAGTTCTGATGTTATGATTTTTGGAGACTTGTTCTTTTCTTCTTCTGATTAGTGGATTTCGGCTACTGTTAGGGGCAATCTATTTCCATTTCTGTTATGTTTAGTTAGATCAATCCAGTGGAATTTGGTTCTTACATTTCTTCTACAATTATGTTTTTGGTTTTTCTTTCCGTAAGCATGCAGAGCAAGGGAGGGCTTCGCTAGTTCAGCATTTTGGGAATTTTTTGGCATTTGTTTCTTCTGCATTTTCCCTTTCAGCAGAGCAGGGGAGATGAGCTGGTAATTTTCTTTGGAGTTTTTCTTTGCTATCTGGAGGGATTTGTTGCTGTTATGTCTTGCTGCTGGTTAGTGATTTCTGGGAGTGGAGTTTCTTTTGCTACTTCTGTGAGGATTGGGTTCTGCAGACCAGGGAGTTCCTATTGTTTTTGTTCTTCTGTTCTGGGAGTTCGGCTATTGTGAGAGATATGAGAACTGTGAGAGATTGAGAGCTTCTGGATTCCAGATCCAGAGTTGAGTTTGTTAAGTCTATGTTCCTGTCATAGCAGAGAATTGAGCTGAATTCATGAAGATTTCAGAGTCTTTTTAGATTTGCTTTCCAATCATTAATTTTTTCTTCTTCCTATTCTTCATAGCATCAGAATTCAGATTTGGTACCAATAAACTTCTGTTCTTATTTTCAGTTCGGTTCTTGAGGTGTGAGGACAGTGATTTGGTGTTTGTGGAGAGCTATTTCACTGATTGTTCATCCCTTGAGCTGTAAGGGTACATTGCTTTGATAATTTCCTTTTGAGATTTCTGTTCTGCCATTTTTTTCTTCTTCTTGAGTTAAGGTCATTTCAGAATTAGAGGTCCATCCATATGTTTCAAGTTTAGATTTCTGTTTTCCTGTTTAATCGCTCAATTGAGAGGGTACAGTGACATCATTTTTCTTTTAATTTCAATTCTTCTTGTTCTTTCATTAAGTTTGACATGTCGGTCATGAGGAATTTGATTGATGCAATTTATAAAATTAATTCTCATGCAATACTATTTTGGTAAAAATGTGAATGTTTCTACTCAAGGTAGTTTAATTCAAACTCTATTCATCCTCCATGTGGAAATGACCTGTTCTCACCACTATATTAGTTCATCTTTGTGATTTTAAGTTTGTGAGACAATTTAGAGAAGGTGAGCATATTGACTTATGTACAGAACTCTGGACAACGAAAGTGCACAGTCAACAATGCCGTGTTTCATCTTGGCGCTGTTGCCGGGGAGGCGTTAGAGTTTGATTTAAGTCTGCTTTTGATTTGATTTCATTTGCATTGAGTCCAATTGCGTCTAGCTGAAGATGATAAACTTAGCGCTCTTGGGAGGCAACCCATGTATACATACTTCCTTTATCAGGTAATTCGTCGTCTTACTTTCTTTTCCTGTAAATAAATTGGGAAGGGTAGAACAAACATGCATTCATAGGCATCACCCTAACCATGTTTCATTTTCATCCTTTATATTGAGCTTGTACATATGCAAATAAAAATTTCACAATTTTTCATCTTTGAATAAAAAAATGCGTGGCATTGCGCAACCCAGACTATGTGTCTGATCTTTAACCATTAAAATTTTGTGGTTGTCACATCCTTTTGCAAACATCCATGTTAGGTAGCCTCTAGTAAAGGATTACATGTACTTCTTGTCTACCTTATGTAAGAATTTATGGCAAGAGGTTTTCATACACACACTATACAGCCACTTAGACTAGCTGAACCCGAATGTAGCAAATTTGTTAAAGCTAGTAGGAGAGAGGTGATTGGTTTTCTCCCTTCCCCTTAAGTGAATTGCGAAGGAAGTGAAGGCGTGTGATCAAGGAACCTGACTGCCCATCCTTCCTTTAAGAGGAAAAGAAAAGAAAGAAAAAAAAAGTAAAAAGCAAAAGAAAAAAATATATCCATGAAAAATGCCCCGGATCTGAGTAAAGTTAGACTCGCTACTTTTGAAAAGTGATGGGTTGTCCAGCATTATGGATGAAAAAGAAAGAAAAATTCTGAGTGCACAAAGTGCAAGTAAGGGGCAAAAGCCCTCAACTCAGAGAAATAATCCTCAAGGAGTTGGGCAGAATGGAACTGAGAGAAATAACTCAATCTGACTAAGCAATGATCTTATTCACAATTCTTTTCTTCTCCCTCGAATTAATCTAATCTCAATTACTAGCTAAGGCAGAGGAGCTTCAGAAGGGCAGATGTGAACTCTTAAGTGGGCTATCACTTGTGCACTAATTTTTTGCCATAAGTCCTTACAATTAGGAAATACATAGTTCCATATTAATCTTTTACATGATGGCCGTTTATCATGAGACATTGCATTTTCTAGTCCTATATTTGGAGTAATTTTTATTGCTAGGGGACTAGCAATGTTCAAGTAGGGGGGAGTGATAACTACCAAATTTTTAGCATTAAATCTCATACATGTAGTTGAGTTTAGACATCCATTGTCCATAAATAATCTATATTTTTAGTTTAATTTTTATTTCATCATCCATGGATAAGTTTTCGAGCATTTTAGTTAAATTTTTGGGTTAGAATACGCGTTAGATTCAATAAGTCACTATTTTGACAAATTAGGTACATAAGAAATCTTTGTAAATAAATATGGTATATAAATAATTCTTGTCACAATAATATCTTGTAAATACTTTTTAATAATAGATAGGTATAAGTTTGTAAATAAATAAGATTTTATTTTTACCCCACCTAATCCCAATAAATAAATAAAACTTTTAATAAATATCCCACCATACCTAATTCCAGCATGCCACATACCCCCCATGGGTCCTTTATGCCTTTTTCTCATCTAATTAGAATAGGCCACAGACATTTTTTTTTACTTATTCTTTCTTCCTAACAGGTCATCTAGGGGCCGGTGTGGAAGCTGCTGGAAGCGATTTGGAGCAGAGGAGCTCTGGCGCTGGCGCTGGCGAAGCTGGTGGAGTCCGGGGATCTATTGCTGAGGAGGCGGCATGGCTCTGGCGAGCTGGCGCAACCGGCTGGAGCTAGGGCGGTTGAAGGGGCGGCCAACACCCATGTGTACAGAGCAGTGGATGCAGGAGCTGAGGAAGCGGCGGATGAGGCCCGGATCTGTTGCGGCTGGTCCTGTGAGGTGGCACGTGAGGCTGCTCATGCACAACTGGAAGTGGATCTGATGGCACGTACGAAGCTGGCGATTTGAAGCAAGGCCGGAGGTGGGAAGGCGATCTGGATCGTGTGAGGCTGGAGGTGCCAAATGCGTGCAGAGCTCAGGCCTATGCGCGGGATATGGAGTTCGTCCGTGAGGAGAGCCTGCGCCTGAAGGTTCCACGGTGCCTATTTGAGGACCCCAAGGTCCTCAGCAACAGGGATTAGATAGTTAGAGAGGTTGGAGACGAAAGGGGGGGGGGGGGGGTTCTCCCTCTCTGCTGTTCTTTTAGTTTTGGGGGGTTCAATTTTTAGGAATTTTAGTTTTCTTTTTGTTCTTCCAGACTTCAAGGGGTTCGCCAGTTCAAGTTTTGTTTAGAGAGTTTTTAGTTTTCTTTTTGTTCTGCTGCTACTGTGGGGAAGGGGGTATGAGTTTTATTTTCTTTCTTTGTTGCTGTTGGGCAGGAGAGGTAGACATAATTGCTTTGTTCTTTCTTCCTGTGTTCAACATCTGATTTTTTTTAACATTTTGTCATAGTTTGATCCAGTGACATTTATTGCATTTATTTCCATTTCGTCTATGCTTAAATAGATCGATCTAGTGCAATTGGTTATTTTATTTCTTCTATAATCAGAGATTTGAATGCTTCTTCTTCTAGTCTTTTGTTTGTTGCTGCTGCTCAAATAGTTTATTTTCTGTTCTTATGAATTGTTCTTCTTTTCCTCTTTAAGTTTGTTCAACACTCCGGGAGTTCATATATTGTTTTTGGATAGTTTTGATGTTATGAATTTTGGAGACTTGTTCTTTTCTTCTTCTGATTAGTGGATTTCGGCTATTGTTTGGGGCAATCTATTTCCATTTCTGTTATGTTTAGTTAGATCAATCCAGTGGAATTTGCTTCTTACATTTCTTCTACAATTATGTTTTTGGTTTTTCTTTTCGTAAGCATGCAGAGCAAGGGAGGGCTTCGCTAGTTCAGCATTTTGGGAATTTTCTGGCATTTGTTTCTTCTGCATTTTCCCTTTCAGCAGAGTAGGGGAGATGAGCTGGTAATTTTCTTTGGAGTTTTTCTTTGCTATCTGGAGGGATTTGTTACTGCTGTGTCTTGCTGCTGGTTGGAGATTTATGGGAGTGGAGTTTCTTCTGCTACTGCTGTGAGGATTGGGTTCTGCAGACGAAGGAGTTCCTATTGTTTTTATTCTTCTGGTCTGGGAGTTCGGCTGTTGTGAGAGCTGTGAGAACTGTGAGAGATTGAGAGCTTCCGGAGTCCAGATCCAGAGTTGAGTTTGTTAAGTCTATGTTCCTGTCATAGCAGAGAATTGAGCTGAATTCGTGAAGATTTCTGAGTCTTTTTAGATTTGCTTTCCAATCATTAATTTGTTCGTCTTCCTGTTCTTCATAGCATGAGAATTCAGATTTGGTACCAATAAGCTTCTTTTCTTATTTTCGGTTCGGTTCTTGAGGTGTGAGGGCAGTGATTTGGTGTTTGTGGAGAGCTATTTTACTGATTGTTTATCCCCTGAGCTATAGGGGTACATTGCTTTGATAATTTCCGTTTGAGATTTCTATTCTGCCTTTTTTTTTTTCTTCTTTAGTTAAGGTCATTTCAGAATTAGAGGTCCATCCATACGTTTCAAGTTTAGATTTCTGTTTTCCTGTTTAATCCCTCAATTGAGAGGGTACAGTGACATCATTTTTCTTTTAATTTCAATTCTGCTTGTTCTTTCATTAAGTTTGACATGTCGGTCGTGAGGAATTTGATTGATGCAATTTATAAAATTAATTCTCATGCAATACTATTTTGGTAAAAATGTGAATGGTTTCAACTCAAGGTAGTTTAATTCAAACTCTATTCATCCTCTTTGTGGAAATGACCTGTTCTAACCACTGTATTAGTTCATCTTTGTGATTTTAAGTTTGTGAGACAGTTTAGAGAAGGTGAGCATATTGACTTGTGTATAGAACTCTGGACAACGAAAGTGCACAGTCAACAATGCTGCGTTTCAGGAACCACTAGAAGCATGGGTCTGCACAAGGCCAGACCAACGATGCCCACAGAAACTAAGCACAACCAGACTATAACCGCCGTGCAAGCTAGGGCAACGAAGAACACTTGGAAACGTCGTCAAAACACAGCAACCAAACCACCGCCGCTAGCAGCCAAGAGGGGGACCCGCAGTCCACATGCTCTGCTCGCTAGCCTAGCTCCTACCTCCTCCCCTGCGCAAGGGTGAGACAGAGCCGCCACAGAAACACACAACACACCGCAGCCTGGCCAAGCTACGGCCACACGCCTGACCTGCCTACGTGGCTCCAGAACCAATGTAGAGCCAGGCAGTGAGACAAAGGACTATCTAGTCTGTGCCAGGAAAGCACTTCGAAGCCCTCGGCGTCCCAGACCCAGACAAGAGATCTCTACAAATGACTCAGTGCCGCTATCCAAACCTCGTTTTCTCCTCAGCTCCAGAGTCCGCTCACATGGGCTGCCAACTCGAGCATGCTCTAACCCAGAGTACTCCCTCAACAGGCTCCTGAGGATGGGGGTCCTAGGAAACGGAACAACCTCTAACGGACAAGCCTTCAAGTGCCAAGCACAGGGCGAAAGGTGGGCAAGCACAACAGGAACCATGCCGAACTGCTGGCTTGTAACACACAACAAGCCCAGCGAGCGAGAGGCACGCACGGACTCTCAGAGGTCCGTCGGCCAACCAAACACGCACGGAAAATCCGGAGCCTCAGAACACTACCAGCAACACGGAAACTCGTCGCTTTGCTAATAATCGATGACTGCCAGTCAATTGATTATTAGACAGACGCGACCCTCTTGGCACCACTGCCAGGACACGGCCACGAAGGTGTCACCTTCGGTCACTGAACGCAGGGAGGTAACCTGCCGCATTCCCTACCAGAAGATCCTAAGGGAAAGCCTGCCCTGGGGCACACGCCGACACACAACCGGGCCCACGGAAACACCCGAGGCAACACATGTACTATCGCGACCCTCAAGGCCGTTGTGACACCATCGCGATGGGGAAGTGCACCGCGACAGCCCTTGTTGCAATCGGGCAAGGCATTGCGACAGCAACCCTATCGCGACCCAAAAATGTGCCGCGACAGAAATCCTATACCGACCGGGAAGCGCGCGCGACAGCCTTATCGCGACTGCCAACTGGGTCGCGATAAGGTTGCGCCCGAGCAGGCCGACACCTACTCTGATGTCACGACACGCCGAGCCGTCCGTGACACCAGCAGAGAGGCAGACCAACGGGATCCTCAATCCTGGGCCACCTACAAACCATACAATATTCACACCACAAGGAGGGGAGCATGGGGAAAGCATAAAGCTAACTATAACCCGAAGGGCTCCCACCACCCGGAACGAGAAGGGCACAAGAATGCCTACCTTTCACGAAGAACTAACCCACGAAGGGCCTTCATGACGCACGCCACCTCCTCCTCGCTCCACAAAGCTGCTCCCACGCTCCGCCCGAGCTGCGTGTAACGTCGCGCATTTTTCGGATCATCGTGGATCCGTGTTTAGTGGTTTGGTGGCCAATGTGTGGCCCATTAGTACGTGTTTCAGGTGTTTGCACGCGTTGTGAGGCTTGGTGGGCCGCTAGGTTTGGCCCAAAGCGCTCACAGGTTTTCTTCCTGTGAATGCGACAGGAGTATGCGTCGCGTTTTGAACGCGACAGCCTTGGTGGTCGCGTTCCTGTTGCCACTGTTGAGCATCGACATCTGCATGCGCACCAAGTGTCGTGTGCTGGGTGGCCTGCTAACGTCAGGAGTGTGAAGGCGACGGCCTTCCACGTCGCGTTCAGGTCGCGACGTAGGGCTGCATCGCGTTTTGAATCGCTATGTTGTTTTTAAGAACCCCGGACGAACATAGCTTTTACAGGCTCTGCTCGACCAGGGGGGGAGCTGCTGCGGGATTTCTTGATGATTCGAGGTCCTGGTGGAGTTCTCGGCGCGCTCTCGCCATGAGGACATTGTGCGGAGTGGGGGAAACGTCGAGGGATCTCCGGTTTTTGTGTTCTTCGCGAAGGTAGGGTGTTTCTACCTCGTTTGATTGCGTGGAATGCTCGTGGTGTGGATTTGATTCGTTTAAAGCTTAAAGAACATTAGATACCATGCTAGGGTATCCATTAAAGCATGTAAAACGTGAATTAATCGTGTTTTGAATGGTTGGGAGTGGTAGTCCGTGGAGTTCCTTCCGGATTAGGGTTTGCGCCTGTGAAGGCGACAGCCCTGGGCGTCGCGTTGTTAATGCGACAGCTCGATGCGTCGCGTTCGGATCTTGAATGCGCCATATCGAAGGGTCGCGTTCTGATGGCGACTAAGGGCCCTGTCGCGACAAGGTAGCGACAGGTGTATCCGTCGCATTCAGGTTTGTGAACGTGGCATGTTGGGGCGTCGCGTTTTAAAGGCGACACATCCCCTTATCGCGACCTCAGCTGAGAGGTCCAGTTATGCATGTTTTCTGTATTTTGATTATCTGGTTAGTGGTATTTATTGTGCATGGCAATGACAGGTGGAGCCAGTGCACTTGTTACGCTCATGGAGCGTATTGCTCACAATGTGGGCATGTTTTACGTGGTTAATATGTTATGTACGTGATCAGTTTGGTGTTTACGTTGTATGTGTGGTGTGTTGGCACCTGTAGCGCTCTTGAGCGTGCTGTCCATGTGTTGGACATGTTGTTTGCATAAATGTTGTGTAGTGCACCTGGCTGGTGTATTATACACTGTTTTGTTACTGGTTTGGATGTCGTACTTGTGATTTGTGTGTGCATGGCACCGTTTGTCGTGCGCTAGCATATGTGGCGCTCGTAGAGCGCGGTGCTCACTAGATGAGCATGCTTTACGTGGTTTGGGTGTGTGTATGGCACACGCATTGTCGTAATGTAATTCTATGATTTGTTGTAGTAATTGGCAGTGAGGTTCCTGTGTGAACCTAGCTGTGACATTGTGATGTTTCCATGATTTGTGTCATGCATGTATATGCATGGCTAGCGGTCGTTGTTATAATTATTGTAATATAGTTTATGTAGTTACTTCGAGGTGATTAGGCAGTGAAGGTCATGTGTGGACCTAGCCCTGGTTTGTTGTTGTCCTTCAAAGAATATTATACTGATTTATGTGTTAAGTGGTGTGTGTGTTGCCACGGAGGTCACGAGGTGGCCGATGTTAGGCTATAATGTTATTATTAATATGGTTCATATGTGTTTGTGTAGACTAGCTTATAGGTAACGAGTGACCAGGACAAGCTACCCTCACACGTGTATCGTGGTTTGTAATAAACATAGATAAGTGTTGGGTTTTGTTCTAGCCGAGTGTGGTGGTTCGGCACCTATTCCGGAATGCCTCTCTAGTCGGGTACCCCAGGTTCTTTGGGAGCCAGACACGTGTGTTTGTTGTGCTCGGGGTTTGTCTCGGTATAGTGTGGTACCGTCGAGGTCTATGTCGTCTTCCTGGACACCCTCACTCCTGTGTTTGAGTTGTATGTCCGGCTGAGGGAAAGACGACAGTAGGGCAGCGGCTTGTGTTTGTGGGTGTGCAGTCACTTGTAGCGCGCTCGTAGTTGGGGGTACGGACACCAGTAGTCGACACTGGTCCCCAGCTAGTCCTATTTTCTAGTGCCTCACTTAGGGTGCTCTGGCCAGAGACCCTAGAGGTGCCAGGCATGGACCTGCAGCTGTGTGTCTGCAGGTGTGGTGTTGGTTGGTCTCCACAGTTGTTTGACTTGTTCTCGTGGAGCGGCAGTTGAACCTTTCATCCGTGACTGCGAGCTGAGAGGTTGTTCTGTGTTGTGTTGTCCAGGTGGATACTGGACTGATCAGCCAGTTCCGTTCCCGTGTGTGGTGGCGTTGTTCCTTTCCGACTCATGCTTTGTCACTGACTGTGGTTTGTGAGTTTGTGACTCGTAATCGAGGTTTGACTCGTTCGAGGTGTGCCTTGGTGTTGGCACAGTTGTGACTGCGGTTGTGGTTTGTGGTTTGCTCGAGTGGTGGCACAGTTTTGGTTATGGTTGGTGAGAGTTGACTCACAAATGTGGTTTAGCTCGCTATAGTGTGCCCTATTACGGCACTGTTTACCTTGTGGTGATAGGTACCTGTACCCAGTGTGGGTAATGGTTTGTGGTGATACGTCATATACCAGTCTATTCTGGTGTTGACGTGAAACTATGTTTCCTGAAGTCGTGTGGTGTGACCTTCCACTCAATGTGCTTTACCCTTCCTTAGGTAAGCTTCCGTATATGGTTTTCGTGTGTGAAGGATTGGCTGTTGTAGCCAACCCTGCCATTCTGTGTGTGGCTTCCGACATATTGTGGTTTGGGTATAAAGGACCAACTTTTAGTTAGCAGTCCTGTTACCCATGTACTTGAGACTCGCCTGTGAAGCTTATAGCCTAGGTATGATTTGCCTATACGCTTGTAGGTTAAACGATTGGTTGTGACTATGGTTTGCTTGTGAGGCTTGAGGCCTAGGCGTTACTGTTGTTGAGCGGACTAGTGGTGTGGTGCTAGTCATGTTGCTCCCTCTTACTTTTTGAAGTTGTGAATAGTTAAAGTGTTTATATTTAATTACAGTTTAAATTCATTGTTGTGAGCATGAAATGGTTTGGCTATATGTGTGGCCAGTGAGACCCTTTGAGGTTGAGGTCTCTCCTGTTTACTAGTTGTGGTTCTTGGGTGGCCCCTACTGAGCTTGTGACTTATTGAGGCTCACTCCCCTACAGTTCTTTTCAGGGCTTGCTGTGTGTTTGACTTGTAGCCGCGTTGTGTCAGACTTGTACCACCAGCAGTTGAGTTGTAGTTAGTAGTGTTTTGTGAGCTTGTGCTCCCTCGGGGTATGCCCCAGGTAGTTGTACTTAGTAAATGGACATGTATTAATGTAATGGGACAATTGTAAATTATAATATGCAGGTATGAGCACATGTACTTTCTTGTGTCTTATGCTGTGTAGTTGTCTTTTATACTCTTACTGGACACTAGTGTGAGATATCCCTTGCGAGACTTCGGTCCGTTCGCGGGAGACGGATCTGGATATGGAGCCTTAATGGGCATAAATATCCAGGGCCATCACAGTTGGTATCAGAGCAATGTCCAGTTAGAATATGAAAAGACATTGAAAGTACAATGACCCAATACAGGGATTAATGTCCACTGCTGGTAGTAGTCTGCGGTTTTGTGTTGGTTAAGATAGTATTTATCTGAGTTTGTTTTCTATAAAACGTGTTTTGTGTTGAGAAATTTAGTTGTTAGCAGTTATTGAAAGTTGATGTGATTAGAGGTGGTATAATCTATGTGATTATACCAGCATGCTGGTTTGTGATAGATCAGTTTGGTTGTTAAAGATTCGCAGTTAAAGGAATTGAGGAGATTAACAAGTTTGGATATGGAATTCAGTAAGTAAATTATAAGAGAACAACGTTAGTAGAGACAGGTATATGGTAACAAGGTGATGAGGAACAAATTAGTGTGTGTGTTAGAAGTGATTAAATGTGCAAAGTATAGTTGAGAACCTCAGCAGAGGTGAGATCTGAGTCAGATGATATTAGGGAACCGTATAAATGATAATGTGATTATTACCATAAGGAACTTGACATGATTAAGTAAAGCCTATCAGTTTTATAAGAGGTACTGGTACATAGAAGAGCAGTGATTTATGACAGATAGATAAGTGTGCCTGAGATTAGAAATTTGAGAAAAAGTTTTGTTATGAATATTGATGGTAATAGGAAGTGTGATATGAACAGTGTAAAATAGTACAGAAAGGATCAGTTGAACAAAGAAAGAGAAAAGAAGAATTAGCAAATGATGAAATGAATAAAATTAGATGAGTTAGGAAATGTCAGTTAGAGTTTCATATCGGTGCAAAGAAATGATTCAATAGAGCAGAAATGGACTGTTATTAAGATATTCCAGAGTTTCATGCAGGAGCAGGAACAGACTAATTAAAGATTATTTGGAAAGATTATGCAATAAAATTATGAGATTAGCTAGAGAATGTCAGTAAAGGAAGAAAGGTATATGAAGAGTACAGTATGTCAATAACGGTTTGGCAGATCAAAATTGCAGTGATATCTTCAGCCCGAATTAATTGAATAAATGATTTAAGAAACAGTTAAAGTTAGAAATGAATACAATTGAAGCCAGAAGAAAGTAATTGTAAGTAATAATGAGAACAAAAATTGTGGAATATTTTGCAAAAAATGTTCAGTGTGATCAGAGTGGCGCAGTGGAAGGTGTGGTGGGATCGCAACCCACATGTCAGACAGTTAGTATGTGAATGCAGATAAAGCAAGATAATGGTTATCAATGACAAGTGAGTAATGGAATGACATTAAGAAACTCGAGAATTTAAGCAAGGTTTAGTACGAAAGAACATCCAAAGGTAGTGGAATAAAATGAAAGGATTTGAGCAGAAAGAAATGACCCGAAAAGAAATGTTGCAAACACAGCCCAGAAAATGTGGAAGTAGGTTCAGTCTAAGGAGATAAAGCGCCATTGGCAAGGTAGAATCACCTACAATTGAAAGGTAAGGAAAAGTAATGGAATCGACAGAACAGAGTAATTGTGAAATGAATTGAAAGAAAAGAAAAGGAGCAAAGCAAGGATGGAAATGGACAGATGAATTGAAAGACCGATGCAGTGAAAGAGTATCCTTCTTGTTCTGTATACGGTTTGTTTCTTTTTAGGTGATAATCTGGTTTGTTGTGATTTGTTTTATTGTCGAGGACGACATTTCTTTTTAGGTGATAATAATGTAACGCCGCATTTTTGGATCATCATGGATCCATGTTAGTGGGTTTGGTGGCCATGTGTGGCCCATTAGTACGTGTTTCAGGTGTTTGCGCGCGTTGTGAGGCTTGGTGGGCCGCCCGGTTTGGCTCAAAGCGCTCACAGGTTTTCTGCCTGTAAACGTGACAGGAGTATGCGTCGCATTTTGAACGCGACAGCCCTGGTGGTCGCGTTCCTATTGCCGCCGTTGAGCATCGACGTTGCATGCACGCCAAGTGTCGTGCGCTGGGTGGCCTGCTGACGTCAGGAGTGTGAAGGCGACGGCCTTCCACGTCGTGTTCAGGTCGCGACGTAGGGCTGCATTGTGTTTTGAACCGCTGTGTTGTTTTTAAGAACCCCGGCCGAACAGAGCTTTCACAGGCTCTGTGTCGACCAGGGGGGGAGCTGCTGCGGGATTTCTTGGCGATTCAAGGTCCTGGTGGAGTTCTTAGCGCGCTCTCGCCGCGAGGACGTTGTGCGGAGCGGGGGAAACGCCGAGGGATCTCCATTTTCACGTTCTTCACGAAGGTAGGGTGTTTCTACCTCGTTTGATTGCGTGGAATGCTCGTGGTGTGGATTGATTGTTTAAAGCTTAAAGAACAGTAGATACCATGCTAGGGTATCCATTAAAGCATGTAAAACATGAATTAATTGTGTTTTGAATGGTTGGGAGTGGTAATTCGTGGAGTTCCTCCCGATTAGGGTTTGCGCCTGTGAAGGCGATTGCCCTGGGCGTCGCATTGTAACGCGATAGCTCGATGCGTCGCTTCGGATCTTGAACGTGCCATATCGAAGGGTCACGTTCTGAGTGTGACTAAGGGCCCTGTCGCGACAAGGTAGTGACAGGTGTATCCGTCGCATTTAGGTTTGTGAACGCGGCATGTCGAGGCGTCGCGTTTCGAAGGCGAACATCCCCTTGTCGTGACCTCAACTGATTATCTGGTTAGTGGTATTTATTGTGCATGGCAATGACCGGTGGAGCCAGTGCACTTGTTACGCTCATGGAGCGTATTGCTCACAATGTGGGCATGTTTTACGTGGTTAATATGTTATGTACGTAATCGGTTTGGTGTTTACGTAGTATGTGTGGTGCGTTGGCACCTGTAGCGCTCTTGGAGCGTGCTGTCCATGCATTGGACATGTTGTTTGCATAAATGTTGTGTAGTGCACCTAGCTGGTGTATTATACACGTACTGTTTACATGGTTTGGATGCCATACTTGTTATTTGTGTGTGCATGGCACCGGTTTGTCGTGCGCTGGCACATGTGGTGCTCGTAGAGCGCGGTGCTCACTAGATGAGCATGCTTTACGTGGTTTGGGTGTGTGTATGGCACATACATTGTCGTAATGTAATTCTTATGATTTGTCGTAGTAATTGGGCAGTGAGGTTCCTGTGTGAACCTAGCCGTGACATGTGGTGTTTCCATGATTTGTGTGTCATGCATGTGTATGCATGGCTAGTGTTCGTTGTTATAATTATTTTAATATAGTTTGTGTAGTTATTTCGAGGTGATTGGGCAGTGAAGGTCATGCGTGGACCTAGCCCTGGTTTGTTGTGTCCTTCAAAGAATATTATACTGATTTATGCGTTAAGTGGTGTGTGTGTTGCCACGGAGGTCACGAGGTGGCCGATGTTAGGCTATAATGTTATTATTAATACGGTTCATATATGTGTTTGTGTAGGCTAGCTTGTAGGTCACGAGTGACTAGGACAAGCTACTCCTCACACGTGTATCGTGGTTTGTAATAAACATATAAGTGTTGTGGTTTGTGCTAGCCGAGTGTGGTGGTCTGGTGCCTATTCCGGAATGCCTCTCTAGTCGGGTACCCCAGGTTCTTTGGGAGCCAGGCACGTGTGTTTGTTGTGCTCGGGGTTTGTCGCGGTATAGTGTGGTACCGTCGAGGTCTGTGTCGTCTTCCTGGACACCCTCACTCCTGTGTTCGAGTTGTACGTTCGGCTGAGGGAAAGACGACAGTAGGGCAAGCGGCTTGTGTTTGTGGGTGTGCAGTCGCTTGTAGCACGCTCGTAGTTGGGGGTATGGACACCAGTAGTCAACACTGGTCCCCAGCTAGTCCTGTTTTCCAGTGCCTCACTTTAGGGTGCTTCGGCCAGAGACCCTAGAGGTGCCAGGCATGGACCTGCAGCTGTGTGTCTGCAGGTGTGGTGTTGGTTGGTCTCCACAGTTGTTTGACTTGTTCTCGTGGAGCGGCAGTTGGACCTTTCATCCGTGACTGCGAGACTGAGAGGTTGTTCTTGTGTTGTGTTGTCCAGGTTGGATACTGGACTGATCAGCCAGTAGTCCATTCCCGTGTTGTGGCGTCGTTCCTTTCCGACTCGTGCTTTGTCACTGACTGTGGTTTGTGAGTTTGTGACTCGTAATCGAGGTTTGACTCATAATGGAGGTTTGACTCATTCGAGGTGTGCCCTGGTGTTGGCACAATTGTGACTGCGGTTGTGGTTTGTGGTGTGCCCGAGTGGTGGCACAGTTTTGGTTATGGTTGGTGAGAGTTGACTCACCAATGTAGTTTAGCTCACTATAGTGTGCCCTGTTACGGCACAAGTTTACTTGTGGTTTCTGTGTTGGTACCTTGTGGTGATAGGTACCTGTACCCAGTGTGGGTAATGGTTTGTGGTGATACGTCATATACCAGTCTTTTCTGGTGTTGACGTGAAACTGTGTTTCCTGAAGGTCGTGTGGTGTGACCTTCCACTCAATGTGCTTTACCCTTCCTCGGTAAGCTTCCGTATATGTTTTTCGTGTGTGAAGGATTGGCCGTTGTAGCCAACCCTACCATTCTGTGTGTGGCTTCCGACATATTATGGTTTGGGTATAAGGACCAGCTTTCAGTTAGCAGTCCTGTTACCCATGTACTTGAGACTCGCCTGTGAAGCTTATAGCCTAGGCAGCGATTTGCCTGTACGGCTTGTAGCTTAAACGATTGGTTGTGCCTGTGGTTTGCCTGTGAGGCTTGAGGCCTAGGCGTTACTGTTGTTGAGCGGACTAGTGGTGTGGAGCTATCCTGTTGCTCCCTCTTACTTTTTGAAGTTGCGAATAGTTAAAGTGTTTATATTTAATTGTAGTTTAAATTCAATTGTTGTGACCAATAACAGACCTCGATGTTGGGACCAACCAATCGGCAACCCACTTTGTCGCCAACAAAACCTGACAGAGGATGCAGTTGCCGACAGCACACAAGAATCGCCTGAGAACCGACCACAAGTCTCAGGGGAACGACCTCATGCTACTAGCATCAGCTAGCACCGGCCACCAGCCCAACCAAGATGCCAAGCGAGCGACGAGAACCAGAGAAACATCACGCTCGCGGAGGCTCCGTAACAGACGGAACGACGTCCAATGACACCACTAGGTCTCAACCAGACCTTCCTCGCAGTCCAACAGGGACAACAAACACATGCGGAGAAACCTCAACACACGGAAACGACATCCATTGTCACCACTAGGTCTCACTCAGACCTTCCTCCTGGTCCGACAAGGACACCAAACGCACGTAGAGCCACAAAACTGGGAGTTATACACTCCACAATGTGGCACACCATGATGGAATCATGGAAGACGTCTGAGGGCAAGCCAGAGCCGGACACCTCTCAACATCGAAAAACCACATGGTCGAGTACTAGCAAGCCAATAGGCCTCACTATCATCGGACGAACTGACAGGAGACTCCGCCATCAGCTTCCAGACTCACCAACGCCACGCACAACTGAAGAACCAATGAGGAGTTGGCAGCACACAGGGCTCAGCATGGGTACCAGCATGCCACCCACCAGAAAGACACACAACCACACGGGAACCAAAACAACCACAGAGGTCGAGGACAGCACGTCGACCTCTGAGGGACCCAGACCAAAGCAGGGTACCACAGCCAAACAAATTCGCTCCCGGAGCGAGAGGGAAAACTGGGACACTAGCCACGACCAAAGCCTGGCGTACCACCGATAGGGCTACCTAGACAAGGCAAAGCAGCCACCCATAGCGTTAATAGTACGACCACGAGGCATAGGCCAGCACAAAGCGTCCTAGAGGCGGAAAGCTCAATGCCTCCAACACTGAGCGAAGTCATGAGACGACAAACAAATCTCACGGACAGGCACCTCGGCACGACACATGGTGCTCTCACCAGCACTGGGAGCCACCCAAGGTACAATGCAATGCACCCAGGCTCCAGACGGCATGAACCGAAACACTCGCGCACGAGCACACGGTGTTACCACAAGCACCCAAAACTAAACAAAGTGCAACACAGGTGCACTAGCAGTCGAAACAACATGGGCTAACGGGAAGGAGTCTCCACAAGAGACCTGCCCAAAAGCCACACGTAAAAACCACAAGCCTGAGAGGGCACAATAGGCCACGTCGGCCCCGGCCCCGGCCCTTAAGGCACAAAACACGAAGCATCGACTCCGCCACATGGGGAGCAAAAGAACACAGCGACTCCCTAGCGCACAAGAGAAAGAGGCACCACCTCTATCGCGATCGATAGAGAGGCCAAACACCAAGATGACGGCACAAAAGCCTCCAGGCATAAGCTGAGGCACAATTGAGCACACACCAGAAAAATGCTCGCACGAGCAAGCCAAGCAAAAAGATCGGTGCACAGCAAAGCAACGCTCATGCCTACAGCCCAATAGAAAATGGTACTACCTCGCACTAAATGAACAAGGACCCAGGGCGCCAAATTGTTCAGGTAGTCAGCAAGAAACAATCAACGACAAACGACACGAACGGGTCCACCAACCCACGGAGCCACAAGAAACGTCAGTATGAGGGGAGCAACCAGCTCACCCCAAAACAACTCAGGGAAGATGACTCCACCAGAAGGTCGCAACGATGCGCACCCTGGCAACACACACCATAGTGGAGCATCGCCACCCCGAGTAACCAATGGAAAGCAGAGGAAGAAGAACACACACAAGAGATCTCGCCAAACACCCACTACACTCACCAGACCACCATCTGGGAGAGCACGCAGGGTGCGAGAAACGAAGCAAACCATCCGAGCCATGGGGACATGCAGTCCCACCAGCGAAACCACAAACTTGGAAATGACTAACAGGCGAGCTGACCACGCAGCACCATACGTATGGCCAAGCGTACCTCACCTTGACCGACAACGCCCAGGCAGACTGTAACACAAACAGTCCAACTAGAAACAACGACAGCTCATCTCTACACAGAGAGAGAGCAGCGACAACCAAAACAACACAAAGCAGCTTTGGGGAGAACCTCCACCAAAAGCGCCAAGAGCCGTCCTGGGAGAACCTCGCCAGAACACAGCCCAACCAAATGACACACTTCAAACCACAGGGGCAACACAACGATGGACCAAAACAAACACAAAGCACTTCTGGAAGAACCTCCACCAGAAGTGACAATAGGCGATCTTGGGAAGAACCTTCACCAGAATGCACAACCCAATGACCAAACAACACAGACCATCAGAGAGAACATTGCAGCAAGCAGAACAGCAGAAGCAACGCAAGTAGGTCCTGGGAGAACCTCCACCCGAACCACCAAGGCACCGCTCTGGGAAAACTCGCCAGAACGCACCAGCCAAGCCAACATCACACTATGACTCTGAGGTAGCACGACAACAGCAGAAACGAGCATGAAATAGTCCTGAGAGAAACCCTTACCAGGACAATAACAAACAGTTCTGGGGAAACCTCACTAGAATACAGGGCAACTAGGCGATGCACCTCAGCCTAGAGGGCAATGCCACAACAACCAGAAACGAGCACAACATAGTTCTGGGGAACCTCACTTCCGCCAGAACCAACAGAGAAAGACTCCGTGAGCATCTCACCAGAGCTTACAACCAGCCAGCACCAGGCCGACAACAACCACATGCAAGTGTCGCAGCGCTCAACCAGAGATGCAACACGGCACACAGAACATCTGCTTAGCTCGAGCAACAATGCCGACTGAGTAGAGCACAACGCACAACAGCGCACAAACAGGGACCACACACAACCAACACAGCACACACCCCAATAACAGAGGGGCAGCTAACAAGGTAGAGACACCTTCCACCGGCCCCACAGGTAACAACCCTGCACCGGTGAAGGCCACACCACACGCAGGCTCTCTCAGCCTTTGCAACGCACACACGCTCAAATGCGCCGAAGACGACCAGGAACACCGCACCTTGACTTGCCTGCAAGCGTCCTCCACACAAGGAAGACCACTGCCAGCGAGTCCAACGCCCACCGCGCCGCTACGCAACGAACTCACCGAGCGACCACACTTGCCACGCACGCGGCACAACAACAAATGCAACCTGCGGCATGCGCACAAATCTTGCAGGGAAGCCACACACCTGCAAAACAATTGAAAGCACAAGCCTAACACTAGTCGGATGGTGTCAGCAGCACACTCGTACCTTCTTTGGGATAGCTATAGTTATTAACTCATTACCAATCTCAGTAGACTCCTCGCTCTGATACCACTGTAACGACCCGACCTCCCGGACCCTCGCCAGGGGCCCCGAGGAGTCGCGCCGCCACCCACGGGTTCGAAGATCCGAAGGGTTAGAAGAAATAGTCTAGTGAGATATGTACTGAATTTAAATAACTATACAATGTGTACAATATACAAAAGTCTGTAAACCGTGTCCCAAGCAAAAGCACAGGTACAAGAAGAAAGGTGCAGTCCTTAAGGGGCATACCCCGAGGACTTGCAAAACACAACTCTCAGCTCACTCGGCTACAAGATCTCACAAGCTCGCTCTCACTGTTGCTGACAACACACGGCGCCACCGCTGCCTCCGCAACCCGTTCGACACCGAGCTCCCACGACGACGAGTCCCTAGCTGAAGGAAGTAGGGGGGGGGGGGGGTGAGCCTCGCGAACAAGGCCAAGAAGGGATTACCAATCCCTCTCCAGCCAGAGCAGCAGGAACTCCGAAAATAGGAAAGCTATACTACAAAGCTGTAAAGTGAGTAACACCTACAGCATGATACTACTAAGAAGCGGAAGAGAACAACACAACGCCACGACCACCATTCGAGGTCGGGCCACACACACGACTCCCGCAGAAATTGACGGAGTCGGGCACAAAGCGGAAGCAACGCTCGACACACCTACCGAGACCAGAGAACAACCAAGTGAGAACGATGTCTTAACATAGGCATGGCCAGCTCAGACCTCTACAAGGTCGAGGGCCCATAAGCAGAATGTCACGCCCTGATATTTAGCAGCGGAATAAATACCGGGGGACGTGAATAATACAAATAGGTGTATCACAGTTGAGTAACGCAGAGTCACAATTGAATATAATAACACTTTTCAAATCATAATAACATCGTTAAAGGTACTCTTTATTTCATTTCATTCAACTAGATAAAACCTTACATAAGAAAGAACCATCTAAAAGTCCATTATTCAAATAAATCTTCCAAAAAGTTAACTAATACATAGACTACTCAATTGTCTATTTCTAAACTATCATCGACTCATATGGAGGGTGCTCATCGCTCTTGCCCTGTCCCATCAGACTCCACTAGTTCTTCATCACTTCCTGAAAAAGGGTAGGATGATAGGGTGAGCGAACTAGCTCAGTAGGATTTACATCTCAATATGGTGTGGGCACTAATATACATGATTAGCATTTTAATCAGGCAAGATATGGACATGAATATGATAACAATGCATGCTTTTCTAACAAGTTGAATAGCAAAGTAGAACGGATATCATATCAGATCAAATGTCGAATTGCATATACAATGAACAGATATTTCAAGAGTAGAATCATATCAAAAGAGATTGGCCATATTTAGACAGATATCATGCATTCACATGATCAGACGTATCATATCTTATTAGATCAAATCAGACTTATCATATCACACAAAGGCACATTCACACAAATCTTGCATATCGTATCAGTGCCATGCCACGCACCACAAGTCCATACTCCCGCGGTTAAAAAGTACGTTGGGGTGCTCCTCCCCAGGACCAGACAGGGCCCTTATTGCACAGGCATTAGGCAAATTGGACCGAAGTCCCACGTTGTGCCGAACAAACATATTCATATTATGGCCACAGAGTTTCAATGACAAGCTCATAGTAAAAAGAACATGATCATTCATAGAGTCAAGGAATGACAAACAGCTCAAAGAACAAGGTAGGATAATGACATATCTTATGTTTCATAATTCATTAATGTCTTGACATGAGGATGTTTCAGAAGACAGATCATATGTAGAACATGTGCTTTCCTAACATGTATGCATATGACAATGATTAATGGAACACCGGAAAACATGTAACCATGAACTCATATGCAAATCATAACATTAACACCACTAACATGTATTCACCTCCACATTCATATCATATTCTTATTTTATCAATTGACAATAAGCAAGATCACAAGATAATCCAATGTGTAACGACCCGAGAACCCGACCCTCGGCCCATGCCGAGGACCCGATTTTCGCGATCGCCGCCCACGAATCCGGGGGACCCGGAAGGGCTATAACACGCGTCTGACAGGATATGTAAAGGAAGTAAACGTCAACTGTTGAGCTAGAAGCGTACAAGCGGAAACAGGAAAGTAGAGCGAGACCGCTGCGTACCGCTCTAAGTACAGTCCCAACACACGCACACTAGTACAAGTAAGGAAAGGGGAGAGACAAGTCCTTAGGGGCATACCCCGAGGGTGACGTACACTGAGAGGGGGAACCACTGCTAGCTATGGGGACCTCGACTACCGCCCCGTCTCCTCCGCCGACGCGCGCCCTGCCGCTGCTGAGAAGACTCACCTGGAAAACAGAGGGATGAGCTTCACAACAGAAGCTCAGTAGGGACTACCAATCTCCTACTGGCTCTAAACAGGCAGAGGAACATATACAATTATTAATAAAGGAAAGACGGTAGTTTATATATTTCTACCTACAAAAGGAAGTGCGGAAGCGAAGCTAAAGCTAACTCGGTATGGAAAGTACTCTCGGTCGGAAACTCCGTACGACTGCTCGTCGTGACCACCACACGGCTAGTAAACACACACGGAGGGAGGACTCCGCCTGGACAGAGAACACTAGCTACGGAAAGCACCACCACTAGTCAAACGGTCAGGGCGTCCACCGACGTCTTATCCTCGACCTAGGTCCTGGCCCTCGCATCTCGTCAGAGCGAGGTAGGACACAAGCAACACAACAGTAACCGCCGTAGTCTGGCCGGACTACGGTCCCACGCCTGACCTCTCCAAACGGTTCCGGGGCCGTGAGGAGCGAGGCAGTGAGAAGAAGGACTGGCTGGCCTGCGCCGGGTAGAACTCCAAACTGTCCTCGGCGTCCCAGACCAACCACGAGAGCTCTGCAAGCGACTCACACGCCATTGTCCTAACCACCGTTTTCCCCTCAGCTCCAGAGTCCGCCTAGGTGGCTGCCAACTCGAGCACACTCGTAGCCCGGAGTACTCCCTCGACAGGCTCCCGAGGACGGGGGTCCCAGGTAACGGTAACAACCTCTCGTACGGGACAAGCCCTCAAGTGCCGGCACCGGGCGAACGACTAGTGTGAGACCGTACTAGGGAACTAGCACAGGTGCCACGGGTACAGTAAAGCGGAAAACGGAAGCGGCGGAAGCACAACCTGCCTCTGGAATGAGAAGGCGACATAGGCCCTGTCGCCTTCAAGAAGGCGACATATGCCCTGTCGCTTTACCAGTCAGAAGGCGACACAGGGTGCGTCGCCTACAGACAGGTGGCGACACAGGGTGTGTCGCCTTCAAGCCAGTCGGGGGTTCCGGGATTTTCTTCCGGAAACCTCCCGAAACGGGGAAAACACTACACACGGGGGAGGGGAGCATGCTTATCATGCTAGAAAGCCATTAAACATACAAACCACCCTCGAATACCCCAAGAACATGGATTCTACGCTCGGAGGAAACCTCACTCACACGAGCATGGAGTCTCACACTCCCAACCCCGAACCACCAGAAAACTACGTCATGAAGGAAGGGGAGCATGCTTAGGGCGAGAAGATCGGGCGTCCCTACCTCCACGCGAAGAACGCACCCGTTGGGGCCTTCTCGTAGGTTAGAAACGTCTCCTCCTCGCACCGCACGGCACGAACGCGACCCCTGCACGGCGGAGCGACACCTCCTCAGCACGGCCGCCTCAACCGGGGGAGGCACCCCAAAAACGCCGGAACTCGAGAGGCGAAGAGGGAGAGGGGGAAAGGAGAGGCGCGAGAGAGGGGGAAGGGCTCGGGCGCCCGGGCTTTAAGCCGCGATCCTGTGAAGGCGACATACCACCCTGTCGCCACAGGAACGAGAAGGCGACAGTGGGTGTCGCCTCAAGAAGGCGGACATACCCCCCTGTCGCAAATCCACTGACAACGGTCAAATCTCGGAATTCGAAAAAGTGAAGGCGACAGCCATCTTGTCGCGTTCACCCGACACCGCCAGAGCCGTACTGACACAAAGGACGCCTGTCACGTCTGTCAGACTGCGTCTGGGGCGATGCGATGGGAAGGCGACATAGGCCATGTCGCCTTCAAGAAGGCGACATACCCCATGTCGCAATCCCAAACAGAAACCAGGACACCGACGCGTCGGCAAACCACGTCGCGACAGTCGCCCTGCCTGCGACCCAGAGGACGGGGCAAAGGCCAAGGGGGCCGGGGTGTTACAACCCTCCCTCCTTAAGACATTTCGTCCTTGAAAAATGAAAACAATCGGTCTCAACCGAAGACGACAAAAAGGGGAGATCACCACATACCGATCAATCAAACAAATAAGGAAACTGCTCCAGCATCTCATCCTCGCGCTCCAGGTGGCCTCGCCACCGACGCGGTTATGCCAAACGACCTTGACCAGCGGAATCTGCTTCCTGCGCAACTACTGAACTCTACGGTCGATCACTCTAACTGGGTACTCTGGCACTGACAAGTCTGGCGCTACCTCTAGCTGCGAGTAGTCCAACACGTGCGAAGAGTCCGCAACGTACCTCCTGAGCTGCGAAACGTGGAAAACGCTGTGCACACCTGCTAGCTCTGCCGGAAGACTCAGCCTGTAAGCTACCTCGCCGACCCTCTCGGTAATAGGGAAAGGCCGATGTACCTCGGACTGAGCTTTCTTTCTTACCAACCTCATGACCCCTTTGGTCGGCGAGACCCGCAGGAAGACCAGGTCACACGCTGACTCTAGCGGTCTCTCCTGCGGACATCCGCATAACTCTTCTGCCTGCTCTGTGCTGCCCGAAGCCTCTGTCTGACCAAACTGACTGTCTCTGCACACTGCTGCACTAACTCTGGCCCCAAAGCTGCCTCTCACCAACCTCGAACCAGTGAAGCGGAGTCCTGCACGGGCGACCATACAAAGCCTCATATGGCGCCATTCGATGCTCGAGTGATAACTATTGTTATATGCGAACTCTACCATCGGAAGGTGAGACTCCCAAGTGCCGCTCCAATCTAAACAGCACGCTCTCAGCATGTCCTCCAGTGTCCGAATGGTCCGCTCTGACTGACCGTCTGTCTGAGGGTGGTACGCTGTGCTGAACCTCAACTCTTGTACCCAGTGCTCTCTGAAGACTGCGCCAAAACCCTGATGTGAACCTCGGATCTCTGTCTGAAACGACTGAAAACTGGGATCCCGTGCAACGAAACAACTCTGTCCACGTACAGCCTGGCTAACCTGTCCACTGACCACGACATCCTGATCGGGAGGAAATGCGCTGCCTTGGTCAAACGGTCCACAATCACCCAAATACCATCATGCCTCTGCGGGGTACGGGGCAAACCAACCACAAAGTCCATGGTGATGTCGTCCCACTTCCACACAGGAATGGGCAACGGCTGCAACTCACCACCAGGACGCTGGTGCTCAGCCTTCACCTGTTGACAGGTAGGGACCGAGCAACAAACTCTGCCACGCCCCCCTTCATCCCTGGCCACCAGAATGACCTCCTCAAACAATGGTACATCTTGGTGGAGCCGGGATGAAGACGCTACCTCGATCTGTGAGCCTCTGACAACACTGCCTCACGAACCTCCTCTGGAACGTACAAGCGGCCTCTGAATCTGACCTCGCTGTTTCGCTGAGCTCAACGTCCGGCATCCGCAAAATGTCTGCTAACTCTGCATCTGCTCGTTGCGCCTGCAACACCTGCCTGAACAGTGATGGCCGAACTGACAAACTGGAAGCCACTGCACGGTCTCTGGTCCTCGACGGAACAAACACTCCCTAGGACAGCTCCTCGAACAGCCTCCACTCTTGACCATCAGCGAACTCAAGCGCACACGCCTACTCAAAGCATCGGCTACAACGTTAGCCTTTCCTGGATGATAGGAAAGGGTTAGGTCATAGTCCTTCAAATACTCCATCCAACGGCGCTGCTCAAGTTCAAATCCCTCTGGGTGAGATGTACTGCAAACTCTGGTGATCGGTGAAGATCTGAAAAGCCTCGCCATAAGGTAGTGCCTCCAAACTTGAGAGCGTGCACCACTGCTGCCAGCTCCAAGTCGTGGGTGGGATAGTTCTCCTCATGCTTCTTAAGCTGCCGAGAAGCATAGGCAACGACCCCACATGCTGCATCAGCACGGCACCCAAACTGACCTCGACGCATCGGTGTAACCACGAATCCACCGGTGCCCGACGGCAAGACCAACACTGGCGCCGAAGTCAACCTCGTCTTCAGCTCCAGGAAACTTGCTCACAGTCCTTGTCCAAGCAAACCTGGTGTCCTGCCTCGTCAACCGAGTCAACGGTGCTGCAATCTTGGTGAAATCCTGAATGAACCTCGGTAGTAACTGCCAAACCAGAAAACTGCGACCTCTGCAACTGATGTGGGCTGCTCCACGACAACACTGCCTCAACTTGGCCGGATCCACTGCCACACCAGAACCCGAGATCACGTGCCCAAGGAAGTGCACCTCGCTCAGCCAAAATTCGCACTTGTCGACTTGGCGTAAAGACGGTGACTCCGCAGGGTCTCCAGCACGATCCTAGGGCTCCTCGTGCTCTCTTCAGAAGACGAGTAGACCAGATATCATCAACAAAAACACAACAAAAGCAGTCTAGGTACTCACTGAACCACCCTATGCATCAGATCCATGACTGCTGCAGGTGCGTTCGTCAGCCCAAACGGCATCACGACGAACTCAAAGTGACCGTACCTGGAACAGAAAGCCGTCAAACCAACATCTGACTCTCTGATCCGCAGCTGGTAGTAGCCGGATCTCAAGTCGATCTTCGAGAAAACTCGGGCCGATTGCAACTGATCAACAAATCATCAATTCTCGGCAACGGGTACCTGTTCTTCACAGTGACCTGGTTCAACTGCCGATAATCGATACACAACGAAGACTACCATCCTTCTTCCTCACGAACAAAACAGGCGCACCCCACGGCGAACGGCTCGGACGAATGAAGCCCAACTCAAGCAACTCTTGCAGCTGGCGCTTCAACTCACGCAGCTCTGCCGGGGCCATCCGGTAAGGTGCCTTAGACAAGGGCATCGTACCAGGCAAAAGCTCGATGGAAAACTCTACCTCTCGCTCAGGCGGCAACCCAGGTAGATCCTCCGGAAACACATCAGAAAACTCAGAAACCAACTGGCACATCAAAAACTGAAGGCCCGCTAGGCTCCAAGGAACAAACCGAAGCAAGGTAAGCAACGCAGCCATCACGGATCAAACGACGAGCCTTACAGAAAGAAATGAACTGCCGACGGGAGACCGATACCTCGAAAGCAGAGAATAGGGCTCCAGGTATCTCGAACCGAACTGTCTTCCTCTGACAATCAACCACGGCTGAGTGAGCCTCCAACTAGTCCATGCCCAGGATGACGTCGAAGTCGCAAAGCTGCAACGCGTACAACCTAGCCGGCAACTGGTGACTCAACCTCGACTGTCACCACTCCAGGTAACCAAAGGCAATCGCATATAGTCACCAGACAGGAGACGACCATCACGTCACACTGCCTCTCGGGTGTGTGACAAGCAAGGGACTCGTAAAACTCCTCGGAGCAAAACACAAGGAAGCCACCGGGATCAACCAAAACACGAGCAGCTCTGCCAAGGATAGGTAGAGTACTTTCACCAGGTTTGCGACTCTGCTGCTCCCGGGTGAGCGCCATCACGCGACCACGACCACGTCCACGCTGCAGCGCCGCTGGGCTGCTGCTGCGGCGCATGTCTGCTCTGCAAACCTGGACTGACGCCTCTGCTGACGCTCCGTCCACCCCCGAGTAGACAACTTCCTGAACTGCGAGCGAATTCCAGAGCTATCGGAACTGCCCAAGCTGAGGAAGAGGAAGTCGCACTACCGCGGCTGCCTGCTGGACGCTGGTATGGCGAGGACCTGGAAGAGGCTCCTCCCTGCTGCTGCTGCTGCTGCTGCTGAGGCTGCCAAGCCTCCCTATCCAAGGCGGTGGCCTTCGCCACGGCCTCTCCCAAGGTGGTACATGTGTGCCGTCACACCCCACCTCAGGTCTGGTCTCAGCCCTGCTATAAACCTCTCTGCACAAGCTGGTCACTGCCTGCTACATGAGGCACATGCCTCAACAACCGGACAACCTCTGGTGGTACTGAGAAACTGTGAGGTCGCCTGCACCAACTCGTGGAACTGGTCCCGCCTCTCACGTCGAGCGTAGTCGGGGAAGTACTCGCCGTGGAAGACCTCAAAAAACCGCTGCCAAGAGATCTGGTCCACCGCTGCCCCTGGAAGTGAGTCTGCCTCTGAACTCTCCACCACTCATGGGCTGCTCCCTTGAGCTGGTATACTGCCAAACGAACCTGATCCTCCTCAGCTCAATCCATAGTCTCGAAGATGCGCTCCAACTCATGGGTCCAGCTCTCTGCCTTATCTGGATCATACTCACCGTGGAACATCGGAGGACGAAGACGCAGGAACCTCTCAAGAAGAGCGGTCCTCGCCTCCGACACTGCTGCCCTCCGCTGGCCGGACCGGTACTCCAGTACCTGACCGCTGCTGGCGGACTGGTTGTTCAACCTGGCTCCACCTCCTGCTGCTCTGGTACGGCTGGGGAAGGTACTGGAAACTGACCACCTGTTGCTGCCTGCCCGGGCTGCACGCTCCCTGGTACATAGCTCTGAAGAACTGCTCGGCTATGGGAAACCAGTCTGCATACTGCTAAGGCTGAGGGTGGTATCCTGCTGCTGCTGCCCACCTGCTGCCGCTGCCTCTGCTGCTGCTGCCTGTGCACCCTGAGGCTGTGCCACTGACTCCTCCACGGACACCTCCTCCTGACCTGCCCCTGAGCGGGCATGTCGGACATCCTGCTGCTCAACCAGCTGCCTAGCCTGACTGCGCCTACGCGGAGCCATAACCTACACGGCAACATAGCTGACAAAGGTTACAAATACCTCTCGGGCGGCTAGCAGTGTACTTGTACTATTGTTGGGACTTACTGTTGTAGTTTAGATCCACTACAAGTCCTGTCAGACAAGCTCTGATACCAACTGTAACGACCCGAGAACCCCACCCTCGGCCCATGCCGAGGACCCGATTTTCGCGTTCGCCGCCCACGGATCCGGGGGACCCGGAAGGGCTATAACACGCGTCTGACAGGATATGTAAAGGAAGTAAACGTCAACTGCTGAGCTAGAAGCGTACAAGCGGAAACAGGAAAGTAGAGCGAGACCGCTGCGTACCGCTCTAAGTACAGTCCCAACGCACGCACACTAGTACAAGTAAGGAAAGGGGAGAGACAAGTCCCTTAGGGGCATACCTCGAGGGTGACGTACACTGAGAGGGGGAACCACTGCTAGCTACGGGGACCTCGACTACCGCCCCGTCTCCTCCGCCCGACGCGCGCCCTGCCGCTGCTGAGAAGACTCACCTGGAAAACAGAGGGATGAGCTTCACAACAGAAGCTCAGTAGGGACTACCAATCTCCTACTGGCTCTAAACAGGCAGAGGAACATATACAATTATTAATAAAGGAAAGACGACAGTTTATATATTTCTACCTACAAAAGGAAGTGCGGAAGCGAAGCTAAAGCTAACTCGGTACGGAAAGTACTCTCGGTCGGAAACTCCGTACGACTGCTCGTCGTGACCACCACACGGCTAGTAAACACAGACAGAGGGGACTCCGCCTGGATAGAGAACACTAGCTACGGAAAGCACCACCACTAGTCAACGGTCAGGCGCGTCCACCGACGTCTTATCCTCGACCTGGCTCCTCGCCCTCATCATCGTCAGAGCGAGGTAGGACACAAGCACACACACACACAGTAACCCCGTAGTCTGGCCGGACTACGGTCCCACGCCTGACCTCTCCAAACGGTTCCGGGCCGTGAGGAGCGAGGCAGTGAGAAGAAGACTGGCTGGCCTGCGCGGGTAGAACTCCAAACTGTCCTCGGCGTCCCAGACCAACCACGAGAGCTCTGCAAGCGACTCACACGCCACTGTCCTAACCACCGTTTCCCCTCAGCTCAGAGTCCGCCTAGGTGGCTGCCAACTCGAGCACACTCGTAGCCCGGAGTACTCCCTCGACAGGCTCCCGAGGACGGGGGTCCCAGGTAACGGTAACAACCTCTCGTACAGGACAAGCCCTCAAGTGCCGCGCACCAGGCGAACGACTAGTGTGAGACCGTACTAGGGAACTAGCACAGGTGCCACGGGTACAGTAAAGCGGAAAACGGAAGTGGCGGAAGCACAACCTGCCTCTGGAATGAGAAGGCGACATAGGCCCTGTCGCCTTCAAGAAGGCGTCATATGCCCTGTCGCTTTACCAGTCAGAAGGCGACACAGGGTGCGTCGCCTTACCAGACAGGTGGCGACACAGGGTGTGTCGCCTTCAAGCCAGTCGGGGGTTCCGGACATTCTTCTTCCGGGAACCTCCCCGAAACGGGGAAAACACTACACACGGGGGAGGGGAGCATGCTTATCATGCTAGAAAGCCATTAAACATACAAACCACCCTCGAATACCCCAAGAACATGGATTCTACGCTCGGAGGAAACCTCACTCACACGAGCATGGAGTTCTCACACTCCCAACCCCGAACCACCAGAAAACTACGTCACGAAGGGGAAGGGGAGCATGCTTAGGGCGAGAAGATCGGGCGTCCCTACCTCCACGCGAAGAACGCACCCGTGGGGCCTTCTCGTAGGTTGAAACGTTCCTCCTCGCACCGCACGGCACGAACGCGACCCCTGCACGGACGGAGCGACAACCTCCTCAGCACGGCCGCCTCAACACGGGGGAGGCACCCCAAAACGCCGGAACTCCGAGAGGGCGAGAGAGGAGAGGGGGAAAGGAGAGAGGCGAGAGAGAGGGGAAGGGCTCGGGCGCCGGGCTTTAAGCCCGGATCCTGTGAAGGCGACATACCACCCTGTCGCCACAGAAACGAGAAGGCGACAGTGGGTGTGTCGCCTTCAAGAAGGCGACATACCCCCCTGTCGCAAATCCACTGACAACGGTCAAATCTCGGAATTCGAAAAAGTGAAGGCGACAACCATCTTGTCGCGTTCACCTGACACCGCCAGAGCCGTACTGACACAAAGGACGTCTGTCACGTCTGTCAGACTGCGTCTGGGGCGACGCGATGGGAAGGCGACATAGGCCATGTCGCCTTCAAGAAGGCGACATACCCCATGTCGCAATCCCAAACAGAACCAGACACCGACGCCGTCGGAACCACGTCGACAGTCGCCCTGCCGCGACCCAGAGGACGGGGCAAAGGCCCAAGGGGCCGGGGTATTACACAATGGACATAAGATCATTCACAATTACACATTAGAATCATATTCATATCATTACTATTTTTCAATGGATTGATTTATTTTAGGTCCATGCATACTATATAACATCATGCACAAGCTAGTAGACATCATGAGATGATTAGACCTAAATTATGCAAATTTCTTGTAAGGTGGTGTCGACACTAGATCAAGTGGTGTCGACACCATGCTCCAAACACAAGACAAAATCATGCAAAACTGGTCAGGTAGTGTCGACACTAGTTCAGGTAGTGTCGACACAGTGCATCAAATACAAGACGAAAAAAGTCAAGTAGTGTCGACACGAGTCCAGGTCATGTCGACACTAGAGACAGCTCCTAGAACACCTTCTGGCCAAGCTGGGACAGTGTGTCGACACTAGATGAGGTAGTGTCGACACTAGAGGCCTTCCTAGAACTCCTTTTGAGCTGTTTTGGGACAATGTGTCGACACTAGCCCAAGTAGTGTCGACACTAGTGCCCTTCTAGAACAAAACTTATCAGTCATGTGGAACCCGAAAACACATCTCATGTAGTGATTCACTTCCAACTCTTATAACTCCCTAACGAATGATATTTGGACCAAACATTCAACACAAAGATGAAGAGGTCAACTAGTGGAAGAACTTTTATGTTGAAGGTTTGATCTAATTCGGTCTTAAATCCTGATAAAACATGTGAAGAACAAAAAGTCAAGTGTAGCCCGAAATCGTAGTATCATGCAGTGACTCTATTATGAAGATTATAACTCTCTAACGAAAGACTTTTGGATAAAATGTCAAACATAAAAGATGATCTTTACTTCATGTAGAAGAACTTTAGTGAAGAAAGTTTAGTCAAATTTGGTCTCTAATCACGTGCATAATACGAAGAACGGGAATAAGCCCTAACTGGACACGACTTAGAGAAAACGACCAATACTCCATGCATACTCCATGAAAATTGGGCAAATCAAGTGCAAATGAACATAGACACGATGCTCTACATGATGGCATAGGTTTTCTTTAATCTTGGCCCGAGAACACCTACCTTTACGAAGATCTAAGACCAGTCGATATTCTGGATGCAACAGAAGATGTAGGGGATGAAGCTCCGGGTTCCCGACCTTTCTCTTGCTCCTCAGAAGTTCTAGCCTGCATCCAAATGACTCCAATTCGTTGTTAAACCTTCCCCAAGAGTTTGAGGACGATTTCTTATAGTTTTAGGCTATAGTTAAGAGTCCTAACGATACTAGGAAATGGGCTATGAGCTCTGTTTCCTAGTTTCCAAGAAATCTGGGATTCCCTTACCCAAAAGAGGTAGCAGAGGTTTAGGAAACCACCTCTTAGAGTTGGGTTCGGTTTTGGCTTACCTTACATGACTAATCAACCATATTTTAACCCTAAATTGCCCTTCCTAATTATGACATAATTACCTACACGAATTTTTGGGTAATTCCCTGTCCCAGTTCATTCATATTCTTGGGCCAAATGTGTTCTATAGGCCCATTCTTGCTAATGGATCATTATTACATGGTGTTGGAAGTCTCTCACATATGTTTAATTAATTTATCCCCCTATATTTCTAAAATTTTAAATTGCTAAATTTCCGGGGTGTTACACAGAACCACCCCGGACCCCAGATACACCGCAAGGTCGGGAAGCCATACACGCTGGAGCCACTGCGGACTGGCACCGAAGAACGGAACTACAGTAATGAGAGGACACCGAGCGGGAACCACCAGAAGCATGGGTCTACACAAGGCCAGACCAACGACGCCCACAGAAACTAAGCACAGCCAGACTATAACCGCCGTGCAAGCTAGGGCAACGGAGAACACTTGGAAACGTCGTGAGGAAACGTCGTCACAACAACAGCAACCAAGCCACCGCCGCTAGCAGCCAAGAGGGGGACCCGCAGTCCACACGCTCTGCTTGCTAGCCTAGCTCCTACCTCCGCCCCCGCGTAAGGGCGAGACAGAGCCGCCACAGAAACACACAACACACGCAACACTGCAGCCTGGCCAAGCTGCGGCTCCACGCCTGACCTCCCTACGCGGCTCCAGAACCAATATAGAGTGAGGCAGTGAGACAAATGACTGTTTGGTCTGTGCCAGGAAAGCACTCCGAACCCCTCGACGTCCCAGACCCAGACAAGAGTGCTATACAAACGACTCAGTGCTGCTGTCCAAACCTCGTTTTCCCCTCAGCTCCAGAGTTCGCTCACATGGGCTGTCAACTCGAGCACGCTCGTAGCCCGGAGTACTCCCTCAACAGGCTCCCGAGGACGGGGGTCCCAGGAAATGGAGACAACCTCTAAACAAGACAAGCCCTCAAGTGCCAAGCACCGGGCGAAAGGTGGGGCAAGCACAACAGGAACAACACCGAACTGCTGGCTTGTAACACACAACAAGACCAGAGAGTGAGAGGCACACACGGACCCTCAAGAGGGCCGTCAGCCAACCAAACACGCACGAAAAAGCCAGAGCCTTAGAACACTACCAGCAACATGGAAACTCGTCGCTCTGCTAATAATCGATTGACTGCCAGTCAATCGATTATTAGACAGACGCGACCCTCCTGGCACCACTGCCAGGACACGGCCACGAAGGTGTCACATTTGGTCACTGAACGCAGGGAGTTAACCTGCCGCGTTCCCTACCAGAAGGTCCTAAGGGCAAAAGCCTGCCCTGGGGCACACGCCGACACACAACCGGGCCCACGGAAACACCCGAGGCAACATAGGTACTGTCGTGACCCCCAAGGCCGTCACGACACCATCGCGACGGGGAAGGGCACCACGACAGCCCTTGTTGTGACCAGGCAAGGCATCGCGACAGCAACCCTATCACGACCCGAAAATGCGCCGCGACAGCAACCCTGTCGCGACCGGGAAGTGCGGCACGATAGACTTATGGTGTGCCCAAGCGGGTCGATGCCTCCTCTGATGTCGCGATGCGCCGAGCCGTCGTGACACCAGCAGAGAGGCAGACCAACGGGATCCTCAATCCAGGGTCTCCCACAAACCATACAATGACACCACAAGGGGGAGGGGAGCATGGGGAAAGCAGTAAAGCTAACTATAAACCCCGAGGGGCTCCCAATCCACCCGGATCGAGAAGGGCACAAGAAATCCCTACCTTTCACAAAGAACTGATCCCACGAAGGGCCTTCACAACGCACAACCACCTCCTCCTTGCTCCACGATGCCTCTCCCACGCTCCGCCACGAGCCACCGGCCGCTCCACGCCCGGATCACCGGAGGGAAGCCTCCCCATCGCCGGAGAGGAGGGGAAAGGGAAGAAGAGGAGAGAGAAGGGAAAGGGGTAGCCGACCAGCGCCTAAAGCCCCCGGCACCCAGAATGCGACGGCCTACCCCGTCGCGTTACGAACCTTAACGCGACGGGTCAACAGACCGCGACAAGAATGCGCCCCCAAGGGCGCTGCGACAACGTGACAGGCCGTACTGACACACCTGCCACTCTAACAGGCGTCAGACGACCGACAGGATAGAAAGCAGTTGCGACCCACTGACCGGTCACGACACGAAGACGCGACGGGAACCCCGGGCGCGACAAGAACGCGACGTACACACGCGTTGCGACACGGATGACTATCACGTTGGGCACCCCCGACGTGACACTAACGCGTCGTCCAGCTTGGACGCATTAGTGGCCAGTCATCCCAGACGCCGAACGGAAAGCCGGGAAGCCGGGTCTTACACTAAGCATTGTCCTGACCATTTCTTTAAGCGTTCGGTTCCATCTTTCAGCATCTCCATTTTGGTTGTAGGGTATTTAGCCACAATGCCTTCCTCTCTAAGGAACCTAGCTAATGGTCCTGGCCTTTGACCCATCTCGGTATATCTCCCATAGTATTTGCCACCTCTACCTGACCTGACTACTTTGATAACATTTCCTGACTATCTCTCTGCTTCCTTCTTAAAATCCTTAAAGACATTAAAGACATCTGCATTTTCAAGAAGTAAGTAGAGATACATGTTTCTAGAGTAGTCATCTATAAAGGTAACAAATACTTTTGCCCAGTTAGACAGGATGAAAAGAGACCACAAATGTCAGTGTGTATAATCTCTAATGTTTCTGAACTTCTAGTGGCATCCTTATTTGGCGAGTGTGTAAGTTTTCCTTTAATGCAATCCACACACGTATCAAAGTGAATGAAATCTAAAGAGTGTAGAACACCATCTCCCACTAACTTCTTTAGCCTCTTTATGAAGATATGACCTAGTCTCCTATGCCACAACATTGATGAGTTTTTGTTTATTCTACCACACTTATTGCCAACTGTATTATGCAAGGAATAATAGGATTGTTCAACCACACAATCAAGACACATTTTATATAGACCATCAACTAATAAACCAGTACCAATTACAATTGAATCCTTGATAATCCTAAGAGAAGAGTTTCCAAAATAGAAAGTAAACCCTCTCATATCAAGTTTTGATACTGAAATTAAACTTCTAGAAAAAGATGGAACATAGAATGTGTCCTCCATATCAAGAACAAATCCAGATGCTAAAGTAAGCTTATAAGTCCCTATAGCCTTCACTTGTGAACGTGTCTTATTCCCCAAAAGTATGCTTTGTTCACCCTAATGTGGAGGCCTTTTGGAATAGAAACCCCTGCATAGATTTGACAATATGAACAGTAGAACTAGAATCAACCCACCAAGTACTTTCAGGAACATCTACCAAATGAGATTCATGACAAACATAGGATGAGTGATTACCTCTGCCTTTCTTTTCCAAGTGCTTTACGCAATCTTTCTTTAGATGTCCAACTTGACGGCAGAAGAATCATTTGACATTTTTACCTTCTTTCTTCTTCTTCTTGCCCTTCTTCTGGACATTCTTGCCCTTCTTAGCTTGAGCATCTCCCTTATGAAAGGTAAAATTAACTTGATTCTTTTCCCCTTTCAATCTCTCTTCCTCCTGAACACACATGGTCATCAACTCATTTGGTGACCAATTCGCTTTATGTGTGTTATATGAGATTTTGAAACCCTCAAAGTCACTAGGAAGAGAGTTGAGGATGAAATGCACTAAGAAAGCATCAGATATGGTAACTTCCATGACATGCAGTGGGTTGCAATATCTCTCATCATCATGATATGCTCTCTAATTCTATCACCACCAGTGTATTTCAAGGAAAGTCTGGCCATTAACGTACTAGCCTTTGCCTTGTCAGAAGTGACAAATTGTTCCTCAATAGACTTTAGAAATCCATCAGCAGTCTTATGTTCTGGGATTGATCCCTTGATGTTTGGACTTACATGCCCTTGAAGGAACAGTAAGCACAAACAGTTAGACCTCTCCCACTTCTCATAGAAGCTTTTCTGTTCTACTATGCTCTCGACAGTGAGCTCAGCAGGTTGTGCATCTCTGAGAGCAATATCAAGATCCATACACCTTAAGACAAACATTACTCTTTGTTTTCATTCAGTTAAATTTGTCCCAGTGAAATAAGGCATTTGACAAATTACATGCTCACATGAATATGACTATTATAACTGAAGCAAGTTATGAGGCATAAAATTAAAATTCTAGTGGACAACTTGATGATAGAACTATTACAATGCACACTTTGATATCAAGAAAATTGCACATTTGGGTACTAAAATTTTCAAGGGTCTCCATGCACACAATAATATTATATCCTACTTATGTCACGAACATGAAGTACTCCTTTGGGAGTTAAATTCTACTTCAAAGCCATAAGCACAAAATTAAAATTTCATCACATAGTATGACATCATTAACCTTTAAAAGGATACACTATCATTCTCTATGCATAAGGCCACTTTGGTGGTCAACTTATACACTTTGAACAATAAAACATCCCTTTCCATAAAATGATGTCAACATGCACTCACATTATATGTTGTTAACTATCTTAAGGGGCTCAAATTTATCATTCCTCATACTTAGTGCCACTTTGGTGATCTACCTAAACACTTGGAAATGAAAAATTAACCTCTAATAGCACAACAAAACCTGAAATGTAAGCAAGGGCATATACATAGAATTATTGCAATCTGAAAATTAGAGACATAAATGTATGCAAATAACTAAAATGGAGGTCACATAGCACAAAAATATCTCTAATGTTACTGCAATAAATAAAAGTGCATAAACAATCTTTAAATAGGCTAAACATCCATCAAATGGGGCATGAAACATGAATTATAGCATTTTGTTGCACAAATACCCTTGTAGTTTGCATAAATATCCATTGTATTGCAAATGTATCTTTTCAGTTTTATTCTTGTATCCTAACTGTTTCCAGAACTGTCCTTAAATAGCCATTAATGCGCCTAGAATAGTCCAAAAGACTTAATAGATCTTGGTAAGGATACCCAATAATGGATACTAAAGGATATAGAGCAAAATAACCTTTAAGCAAATAGTTTTAAAGCTTATCAGATACAGATAAAATAAAAGATACTTTTGGGTATAAGTGAAAATCGCATTCAGATCCTTAATGGTATCCAAATTTGGATCTTCAATGGATCCATAATAGACCGAATATCCAAAACCGAACCAATTATCCAAACTTAAATCCCCAAAACTGGATCCAATAAAAAATGGATCCACAAACTTTAAGCACATGGTATAAATGTAAATATTAAAATATTGGGGGCAAAAAGGTCAAGGACTTGTCTTCTTCCTCAAACGACCCCTCTCCCTCCTTGTAACCTCCCAAACTGCAACTGTTCGGAGGGGGAAAACCGCCATAGCAAAGGGGAAGGGACGCGGCGGCGGCAGCCGAACCCCTGCCGGCCGGAGACGATGCCGACATCGTCGTCCGGCAGAGATCTGACCGCAGGCCCCCTTCCATGTAGACTGCCGCGCTGCGGCAGCATGCGCTGCCCCCTTGCCTCGCCTTGCACAGTGCACGTGGGCCGTGCTGGCATGGCAGTGCTGTAGCACCCTAGTGGCTGCGGCGCTGCCCCCTTGTCGCGTCCTGCGTAGTGCGCATGGGCCGCGTTGGCGAGGCAGCACCGCAGCGGCCCCTTGCTGAGTCCCGCCCAGAGCTTAGGCCGCACGGGTGGGCAGTGCGGCAGGGTGGGGGGGGGGCAGCGGCAGCCTGTAGTACACCACGCCACCCCCTTGCACCCAACTCGGTGGAAGCCCACACGGGGCAAGATGGCGCCCCCCACATGCACCAAGGCAGTGTGCAGGTGACTTCTTTTGTGCACGGCGATGAGCATCTCCTTCTTCGACTAGTAAGGGAAGAAACGAACAAAGATCGGGGTCCAGAGAATCCGACACGGGCTCTGATACCACATGTTGGAGCATATGTGCATACCTGTAGCGAAAGCGAATTCCATGACAATGCAACCACGAGGTGGATAACGACGAGAACGCCAGGTCGCCAGGTGTTGGAGGAGACGACCGTAACTTCACGGGAGTCTCCCTGGTTTCCTCTTTCTATGTCACTGGATGTTTTGTCTATCTGTGGGGAAGAGAAATCATTTATATAGAGAGGAGGGACTAGTCCAAGAGATGTCTTATTAGGCTCCCACCCATAACAGGAACCCATGGGCCACATATAGGTTAGGCCCATCAAAATATCCTTTTGACTAGACCAGTAGCGTGTATCCTTAATGTGTAGCATAAACTTGATAAGTGGACCATCTTAGTTAGATCCGAACCCAACAATTATCTCTAATATGGGTGCTTATTATCTCCTGCAAAATAGTCATGTTGAAGGCACACAAAGATGAATTCTCAACATGTGGATAGAATGGCATGCTCCTCGTCACAATATTTTGGCATTTCCGAAATTCCAACTCATTCCTATCCTTCACATAAATTTCCATGGAACATTAGGCCTTTATAATAAAAAATCGTTTTATTCATGTAAGTAGGAAATTTACAAAGACAAAAAGATATGGAAATTAGCCATGACGTCCACCAAGGCAATCACTAAAAGTAAATAAAAAAAATAGAACTAATTGCCTCATATTTAGAATGTGACCGGCACTTAAGTTCTAGAACGCAGTTGGGACCTTGACCGCATTTAGGTAGAATACACTGTTTTGATATTTAAGTGGATTTCTGTCTTTGATTCGAGATTGGACTTGAAGTTCAGGATACGTTTACGCAGATCAAGCCCACGACAAGGAAGATAGAAATATGTCATAGATGTGTCAAGAATCCCCCAGTCCAAAGGGTGAAGAACAACTACAAAATGATGCATGCCAATGGAGAACGCAACATAAACTTCTTCACAAGGTCACCTGGAGTTGTTTGACGTAGAACAACTCTTAAACAAACCTCAGCAACACCATGGAACCAACACAGAAGCCAAAGAAGTTTTTTGTTGGGCCGAACATCACAGGGTCTTCAAAACTTTGTTCAGATCCTTAGAAGATGATAGAACTCTTCTTGGCACGATGTGTTACCTCCTTAGCCTTCAAAACATGTTGGTACTTATAGCCCAACACTAAAAGATTGTAACCTTGGTAAGAATCCCGACAAAGAAAAGAGTCCTGCTGAAATATGAAAACCTCGTCCTCAGAATTGATTGACTATTTTTGCAAGATCGATTGGCTATTCTTTAGACAATATTCTTACCAACTACAGGTGCGAGTGATCGGTTGATCGTTTGTTGACGTTCAGTCGATCGTTCTTTGTAGAACGTAGAATCTGGATGCTCTAAGAGATTCAATCAATCAACAATTACAGTTCGGTTATCCGAACTTGTCTGGGACTTCAAATGACCAACCCTGTGTGGATCGATTGACCGACAATCTGAGATTGGTCGATCGTTTAGGTCTGAAATTTTGGCTGGACATCTTCACTGGGACGTTCGGTCGACCGGAAAATAGAGCTCGATCGATCGATTATCAATTTTCAGTCAATTTTCCTTTCTATTCTATCCATATTTTGTCCTTTGTAATGTTCACTTATCAAGATGAATTGAGTCTATTTTACTACACACTTAATACACAAATTAGATCTTTAAAATAGATATAACAAATCAAATACATAAATAATCAACATGAACATAAATCAGTGTTTTGTGATCTTATCAATATAAAAAATTTTAATATTTTGTGATCATCATAAATGAACACCAGATCGTCTAAAAAAATGTCCAGAGTTGTTGGTGCATGTGTTCTTAGCTCTTTATAATGTGTCGGAGGTATAGCTTGTTCTTCTGCCCTGCGAAGGCTTAGGGGTGTAAACGAGCCGATACGTTCGACGAGTAGTTCGAAACTCGGCTCGATAAAAGTTCGGTCAGACTCGTTTATTTAATTAACGAACCAAGCTTGAACAAAAAAAAAGCTCGATTCATAAACGAGCCGAGTCTGAACACATATGAGCTCGGCTCATTATACTCGTGAACAGCTCGTTTAAGAACTCGTTAAGAGCTCGATTAAATACTCGTTAAGAGCTTGCCTAAGTACTTGCTAACACTTCGTTTAAATATTTTTTTAAATATAACAAGTATATATTGAGATAAAATATTTATTTATTTTTATACAATTATTATTACAGTATAAAATATTTATGAGGGCTTAAATGTCATAGACTAAATCCACAGTGTATATACACAAATTATGTAAATGAGGGTATATACACAAATTACGTAAATAGGGGTATGAACACAAAATTTAGTGTTGCAAGGTCCCCCAACATATCAAGCATCTTCTTCCTCCCGAGACCGACCTATGCAGTAGGTGAGCCCTCCGGCGAGGCCGAGGGGCACGTTGTCAGCCACTGGCATCTTCGACGACTACTGGGGACCATCCGTCAGTGGTAGACGATACTCCTGGCGATTGCAATACAGTCATTGACGGTGCAGAAAGGGGGCTCTGGGCGGTGTGCGAAGGGCAGTTGCAGCACCACGCCTACCTTGTCGCGCACCAACCCCGTCTCTTGCGGTGTCTATCTATTAATCTCATATGCTTGTGATAAATTATGAATATATTTCAAAGATTATATTAAAATAGTTAAATTAAACAACTTATCAAAACTATTGAGATATGAGTTTGAAATAAGATAAATTTAGGTCTTATGAACGATCAATTTTTTACTTGTAGATTGGATTTGATTTACTTATATATACAAACTCGCAAATTCAATTAAGCTTGTTAAAATACTCGTTAAGAGCTCGAGCTTGAGAATATTTAAACGAGTCGAGTTTGAACAGGCATTTTTAATACTCGAGCTCGGCTCGAACTCGATTAAAAATTAACGAACAGAATTTGAGCAGCATACTACTCGGCTTGACTCGGCTCGTTTACACCCCTATGCGAAGCATTAATTTTGGTCGATCAGTCCTTTGTCTGGAGGTCCACACGTAGCTCGCCCTTGTCGATCTCGCACCTGGTGGTCCGTCTGTGCCCAGGAATCTATGACGGTACTCTTTCTCTCTCTCTCTCTCTCTATTTGGGTGTGTGAGTGCTGCAAGATGTTCTCATAGTGAAGCTATGGCGATGTTTTTTACGAACATGAGAGCCAGTCGTTAGGTAACAGTTCCCTCAGCGGCGGCGTCTCGAGTCCGGCGCCAGCAGATGGACCCAAGGTGACATCTGATCCGGCGTCCGGTGCTGAGAAACCGGCGAAAAGAATCGTCAAGCACCTACGCCGCTGTTGGAAAAACAGTGTCACGGGACACAATCATGGCAATTATCAGATGTAAATATGTACACTTAGAATCATATTAAACATGTATATTAAAATAGTCTAAATAAATAATAACTAAAATATATTATATATGAGTTTGATTGTGATAAAGAATATGCTATAAGTAGATATAAACGAAGGTAATATGAATGTAGTAAAAGTGCCTTTAAGAAGACTCTTCTTAGAGAAGATGTCCCTCCCACAAGAACAGAACATTGGGTAAGACGATCTTCTCTAAGAATACGACTATCACCACGTGATTAGTAATTACACTTATCCTAATCTCATAAATAATATTATACGAAACTTAATCCTCTTCTATAAAAGGGAAAAGTAAGGAAATGAGGACATATACCGAACACCGGCAAAACACAGGTGTACAGCCGTACGGAGATGCAGCGGCGATGTCGGGGAGAGGGCAATCGGTGAGACGAAGTCGTCGGAGAGACGAGAGGGAGGGCGACAGGACGACACGTTCCTACTTCCCAAGAGTCGATAAGACGCTTCGAAGACAGTTAACCATGATTAGAAAATCTAATTACAATATCTAAGCGTCTAACACTCGCGTTGATCAAAATTATGGGCCTCTTCAGAGAACTGGCACAAAATAGCTCCAATCTCTCTAAGGAAGGGCCAAAACTTAAAAAGAAGAAGTAAAAAATTGTCAAGTCAGGCCGACTGGAATCACGCTATCACACACGCGGGGCTGCCCGACCTGGCCCGTCGATGTGCGTGTGATTTGGTTTAATATAATCTCATCATTATCTATAGGATATTGTCTCATGGATTTTTGAGATTATGAAGTCCCTTATCTCCTTGAAAATATAGACTCTGTATATAAAGGTAAATTAGCACAACTTTTAATTCACTTTTTACTTTATCAATCTTTTTTTTTTCTTTTATATTACCGCTCGCATCTTTTTTACCCAACATACGCTCGATGGTTTTTCCCGAGGTATGATTGATTGAGGAGACACAGAGCACGAGTACCACTCTTCGTTTACTTTAAAATATATAGCGCTGATCACTAAGCATCACATACATCCTTTATTGCCACGCAAAGCAACAGGCAGAGCAGTGGTCGGCAAGAATCATGAGTTCAGATCCATCACATACGTGGTCCCTTTTTATATTGATCCGTGGAGCTCACATCTGCTAAGCATTGCAGAGAGGGGAAAGAAAAATTGTAAGCATGATTTGTGAGTTAGTCCCTACCGTTTTTCTTTTCTTGGATTTATCATCCCCCCCCCCCCCCTCTAATCACCATGGATCTTAGATAATAATGCAAACATTTAAAAATTCTAGGAAGCTAAAAAATGAGCAAATGAGTATATTTCTATTTTGGTTCTGATATATGGTCCTAGATACTAAAAAGTAATTTCTAAGCGCCACTTTAGTAATGAGTTGGAGTTATCTTAACTTCAACCCATAATCAAAGTTATAGATGGCTAATAGGGTGTTTGGAAGTAAATTTTTTGAAAAAAATTATTTCTATCTAAAAATTAATGATGTCTCCGATTTTAATTAAAATTTTAAAATTGTAAAAAAATAGTATTATCTGTTTGACAGAAAGTGTTAGTTTTTTAAAATTTGTTTGGAAGGCCTTGCGGGGTGGGGGAGGAGGGGACGGTGCAGAGGGCGACGGCTTGGGGGGGGAGGAGGGGGGAGGAGGAGGAGGGCACAGCACGGCGCGGCGAGGGAGGAGGAGGGGAGGGCGCGGCAGGGGGGGCGACATGGGGGGAGGAGGGCGGTGCGAGGGGGCGGCGTGGGGGGAGGAGAGGGGGGGAGGAGGAGGAGAGCACGGCACGGCGTGGGGGGAGGAGGAGGAGGGCGCTAAGAAGACTCTTCTTAGAGAAGATGTCCCTCCCACAAGAACAGAACATTGGGTAAGACGATCTTATCTAAGAATACGACTATCACCACGTGATTAGTAATTACACTTATCCTAATCTCGTAAATAATATTATACGAAACTTAAACCTCTTCTATAAAAGGGAAAAGTAGGGAAATGAGGACATACACCGAACACCGGCAAAACACAGGTGTACAGCCGTACGGAGATGCAGCGGCGATGTCGGGGAGAGGGCAATCGGTGAGAAGAAGTCGTCGGAGAGACGAGAGGGAGGGCGACAGGACGACACATTCCTACTTCCCAAGAGTCGATAAGACGCTTCGAAGACAGTTAACCATGATTAGAAAATCTAATTACAATATCTAAGCGTCTAACACTCGCGTTGATCAAAATTATGGGCCTCTTCAGAGAACTGGCACAAAATAGCTCCAATCTCTCTAAGAAAGGACCAAAATTTAAAAAGAAGAAGTAAAAAATTGTCAAGTCAGGCCGATTGGAATCACGCTATCACACACGCGGGGCTGCCCGACCTAGCCCGTCGATGTGTGTGTGATTTGGTTTAATATAATCTCATCATTATCTATAGGATATTATCTCATGAATTTTTGAGATTATGAAGTCCTTATCTCCTTGAAAATATAGACTCTATATATAAATGTAAATTAGCACAACTTTTAATTCACTTTTCACTTTATCAATCTTTTTTTTTTCTTTTTATATACCCCTCGCATCTTTTTTACCCAACATACGCTCGATGGTTTTTCCCGAGGTATGATTGATTGAGGAGACATAGAGCATGAGTACCACTCTTCGTTTACTTTAAAATATATAGCACTGATCAGTAAGCATTCACATACATCCTTTATTGCCACGCAAAGCAACATGCAGAGCAGTGGTCGGCAAGAATCATGAGTTCAGATCCATCACATACGTGGTCCCTTTCTTATATTGATCCGTGGAGCTCACATCTGCTAAGCATTGCAGAGAGGGGAAAGAAAAATTGTATGCATGATTTGTGAGTTAGTCCCTACCCTTTTTCTTTTCCTGGATTTATCATCCCCCCCCCCCCTCTAATCACCATGGATCTTAGATAATAATGCAAACATTTAAAAATTCTAGGAAGCTAAAAAATGAGCAATGAGTATATTTCTATTTTGATTCTGGATATATGGTCCTAGATACTAAAAAGTAATTTCTAAGCACCACTTTATTAATGAGTTGGAGTTATCTTTAACTTCAACTCATAATCAAAGTTATAGATGGCTAATAGGGTGTTCGGAAGTAATTTTTTTTTAAAAAAATTATTTCTATCTAAAAATTAATGATGTCTCTGTTTTTAATTAAAATTTTAAAATTGTAAAAAAATAGTATTATCTGTTTGACAGGAAGTGTTAGTTTTTTAAAATTTGTTTGGAAGGCCTTGCGGGGTGGGGGAGGAGGGGCGGTGCAGAGGGCGACGACTTAGGGGGGAGGGGGGGGGGGGGGGGGGGGGGGGGGGGGGGGGGGGGGGGGGGGGGGGGAGGAGGAGGGCACAGCACGGCACTGCGAGGGAGGAGGAGGAGGAGGGCGCGGTAGGGGGAGCAACATGGGGGAGGAGGGCGGTGCGAGGGGGCGGCGTGGGGGGAGGAGGGGGGGGGGAGGAGGAGGAGAGCACGGGGCGGCGTGGGGGGAGGAGGAGGAGGGCGCTAAGAAGACTCTTCTTAGAGAAGATGTCCCTCCCAAAAGAACAAAACATTGGGTAAGACGATCTTCTCTAAGAATACGACTATCACCACGTGATTAGTAATTACACTTATCCTAATCTCATAAATAATATTATACGAAACTTAATCCTCTTCTATAAAAGGGAAAAGTAGGGAAATGAGGACATACACCGAACACCGACAAAACACAGGTGTACAGCCGTACGGAGATGCAGCGGCGATGTCGGGGAGAGGGCATCGGTGAGACGAAGTCGTCGGAGAGACGAGAGGGAGGGCGACAGGACGACACGTTCCTACTTCCCAAGAGTCGATAAGACGCTTCGAAGACAGTTAACCATGATTAGAAAATCTAATTACAATATCTAAGCATCTAACACTCGCATTGATCAAAATTATGGGCCTCTTCAGAGAACTGGCACAAAATAGCTCCAATCTCTCTAAGAAAGGGCCAAAACTTAAAAAGAAGAAGTAAAAAATTGTCAAGTCAGGCCGACTGGAATCACGCTATCACACACGCGGGGCTGCCCGACCTGGCCCGTCGATGTGCGTGTGATTTGGTTAATATAATCTCATCATTATCTATAGGATATTGTCTCATGAATTTTTGAGATTGTGAAGTCCCTTATCTCCTTGAAAATATAGACTATGTATATAAGGTAAATTAGCACAACTTTTAATTCACTTTTTACTTTATCAATCTTTTTTTTTTCTTTTATATTCCCTCGCATCTTTTTTACCCAACATACGCTCGATGGTTTTTCCCGAGGTATGATTGATTGAGGAGACACAGAGCACGAGTACCACTCTTCGTTTACTTTAAAATATATAGCACTGATCAGTAAGCATTCACATACATCCTTTATTGCCACGCAAAGCAACAGGCAAAGCAGTGGTCGGCAAGAATCATGAGTTCAGATCCATCACATACGTGGTCCCTTTCTTATATTGATCCGTGGAGCTCACATCTGCTAAGCATTGCAGAGAGGGGAAAGAAAAATTGTATGCATGATTTGTGAGTTAGTCCCTACCCTTTTTCTTTTCCTGGATTTATCATCCCCCCCCCCCCCCCTCTAATCACCATGGATCTTAGATAATAATGCAAACATTTAAAAATTCTAGGAAGCTAAAAAATGAGCAAATGAGTATATTTCTATTTTGGTTCTGATATATGGTCCTAGATACTAAAAAGTATTTCTAAGCGCCACTTTAGTAATGAGTTGGAGTTATCTTTAACTCCAACCCATAATCAATGTTATAGATGGCTAATAGGGTGTTTGGAAGTAATTTTTTTTTAAAAAACTATTTCTATCTAAAAATTAATGATGTCTCCATTTTTAACTAAAATTTTAAAATTTTAAAAAAATAGTATTATCTGTTTGACAGGAAGTGTTAGTTTTTTAAAATTTGTTTGGAGGGCCTTGCGGGGTGGGGGAGGAGGGGGCGGTGCAGAGGGTGACGGCTTGGGGGGGAGGGGGGGGGGGAGGGCACAGCACGGCACGGCGAGGGAGGAGGAGGGCGCGGCAGGGGGGGCGACATGGGGGAGGAGGTGCGAGGGGGGGGGGGGGGCGGCGTGGGGGGAGGAGGGGGGGGGGGAGGAGGAGAGCACGACGCAACGTGGGGGGAGGAGGAGGAGGGCGCTGGCGGGGGGGGGGGCGGGAGGGAGGCATAGGGGGGGGGGGCGTGGGGGGGGGGAGGAGGAGGAGGGAGGCACAAGGGCGGGGAGGGGTGCGGCGGAGTGGGAGGAGGGAGGTGCAGGGGGTGGGGAGGGCACCGGCAAGGGGTGCAAGGGGTGCGGGGCGGGGGGGGTGGGGGAGGAGGAGGGAGGCGCAGAGGGTGCTGGCAGGGCAGAGGACACCACAAGAAAATGTGTCATTACTGACGGATGTTTCCGACGGATAATTTTCCGTTGGTAATTCCGACGGATATTCCGACTACAATGCATCCGTCGGAAAATCCGACGGAATTTCTGATTGTCAGAAGTTTTGTTGGTAAAATGCCTATACCCCCTTTCGCGAAAAACCCATCTCTCTCTCTCTCTCTCTCTCTCTTCTCTCTCTCTCTCTCTCTCTGACGCTCGCCGCTGCGCCCTCGCCGCCGCTCGCCGCCACGCCCCTCGCCGCCGGCCGCCCCGACCCGGTACGTGTATCCCCCTCACCCTCTCTCCCCACACCCCGCCACATTCCTCGGCCCCCCTCCCCTGACGTGGCCCCCTCCCCTTCCCAACCCCCACCCGGCCCCCATCCCCTGCACGCGGCCCCCCTCCCCTTCTCAAATGCCCACTCGGCCCCCCTCCCCCTGCACGCAGCCCCCTCCCCCTGCTAAACCCCACACCCGGCCCCCCTCCCCTGATAAACCCCCACTCGGCCCCCCTCCCCCTGCTAAACCCCCACCCGGTCGCCCTCCCCTGCTAAACCTCCCACCCGGTCCCCTCCCCCTGCTAAACCTCCCCTGCAAAAAAAAAATATTATTTTTGAGGAATATCTTTTAATGTTTTAGGTGGATGTGAATGTAGAGTTTTTTTGTGTTTTCTAAGTTGTATTTCTTTAAGTGGTACTTGTGTTTTGATGTTGATTTTTAGTGGTTATTTGGTTCAACAAAAAATATCATAAATAACATATTTATTTTTAATATGATGTTTTTTGGCTGATATATCAAACATGATATAGTTATTATGGCAAGGTATTTTGGAATTGATAGTCTTTTTTTATGAAAACAAGCAACATCTAAGTTGCCTTTAAAATTACTGATCTCACCACTATCTTATGATTGTATTAGTGATAACTTAAGCTAATCTTACATAGACTTGATGGCAAGTTAGTATAACTTACAATATCTTATGATTTTGCCACTGCAAAACCTTGTAAAATTCTTTGTCATTATCCATGGGTTGGCAAGCTTTTATTGAGCTCATACCAAACCCTCCCCATGACATTTTACCATATTCTAACTATAATCAAATAAAAAAAACATGGAATGACGGATCTAAAAAAAACCCAAGAAATGACGGATCTAAAAAAAACCCAAGAAATGACGGATCTTAAAATAGTTTCTAATTCAACTTGAGAAATAATCACATATTTTAATTTACTTTTGAAAATAAGTATGTATATAATTTTATTAATGTTTCTCATATAATTTTTTTTAATATAGGATCCACTTCTGGCACCTGACGATTACGAGGCGGGGGGGACAACAGACGATCCTGCAGATCTGTCTGATTTTTTTATGTATTATTATGTATGATTTTACATTTGTTATATTTTATGATTTTATGTGATTGTGAGTATTTGTGAAATTTATGAATATTGTAGCAGGTTTGAAATCATTGTTATTTCTTATTTTTAAAAAAATAGAGAACTTTCCGACGAAATTTTCGACGGATAGTATTCCATCGGAAAATAGATATTCTGACGGAAAAAACCGTCGGCATTTCTGTCTAAAGTTCTGACGGATTGTTTTCGATGGATTTTTAATCGGAATTTACTGACAGAAATGCCGACGGAATGGTCCGTCAGTCAATCCTGACCAAATTTCCAACACATCTTTCCGACGGTTGCCGTCGGAAACTTCCGACCCATTTTCCAACAGATATTTTCTGTCAGTATTTCCGACACATTTCCGACGGAATGTTTTTCCGTCGGTAATTTTTGACCAGTTGTTTCCGACGGATCAGTCCGATGATCGTTCGACGGAAAGCTGTCGGAAGTCTCTGTTTCCGACGGATTACCGTCGGATTTCCGACGGATTCTGTCCGTCGAAATACCGCAAATTCTTGTAGTGGGAGGAGGAGGGAGGTGCAAGGGCACTGACGACAGGGGGGAAGGAGGAGGGTGCAGGGGGCCGCCGAGGGGGGGGGGGGGGGGGAGGAGGAGGAGGAGGGCGTGGGGGGTGGAGGAGGAGGAGGGGACACATGCAGGAGTGTTTTAAAAAAAAAACTGGTCAAGAGTTGTTTTTTTTGAAAGTGTTTTAGATAGGTGAAATTTTTACTTTGGTATCAAGTGAGTTAACTCACTTGAATAAATGGAGTTAACCCACATCTTTGTTGAGTGCTTTGGTTGGCATTGAAGGGTTAACCTTTTCCAGTTTGATGAGAATACCCAAAGTACATACCAACACTTTATGTATTTAAACTATGTATCTTTTTTGGAATAGTGTGGACGTATGATTTTGAGGCAGCATGAATGAAAGAGAGGTGAATTGGATGTCCCTTGCTGAAGATGATATGCAGAAGCTCGAATTAAAAGAGCCTTTATAGCCTCTGTATAGTCTTATGTACGAGAAAGAGATGTGTACAGAAACCTAGAATGCACCCAAGGCTGCCACGTGTTCAAAAGTCCCTTTCCTTATTGCCACTTGAATTAAAGGGCATTTTGGTAATAATAGAATCCCCCAAGCAGTCTTCAGAGATGAACCACAGCAGTAGGATATTATACTCTGCTTGTTTCTGAGTTTTCACAAAATGTGAGTCGACTCCAGTTTTCATGTGAGTCGACACTACTGACCAAATGTCAGTTCAGGCTAACTGGTAGGACACTAGAGTCGACCTCATCAGCAGCTGGAGTCGACCTCATCAGCAGCTAGAGTCGACCCTATTATCAGCTAGAGTCGACCTCATCAGCCGCTAGAGTCGACCTCATCAACAGCTAGAGTCGACCTCATCAGCAGCTAGAGTCGACCTCATCAGCAGCTAGGGTTAACCTTATCAACTGCTAGAGTTGACCTCATTAGCAGCAAGAGTCGACGTCATCCGCGGCTAGAGTCGACCTACTGGAGGACACAGGTCGACGCACATTTCTTATGAGGTCGACGCACATCTCTTATGAGGTTGACGCACATCTCTCGTCAGGTCAACGCACATTTCTTATGAGGTTGACGCACATCTCTCGTGAGGTCAACACACATTTCTTATGAGGTCGACGCACATCTCTCATGAGGTCGACGCACATCTTTCGTCCGGTCGACACACATTTCTTATGAGGTCGACGCACATCTCTCGTGAGGTCAACACACATTTCTTATGAGGTCGACGCACATCTCTCATGAGGTCGATGCACATCTCTCATGAGGTCGACACACATCTCTTGTAGTACCCCGAAAATTCCAGTAAACTAAAAATTACAGATAAATTGAAATTTTATCAATTAATAAATGCAAACTAGTTAAAAGGATACACATCATTATTGCATGTGTAAAAACTCATATAAAAATGTCATAAAAATAGTAGTTATACTTTAAATAATATTCTCTAATGACCCATCAAGAAATTTAGACAGAGAAAAATCATTTAGACCAAGTTTAAGAATTTATGTGACTTATTAGCATAATTAAGGAATAAGTCGGATAACTCATTATTTTATGAGCCAAGTGGATTATAAATTAAAAAATATGTGGGTAGACTTTAAATAATATGGGTTGATAGCCCATTATATTAATTGGACCAAAATGCAATCTTGGCCCAAGAATAAATTCTTTAATAAAAAGATAATTAAAACTCATTAAGAACATGGGTTGTACAATTAAGCTCACATAAGTATTGGGCCAAGAGTAAGAGCTTAAATGATGAAGGTTAGAAATATTGGCATAAATAACATTAAATGAATTAAATAAGAAAAATTGAATAAGTGTGTGATAAATAGATTTAAATTAGAATAAAGGGTGAATAGATAGAATTAAATCAATACCCATTAAGCTAAATTAGTAATGAGTTTTACTAATGGTCCTAACATGAATTGTTGGGCCCAAATATGATGGGAAATAATTAAGCCAAATTCGGAGTTAATTAATACATAAATTAAATAAGGGTAAGATAAATACTAAAATAGGTTGTAAAATCTTAAAAAGAGTCCTAAGCTTACCCTAACCCTTGGCCACGAAATTGGACCTCTTCCCTATCCTTTTAGGTAGATAAATGTTAGGAAATAAGGAGATAAATAGGGATTTTCGGAGTTGGAAGAAGAGATAAGAGTTTTAAGTAGTTTGGACTCTTAAACCCATCAAAACACCCTCAACTCGTCCCTAACCATCCATAGATCGTTTCTGGAGCATTGGTGGATGAGGGGGAGAGCTGAAGAACGAAGGAGCAAGAAGGAGGAGTTTGGAAAGGAGGGATTTCATCTCGTTCTTCATCAAAACCCTAGGTTTTCTTATCATCAAGCAAAGGTAGGCAATCTCTCAAGCACAAATCGTATAAATTTTACCCTAGGTAGCCCACATGATCCTCTTTGAAAGCTCTCTAGTTTTATTCTTTTTCGTTCATCCAAGAGGGCGAATTAAATGTTGAACCCCTGTCATCATCTTGCACCCGAACCCTAAAGATTGTCTTCAATCCATGCTTGTACTCAATCTCATGCAGTGAAATTATTCTCATAAATACTACTTGTTACTAGCTTTCAAACGCCCCTATTTGCCCTAATTTCTATCTTGTATTCGTTGCCAATTAAATCAATGTTTCTCGACTGTATATGTTTAGGTTACCGAAGATCAACCTATTCAAAGCATGCCTTACCCATATTTGTTTTCTAATTAAACATGCTACTGTTAGATCTCCATGTCCTCTTTCGACTAAAACTAGAATCATGATTTTTGGATCATCATGTGATTTTATATCGATTTTAGAAGAGCTCAGTATCATGCTTGAGAGGGAAGGACCAAAACCCAAAAGGGCAAAATGCCTTTTTCTGGGCCGGACCGCCCCTCTAAAGTCGAGACGGCCCGACCCGTCACGACCTCAGGAGGGGGGGGGGGGGGGGGGGGTGCGGCTGGCCGGACAGTCGCGATATGAACCCGACGGGCCGCACCATCATGTTCTCTCCCACGAACTGGGCCAGGCCGGCCAGTTCGGCTGTCGTGCCCGAGACCCCCGTCGCGACTTGAATCGCGACGTGCACCCCCGTCGTGTTCTCAGAAATGCTGCCAGAACCTAAAATTGCATTTATGCCCCTACTATTTATGCCATTTAACCCTTGTTTAAGTTAAATCATGTACTGTAAAGCTTAGTAATTGACTTGAATCTTTTTATTTGTTAATATTTAAATAATTCTCATTAATTAAAAGCCATGTGCACGATTTACCATACTCTCTTGATTTCTTTATACTTGCACACACTTAACATTAATGTTTGCAATTTGACCCTATTAAATTACTCAATAATGTATCTGGTAATTAAGTAAAATTAATTACTAAATTCCCCATTTTGTTAAATGACACTTGTCTTCATTTTATTCATGTGCCTTGTATACTGTTATCGCGTCCCTCTGTCTTCGAGCACTCGAGGCAAGACGGACAACGTTGTTACACACGTTTTCATGGCATAGACCACCTCTCCATTGGGAATATTCCCGACTGGACTAGGGACTCCTTGTCTAGGCCTCCGTAAGTCTTCTTGGCTTTGGTGCACGTTCTTAGCCGACGAGCTGGTTGTACCCTTAACACCCGTTACACCCTTAGGGATCGGTACGATCCATGGCCTTAGTGTGTTCACTCTTACATTGTGATCACGTCGGACCATCTAGCCTGTGTTCATAGCACGGCTAGTGGGCGGATGTGACTTCTACCACACTGCCGGCACCCGACCTAGTGCCGTGCAACTATGGCTATTATCGATTTAATGTTGTTTTACGATTATACCCCTATCTCATCTACTATCCTTGTACTCTCATCTATTCATGTTCGCTCTACTATCTCGTCTATTCATCTAGTACTCTCTCGAGACTCTTTGAGTTGTTGTGACTCCTATTGTTTGGTACTGTTCTTGACTATCTAGCACTATAAATGGGTCTTGTGACTCTACTGGACTTGAATGCATACTGTTGAGGGCACGGAGAGTGTCTGAGGGGCTCCAATCTAGTCCTGGGGGCAGAGAGCCACCCGAAAATACCTGCAGGGGCTAATGACAGTGTCTACATTTGCACCGGTTCTGAATGACTGTTCTGAATTGGCTAGACATCTGACTGTTAAGCTGTTACTGTTAGTCTGATTAGTTCAAACGTACTGTGATCTTACTATGCTATCATTGACTGTTACTGAACGGCTACTGTCCTGTTATAGAGCAACTATTGTCGTATTTTCCTATTGCACCTACTTTCTTTCTTCTTGCACTACATATTTTGTTATTGCTTGACAATGACGACTAGTGCATTATTGTGCAAGCCATATACGCTATCTTGTTACACGCTATCTCGTTATATGGCCATTCCTTTATCATCCTAGTTTTGCAATATTCTTGTTGAATGTATTATCGTTCTCTTGCCATCGTATGCTATTATTCTCTTGACTTTACATGATCGTTCTCCCTAGTTAACCTGTTTTACAAGACATTAATCACTTAAAGCATGCTTGTTTACATGAGATATTAAGTCCTACTGAGCGTTATCGCTCACCCTGCGCTATTGTTGTATGTGTTTTCAGGTAAGTCGGATGATGACCTTACACACACCAACAGGAATAGACTGGAGTGATGAGCAACCTGGAGTCATAGCGACGGAATGACCTTAGTATCATAGAATTTAATTAGATATTTTCTTAGTTATCCTTTCCAATGTAATGAAGTCTTTGAGCCCTATATTTTGGCTCTGAATTAGTGGTTGTAATAGTTTAGATGAATTATTAATAAAATGAAGAGTTTATTGCTATCATTGTTCATTAGTTGCTATGATATTTGCAAATGTATGCGCAATTTACATTACCATACACTTTGCTCACGTTCCCCCGATTTATTTGCTGCTAAATTAGAGGGGCGTGACAGTTGGTATCAGAGCCTAGGATGTCCTTATTAGGGTATTTTAAGTCTAGGATGTTCTAGGTGAACTGCCCTGACACGTGTCTAAGTCAACCACCATACCTATGTGAGGATTGGGTAGAACCATGGTTAAGACCTAAATACATTTATATATCTATATATGTATCAACTTAGTAATACTCTAGCACCCAAGGTCTAAAAAGAAATAAATTAAATGTTGTTACTCGCAGGAGATTAGTGGAGATGGCTGGTGAGCGTGCACAAATGCGGGACTTGCAAAGGACCGTACAGTGGTTAACTCAAGCCCTTAACAACGTTATTTAAGTTGGAGCAAGAAATGGGGCAGGAGACTTATATGGGAACTTTCAACGAATGAATCCTCCTAGGTTTAATGGAACTCGGATCCCGATATAGCTGAAAATTAGGTGAAGGCGATGGAACGATCTTTAGAGTTATGCAATGCTCAGAGGGGAGAAAGTCCTTCTGGAAACCTTCCAGTGGACCGCGATGCTAGAGCTTGGTAGGTAGTTGCCACTCGACAATTACCCAACATCAACATAGAGTGGGATGAATTTTTAGAACTCTTCAACACCAAAGATTTTTCTGAGAGGATTCGTGAGAAGAAGGCAAATGAATTTGCAGAGTTAAAACAACGATTGATGTCTGTAGCAGAATATGAAGCACAATTTGAAAGACTAGCACAGTATGCACCACATTTGGTGAGTACGAAAAAGATGAAGGCAAAGTGATTCTTAGAAGGGTTGAGACCTGTGTTCTGGGAAAAGTTAGCTCCACTAGACATTGTAGTATATTCAGACATGGTATTGAGAGCTCAAATAGTAGAGGACACCATGGAATTTCTTGAATAGATCCATAAGAAGAAGGCGTTGGAAAGGGAACATGCTACCCATTCCAATGGTAATAAAGGAAGAAATATAGTAGATAGCCAGAGAATGAAAGGAAGTCTGTGAATTTTGTGAAAAGCCAAAGCATCAGGTTGATAACTGTTGGAAGAGATTGGGCAGATGCTTGCGTTGTGGAAGTCAACAACATTGAGTCATTGATTGTCCAATAAAAAAGAACCAAACTCCACGCCAAAGATGATTACAAGCCTTGTGGATATAAATCATGTCAATAGGTGGACAAATACGATCACTAAACCCTTAGTTTAAATTCATATTATTTTCTCGATAGCAAAGCCCTAAGTGGGAAGATGATGGAATGAAATATTCGAATAATTGGTATTGTATCATCATATGAATTTGGGGACCAATTCTTTTTAAGTGGGGGATGATGTAGTACCCCGAAAAATCCAGTAATCTAAAAATTAGATAATTGAAAGTTTATCAATTAATAAATGCAAAGTAGTTAAAAGATACGCATCATTATTGCATGCGTAAAAACCCATATAAAAATGTCGTAAAAATAGTAGTTATACTTTAATAATATTCTCTAATGACCCATCAAGAAATTTGGACATAGAAAAATTATTTAGACCAAGTTTAAGAATTTATGCGACTTATTAGTAATTAAAGAATAAGTCGGAGACTCATTATTTTATGAGCCAAGTGGATTATAAATTAAAATAACATGTGAGTAGACTTAAATAATATGGGTTGATAGCCATTTATGATAATTGGACCAATAGGCAATCTTGACCCATGAATAAATTCTTTAATAAAAAGATAATTAAAACCTATTAAGAACATGGGTTGTACAATTAAGCTCACATAAGTATTGGGCCAAGAGTAAGAGCCCAAATGTGAAGGATAGAAAATATTGGCATAATAATATTAACTTGAATTAAAATAAGAAATTAATTGAATAAGTGTGATAAATAGATTTAAATTAGAATAAAGGGTGAATAGATAGAATTAAATCCATACTGTAGTACCCTTGATTTTTAAAATCCAAATAAATTAAAAAAATTAATTAAATAGATGAATAAATAGATTTAATTGGATAAGATATCATAAATAGAATTTAAGGGAATTAAACCACTACCCATTAAGCTAAATTAGTAATGGGATGTATTAATAGCCCAAACATAAAAGAATGAGCCTAATTATGAAGAGCCCATTATAGGATGAGTTAATTAAGAAAAATTCGTATTTAAAAATAATAGTATTTATAAAAGGTGTAAGAGAAGCATTAAATAAATCATGTATATCCTAAAAAGGAGTCCTAACCTTACCCTAACCTTTTGGCCACGAAATTAGGTCTCTTCCCCACCCATTAGGTGAATAATGGTGGATAAATAGGTGATATATGTGAATTTTCGTAGTTGGAAGAGAAGAGGAGAGTTTTATGACTTTAGAACTCTATTAGCCATCAAAACACCCCAATCTCGACCGTATCACCCCCCAGATCATTGTTGAAGCTCTGGAGGATGAAGGAGAAGGTTGTGGACGAAGGAGCAAGGGAGAAGAAGGCTTGGAGCAAGGAGGGTTGTTCTATTTTCGTCTCCAAACTAGGGTTTTCTTTACTTCAATGAAAGGTAGGCAATCTCTCAAGCTTAAATCGTGTAAAAATTAGCCTAGGTAGTCTTCATGATTCCCTTTGAAAGTCTGATTTCACTCTATTTCGTTCTTCCATGAGGGAGAATTAAATGCCCAACTTTTAATAACATGTTGTGCCCGAACCATCATGTTTGTGTTCAATCCTCGTTTGTACATGATCCTGTGTCCTGATATAATTCTCTTAAATACTACATGATCCTAGCTTTCTAACGCCCCTGGTTTCCCTAATTTTCATCATGTATTCTTGGCGAATTAATCCTTGATCCTTGACTGTGCATAATTAGATTATCGAGAAATAACCTATTCAAGCATGACTTATATATGTCTGTTTTCTAATTAACCATGCTCAGTGATAGATCTCTATGTCTAGTTTCATTTAAAATTGATCTCGTGTTTTTTTGAGGTTTTGGTGTTTGATGCGGATTTTTGTAGTGACTAGTATCGAAGGAGCCCCACCTGGAACAAAGGGCAAACCTCTTTTCTGGGCTCGGGCCACCATCTAAGATCGCGATAGCCCGATGCGTCACAACCTCAGGAGGGGGTCGCGACATGGAGAACCGTCGCAATCTGATTGCGACGGGTACGTGTCGCGATCTGACCCGATTAACCCCAACGGTCGGTTCAACTTATCGCGGCCTATTCATGCGTCGCGACCTTAACACACGCCGGATTTAGCCATTGCGACGTGAACTCTCTTATCACGCTAGTCTCTGGTGTCGCGACTTGATCGCGATAGTAACCTACATCGCGACCTGACTGTTGCGTCCAGAACCCTAAATACCATTATAACCTGCTATTAATGACATATAACCCTGATTAACCCAAATTAAGTATTATCATGATAAATTTCGACTTGTTAAACGTGAATGGATAAATCTCCATGAAATTATTAATTTAAAAAGTATTTGCACAATCATACATGTCTCTTGATTTCTATACACTTGCACACACTAAATATTAATGATTGCCATGAGACCTTTATAAAATATTCAATAATATATCTGGTAAATGAGTGTAACACTTCACTTAAATTCCCTACTTTAAATAATTACACTTGTCTTCATTTTCTCACGCGCTTTATACACTGTTACACGCTTCCCTCGGCCTTCGAGCACTCGAGGCACGACGGACCCTCGTTTCTACACACTCTCTTGGCATGGACCACCTCTCACCGGGAAGACTCCTGAATGGACTAGAGAATCCTTGTCAAGGCCTCTGTAAGTCTTCTTGGCTTTGGTGCACGTCCTTTGTGACGGTCCTGGATATTTATGCCCAATAAGGCTCCATATCCAAATCCGCCTCCCACGAATGGACCGAAGTCTCGCAAGGGATATCTCACACACGTGTCTAGGAAGGATATAAAAGACAAACCACAACATTATAAGACACAAGAAAGTACATGTGCTCATATATGTTCATATATTTGTACAATTGTCCTATTACATTAATACATGTCCAAAAAAAAAATACAACTACCTGGGGCATACCCCGAGGGAGCACAAGCTCACACAACACTACTACAACACAACTGTTGGTGGTACAAGTCTATCACAACGCCTCCTCAAGCCACACAAACGGCAAGCCCTAAAAAGAATGAGCCTCAACAAGTCACAAGCTCAGTAGGGGCCACCCAAAAACCACAACAACTAAACAGAAGAGACCTCAACCTCAAAGGGCCTCACTGGCCACACAGATAGTCAAACCACATTCAACTTACTTTAACCAGGATTAATCAACCTATATAAACATATCAATTAACATAAACCATGAAAGGTAAAAGAGAACAACTGGACTAGAACAACTCTACTAGTCCGCCCAACCACTGGGAATACCTCAACCTTAAGCTTCACTGGAAAACCACTGCCCAGGCTCCAAGTTTCACAGGCAAAGCATTGCCTCGGCTACAAGCCTCACAGGTAAATTACCCACGCAGGGTAACCGAACTGGCATTGACATGCCAATCCAACACACATTGGAACCACAACTGGAAACGTACTTTAACCAAAGTATACAGCACGTGTGGAAGTCACCTCAGGACCTCCACACACCTTTACACAACACCAGTTCATTACAACACTTGGAGAGTTGGTACACAATGTACCATGTTGGGGAATCGTCCCCCCAATCGGCATCCCTCTCTCACACAACTCACACGTAGAGTTTGGAGAAGAGATGGAAGAAGGGAAGAAGGACACATAGACACCAAATTTTACATGGTTTGGAGGCGAGAGCCTTCCTACGTCCACGACCACAAAGCTTTTCAATACCACAACCAGAACACATACAAAGAGATATACCCCCCTTTATATACTGGGAGGTTAGGGCGCCATAATCGAGATTCACATGGACAAAAAATCCCCTAACTCAGAACCGCCTCAGAACTGCAAAGTCGTCTGACCTGGGAAAGGAGAAGTCGAATGCCTTGCCAAATTCGACTGCTGTAGTCGAATGCTACATTTGACTGCAGACAGGCTCCCACTGCATAAGTCGAATGCTACATTCGACTGCTGACTTCAACTGATGCATTTGACTGATGCATTCGACTACTGCAGTCGAATGCTTCACTTCTGACTGCGACTGCATAAGTCGAATGCAGTGTTCGACTACTTCACTTATGTAAGCCAAAATTTAGCTTCCGGGGCGCTGCCCCCTTGACCCCCGCGACCTGACCCCTTGTGCAGATCTGCTAGAGAGTTCAGGCTCCACATTCTAATAGTACCACAACACAAAGCCAATCCCTAAGGGGTACAAGTACCTATTATCACTAGGTACCAACACTGAAAACACAAGCGCAGGGGTAACATGACTGCTAACCAGAAGCTAGTCTTCCATACCTTAAAATCATAATAAAACGGAAAGCTACCATCATAATACAATGGAAAGCTACCCATACAAGAGTATATTACAACAAGTGGAAGGTCCTACAACACGACCTCCACGGAGCACAGTTCCACTTCAACACCTGAAAAGACTGGTACACAGCATACCAAGAGAAACAAATACCACGACGGGCACACCACAAACCAGTGAGTCTCCGCTCACCACCACGACTACAACCGTGCCGATACCAGGGCACACCTTAGTGAGGAAGCCCTCAAACAACGAGTAACAACACAAAACCCACAACCGGTAGTAAAGCACGAGTCTGAAAGGAACGACGCCACCACACGGGAACGAACTACTGGCTGATCAGGCCAGTATCCAACCCGGACAACACAACATAAGAACTACCTCTCAGTCTCTAGCCACGGACCCTCAGTCCAGCTACGGCTCCACAAACTCACAAGTCAAGCAACTAACTGTGGAGACTAACAAACACCACCACTACCTGCAGTCTCACACACTGCAGGCCCATGCCTGGCACCTTTAGGGACTCAGGCCCGAGCTCCCTAAAGTGAGGCACTGGAACAGGACTAGCTGGGGCCCAGTACGTCTATTGGTGTCCGTACCCACAACCACAAGCGCGCTACAAGCAACCAAACGTAGAACCAGCTCAACACCAATCGCTGCCCTCTGTCGTCTTTCCCTCAGCTGGACGTACAACTCAAACACAGGAGTGAGGGTGTCCAGGGCAGACGACACAGACCTCGTCGGTACAACACAAGTATCGGGACAACCACGAGCACACAAACACATGTGCCTAGCTTACACAGATCTAGGGTACCCAACTAGAGAGGCATTCCGGAATAGGCGTCGGACCACCACACACGGCGATACACAAACCATAACATTAAACGTTTCATGTTTATTACAAACCACAGTACACATGTGAGGAATAGCTTATCCTAGTCACTCGTGACCCACAAGCTAACCTACACAAACCATATATGAACCATATTATTCAATAATAACTTGGCTCATCATCGGTCATCACATGACCACCATAACCACGTAAATACAATGTATATTAATTATACACTGCTCTTAATCTTACTTAAACAATACCAATTAAACCATCATTATCTGCCCCTAAACTCATCACATGACTGAGGCTAGGTTCACGCCGGAACCTCACTGCCAAACCATCACAATCAACACATTAAACCGCAATAGAGTATGTGCCATGCGCACACCCAAACCACGTAAACACCACGCATACTACACCGACAATATGCAAACCACTTAAAACACACTCACCTTGTGAGAAACACGCTCCACGAGCGTAAAAAGTGCATTGGCTCCATCTGTCATTGCCATGCACAACAATTACCAATAATCGGATAACCAAAACAAGAAAGCATGCGTAACCGGACCTCTCAGCTGAGGTCGCGACATGGGACAGGGTCGCCTTCAGAACGCGACGCCCCGACATGTCGCGTTCACTATATGAACGCGTCGGGTCGAGCTGTCGCGTTCAGGACGCGACACCCTGGACCGTCGCCTTCATAGGCGAAAACCCCAATCCGAGAGGAACTCCACGAATTACCATTCCAAACCATTCAAACCACGATTAATTCTCAGTTTACATGCTTTAATGGATACCCTAACATGGTATCTACTATTTGTAAGCCTTTACACGAGCTATACAGATGCCACTTGCAATCTAAACTACAGAAAAAGGTAGAACTCCCTACCTTCGCGAAGAACGCGAAAACTGAAGATCACTCGGTGTTTCCCCCCGTCCACGCGACGTCCTCGCGGCGAGAACACGCCCCACGCACTTCCAGAACCTCGAATCGCCCGGAAACCCTGCAGCAGCTCCCCCTGGTCGAGCAGAGCCTGTGGAAGCTCTGTTCGGCCGGGGTTCCTTAAAAATTCTTTGCAATTGAGAACGCGACGTAGCCCTACGTCGCAACCTAAACGCGACGTAAGCGGTCGTCGCCTTCTCAAGCCCGACGTCAGCAGGCCGCCCAACGCGCGACATGTGGCACGCATGCAGACGTCGACCGCTCAACAGTGGTAACAAGAACGCGACCTCCAGGGTCATCGCGTTCAGAACGTGACGTATACCCCTGTCGCGTTCACAGGCAGAAAACCTATGAGCGCTTTGGGCCCAACCTGGCGGCCCACCAAGCCTCACAACGCACGCAAACACCTAAAACACACACTAAGGGGCCACACATTGGCCACCAAACCCACTAAGCAAGGATCCACAAAGATCTGAAAAACGCGCGACGTTACATTATTATCACTTAAAAAGGAATGTCATCCTCGACATTCAAAACAAACCACAATAAACCAGATTATCACCTAAAAAGAAACAAAACTGTGCACAAAACAAGTTGGATACTCTTCTACTGCATCTGCTTTTCAAACCATCTTTCATTGACTGAAAAACTGATTCAATCTATTTATTTTTTTGTACTTGCTCTGCTTTCCCTTTTCCTTAATTCACTTCATACCTGCACTGCCTGATTATTATATACCACTCTTTCTTTTACCTTTCAGTCATAAGCAATTCTACCTTGCTGTTGGTGCTTTATCTCCTTAGACTGAACCTGCTTCCACAACTTTCCGGCTGTGTTTGTAATATTTCTTTCGGGACTGCTTTACCTTTCTCGAATATCTTACACTGTAATATTTTACCATGCCATAATCTTTCCAAATTCTTAAATTTTCCAGTGCCATATTTTTTTTTCTATTTATCACTGCCAATTGTTACCCTACCTTGTCTGTATTTATATCTGCAACTGTCACCTCTTCAAAGAAAATTAGTCATCATCTTTAAATTTTCTGCCTTTTCATATTATTCTCCTCATACCGCTTTAAGTCATTTTTGATTAAAAACTATAGTAACCTCTGTTCCTTTATTTCATTGCACAAAACTTTACACTTTCTTTTTTTCCCAGCAAAACTTGAAAGCTTCTGCTGCGCTACTCTGATCACACTAAACACTTTTGCAAAATACTCCACAATTTCTGTTCGCATTATTGCTTTCAATTACTTTTTTCTGACTTCAACTCAATTCATTTCTAATTTCAACTGCTTCTCAATCATCTTATTCAATTAATCCGAGCTGAAGGTATTACTGTAATTTCTGATCTGCTAAACCGCTATAGACATGTTCTGCTCTTCATATACCTTTCTTGCTTTACTGACATTCTCTGGCTAATGTCATAATTTTATTACATAACTTTTCCAAATATTCTTTAATCAATCTGCTCCTGCATCAGACCCTGAAAAATATTTACTAACTGACATTTCCTTATTCATCTGATCTCATTTCTATTCAATTGAATCATTTCTTTGCATCGTTATGCAAACTCTAACTGACATTTCCTTATTCATATGATCTCATTCACTTTATTATTTACTAAATTCTTCCTTTCTCTGGTCCATATCTCTTTTTTATCTAAGCTGCCAATCATTTTAATCATAACATTTTTTCCGCAAAATACTTCTCTTATCCATTCTGCTGTCTGGCTAATCTTACTGTTCCATTCATACTATAAATCTTTCTGATACCTAATCATCTTTCTTTAAAATACAGTAAAAACTTAATTTGAATACCAATCTCTTTAAATATAACAACTTGCTCTGTTTGCTTCCCTTATTCCATAAATGCTCTTTTCTCAAATAACAGAAATATCACAATCTGCCTTGCTGTTTCTCTTAACCCAATATTTCCTAACTGCTTCTCCATTAATGCACTTCTTTCCATTCTATTTCATTCGGCTTAAACTCGTTCCAATATACTTAACTTTAACTTTAATCTTTTTCAAATTGCTCATAACTACTAACTTCCACTGATCTTGTCTTTAGCATAGCAATCTATAATAACTCTCTCTGAAGAATTCCTCATAATCTGCCATTCATGAACTAAATATGTCTTTTATACAATTCTCAGAAAATCTTATTGCACACTGATTCTTCTTTTCTCTCTTTCTTTGTTCAACTGATTCTTCTTGTATATATTTATACGAATCCTCATATTAAATCCTTCCTATTATCATCATTATCCATAATAACATTTTTGTCAATTTTTTATCTCAGACACACTTAATCCATCTGCCATAAATCACTGCTCTTCTATGTACCGGTACCTCTTCTAGCTGATATACTTTACTTAATCATGCCAAGTTCCTTATGACACTAATCACATTATCATTTATACTGTTTCCTGATATCATCTGACTCAGATCTCACCTCTGCTGAGGTTCTCAACTATACTTTGCACATTTAATTATTTCTGACACACACTGATCTGTTCCTCATCACATCGTTACCATATACATGTCTCTGCTAATTCTGTATTCTTACTGAATTCCATATCCAAACTTATTAATCTCTTCAATTCATTTAACTGTGAATCTTTAACAACCAAACCGTTCTATCACAAACTAACACACTGGTATAATCACACAGATTATACCACCTCTAATCACATCAACTTTCAACAACTGCTAATGGGTGCTGTAATCACGGGGATTGGCCCCCCCTAGACACGGACAAAAATACCAAATATGGTGGTGTGTGGATATGGACGTGTGTGATCGCCACCTAGTCGACTGCTCTATGAATAGAAGATAAACATAGCTAGTCTAACTAGGAAAAGGAGAGAGAAGGAGGGGCGGACCTGATGTCGCGGCGCCAGTAGAGGTCGCGACAGTACCGATAACGTGACGTCGAATACCGTCGCGTCTCCGTTGCGTCGTCGCCCGCCGCCGCGTTCTCTTGTTGCGGGAGTTGTTGAGTGTGGACCTTCTTCCCGTCCCCGGCCGGCCAGAAGACGAGTGCTCCTCGTGGATGAACGGTCGAATGAAATGGTGGAAAAGCAAGAAAAGGTGCTAAAACTAAGGTCCATGAAACCCTAATTCTCATATCGCCCTGCAAACACAACATTTGAATGGAAAAGATCATCATTTTCTGCCCTCGGTCTTTGTCGCGACCTCTCTCACGGTCGCGACCTTGTCGCGGAAGCCCGATGCGTCGCGATCGTGTCGCGTCACCTTGATAGGGTCGTGATAAGAACGCGATGCGTCCTCTTGTCGCGACAAGGTCGCGGCGTTACTAGCCACCGCGACATCTGGTGTCGCGGCGGGTCGCAACGCCACGTTCTCAGAACCGGACGGGCCGAAACCCTTTTTGTCCGATCCTCTTTTCTTTGGGCATCTTACCCTACATTCGTCCTCCAGGGGCTCCGCCTATCATTTCCACACATTCCATTCAAGGATCGGGTTCGTCTCTTACCGATTTCATGGTCTTCTTCTTCTTCTCCCTCGCCTCTTTGACGTTCACATCCGGACCTCCGCTCCACCTCCATCTCCATCGCCACGTCCTCCATCTCCTCCTCCTCGACCCGGGCCGTCTCCGCACGGCGGAGGGAGCTTCGCCGCTCTGCTTGACGCTTCCTCCGCGAAGATCCCTCGCCGGAGTCACGTCCTCCTTCCATGGCAAAAGCTTCACCTTCGGGGTTCGTTTGAGAGGGAGAGTGAGGGAGGAAAGAGGCTAGACCGCAAGGAAGCTAGGAGTCGCCGGAGGGGGGCTCTGAAGTTTTGAAAACCGGAAAGGGGGAAAGAAGAGGGCCATTCGTATTTGAAGGGGTCAGTTTATGTCGCAGCACATCGGAACGCCGCTTCTTTGTCGCGACACGAATAAGCGTCGCGACCATGTCGCGACTATGGAGGCGGCGCGCACCTGCCGTCACGTCTCAACCCGAGACAAGTTTCTCTAGCAGAAATTTCCTGCTTTATTCTCTCAAACTCATGTGCTTACATTCACTAATGCATTCAAAAAAAAAAAAAAAAAAATAAAAGCCAAATTCCTTTCCTAGCTACCATCTCATGCCCACAATCAATCAATTAATCAAACCCTACAGCCGATACTCAATTGATCCTCGTCGCCGGCCGAATCTTCTTCAACGCTTCGAGGTACTCCTTCATCACGTCCTCATCTTCTGCCACCTCAACCTGATGATAATTCGTCGCACATGCTTCCCAATGGACGATGGCGCTGCGTACGTCAAGCTCGTCCTGTAGATCTCCCCTCTTCCTCTCTTGGATGGGCAGATAGTGCGAGAGGATGGGAACAACTGTGCGGGCCGCACCGCATTGGAGATAACACCGATCCGGGTCGTACAAAACCAGCGCCTCATTGCCGATCAGCCTCAAAGCCAGCCCAGTGCGCTGAGGGTAGTGGACCATCTACCCGTGCATGAAGCGGGGGCGCATATCGAACCCCACCGCGGTGAGCCTCCGAAGGTATTTGCGCCAAGCCTTCAAGCCTTTTACCTGTGCCGTGTTGCACCAAACGCGGGTAGTCATGTGGAGGGGCCCACCCACGTAAGCCAACGGGTGGTGGAGCATTGACTTGCACTCCGGGGCTAAAACGTCCATCGCCCGGAACTGAATATGCACCCCCATTCACAGCTCGAGGGCAACAATGGAGACAAAAAAGGGACCTCCCATAGCTGCAGAAGATAAGCCGGCGTAAAGAAATCCCAAGACTGCTTGGCCTATGTTCATACCTTCGAAAGAGAGTCCACAATGTTGAGATTTGCGAAGGAGATGGCGCCATCTGTTGTAGGGAAGAGAATAACCCCGCATATGCAAATCGCAGCAGCTTTGGCAATGGCGAGGTAGTTGTGTGTCTTGCGCTTGCCTGAGAGGTGATCCACTGTGCAATGGGTAGGAGGTGAACGTGCGTCCCACTCGTCATAGATCGCAGGTCCTCTTTCTTCGTGTGATCTCCGAAAGGATGCTCCATGAGTTGATGGGCTCCACGGTGTATAAAATCGTCAATTCATCGCCTCATTGTTACCGTGGGAGGCCAAGCATCACCTCCAACTCCTCCAGAAGAATCGTAGCTTCAAATGTCCTGAAGAGAACATGTGGGTCTACGGTGCCACAACTCCGCTAGCGCCGTGACGCTATCCCACACATGTACGATTTTATCGTACTTCTTGGCAAGAACTAAGACGGTTTTTAAGCCCCACTCCTTTAAGTGACTGATGGAGGTAGGAGGAAGCATCTCTAGCATAGGGAAAGCCATGGAAGCTTGGAGAACCTTCTTTGACCAGGTAAGATCTTGAAAGAAGAAGAAGAAGGGGAATTTGAGAAACGGAAAAAAGCAAAACAGAGCAAGACAGGGCAGAAAAAGTGCAGAAATTGCAGAAAAGAGAGGAAGAAGCACTTACTTGGAGATCTGGGCGCATGCAAATATGCCCCGGATGGCGCTCAGTTGCTGGAGATCGGCGTGAGACTCCCTTGCAGCCTTCGGGCCGGAGTACAGAGGTATCTCCTACTGAAAGTGAAGAAACCCCTCTTCATGCTTGCAAAACAGAGAAAAATCTGCAAATCTGAAAGAAGAGAGAAGAGAGGAGTTTGCTGCGGGATTAGCACCCCTAAGCCCTTTATTTATAGACTTTAGAGGGGTGCAATCCCTCTCTAATCCCTCACTTAAGAGTTAGAGTAAGAGTGGGAGTGTTTAAGGAGTCCTAGTGTCATTCTAGGTGTCTTAGGATAGAGATAATTTGAGTCTCTTCCGTTTTCTGAGCTCTGTCTGAGTCGCGACGCCACGATGCGCCGCGACCATGTCGTGGCGCTACGATACGTCGTGACTATGTCGCGGCGACAACGGACGTCGCCTTCATGCTTAATGTATTGTTTTCTGTTCTCTATGATCTTTCTTATGTTGCTTGACTGTGTTCATGTTTCTGTACTTATTTTCCTTGTTTGATTGTCAAAACGAAAAACAAAAATCCAAAAAAATCCAAAAAAAAAACCCAAAAGAAGCCACCACAGTAAGTCAGGTAAGTATCTCTTTCTCTACTCCTCGCATTACTATTGGTACTTTAGCTGTTATATCGTTTCAACCGGCTGGTTCTCGATGTGCTATGGGATTTGAGTTCCCCTTTACCAAAAACAGTGATGATCTAGGCGCACATTGTTAATCGTCGAATAGGCCGTTGAGTTAAGTAGGCCCGGGGACGATAGATTCAGGCCTGCACTGCGGTTGTGGGTAGTCTCTTGACCCGTTCCTATTTGGCTTAGCAATATTATCCTTGATATATTTTCTATTTTCTATTTTCTCTTTTCTTTGCATTTTTTTTATGATTTCTTTTATTTTAGCCCAGCATGCATCATGTAGGACTTTGAGCTTTCCTGACTCATTCGAGACTTTTTATGAGCCCTTGTTGAGTGCCCAATCATCCTTCAAATTCCAAACAAGAAATCCAATTCCACTCCGAATCGGAAGGTTTGCCTCCGAGTACGTTGTTCCCGTCAGTTTGACAAGATTTTCCCTGTCTGGATTTCCTATCAAAATTTCATTCTATTCCTTGGATCCGTTTTGGTTGAGAACCGCTCCCAAGACAGAGTCATGAGTTACCTTCCTGGCACGCACATGTCCCTCCAAAGTGAAACCTGTTGGCCAATCGGCTAGGGTACCTCTCAATCGAGGGGTTGATCATCAAAAGGTGTAATCACGGGGATTGACCCCCCTAGACACGTACAAAAATACCAAATATGGTGGTGTGTGGATATGGATGTGTGTGATCACCACCTAGTCGAATGCTCTATGAATAGAAGATAAACATAGCTAGTTTAACTAGGAAAAGGAGAGAGAAGGAGGGGCGGACCTGATGTCGGGGCGCCAGTAGAGGTCGCGACAGTACCGATAACGCGACGTCGAATACCGTCGCGTCTCCGTCGCTTCGTCGCCCGCCGTCGCGTTCTCTTGTTGCGGGAGTTGTTGAGTGTGGACCTTCTTCCCATCCCCGGCCGGCCGGAAGATGAGAGCTCCTCGTGGATGAACGGTCGATGCCTGCCAAAGAGAAATAAACAAAGGAAGCCCTATTAGAATACTTAAAAACATAGTATCTACTCTAAAATAGAAAGAAATGATTGAAGCATGGAGGGAACAAACCTGGGGGTTTTTTAAACCCCTTTGAGTGTAGGAAAACGTGGGTGTGTGTGGAAATGCGCTATCTAAAAATAAACATAAAAATGCATGCGAGGAAAGAAGGAAAGAGGAGATGAGAGGGTGAGCCCCATTGGGGCGTCTCCTTGGCGTTGATGTGGCTTGAAGGATCGTCCAAAGCTTCTGGAGGATGTTGGAGCTGCCCTCTTCTCGTCCCGTACTCCATGGATGAAGAAATGATGTGTTTCGGTGGAGAAGGGTGTGAAGGAAAATGTGGGAGAAGGGGTGCTGTGAGGTTAAGTATGGATGAGGGAAGATTTCGGCAGCCCTTCGGGGTAAGAATGAGGCTCTCCTCGTCCTTGAGGAGAGGGCCTTTCTTTTATAGAGCTTGGAGAGAGAAAATGCCAATATTATCTCTTTAAAAAGGTTGGAAATTAAAATGGGAGATAATATCCCATTAAAATTGTATGGGAAGAGTCCATAGAGTCCTTCCAAGAGTCCTTAAGGCCGAAATCTCGCCCCAAGGGGTTGTGATAATCCCTAGGGATATGACTTGGTCAATGGGAGGATAAATAGGAGGTTGTTGCAGAGTTTGGCGGGTTCTGCTGCTGTCGCGGCGTATCGTGGGGTCGCGACTAGAGACGCGACGGGTCTGGACGTTGCGACAGTGGGCCCACATGCACGTAAATCATGCATGGGCTGTCGCAGCATCTCTGGCCGTCGCGACCAGAGTCGCGGCGCTACGATATGTCGCGACTTGGAAATCGAATTATATTGTATTATTCAACCTATTATGTGAAGGATATGAGTTAAATGGATAAAGACTCTCCTAAAGTGATATTGGGCAGGATTTCAAGGCAATTTTAAAGTGTTGATGGGCTCAATCAAGGCTAATGATGGGCTCAAGGTGAGTGACCAATTAGCGGCTAATAAAGACGACATGAAATGTGGTTCAACCCATTAGCCGGAACCGGGTGTCTACAGATTGCCCCTCCTTGCTTCCACTTTGCAGGGGAGCAAAGCGAAAGTGGAGCGGAGTCGTTCATGGAATGATGGCGGAGCGAAAATGTCGCCAAGGTAAAGAGACATCTGGTCTAACCAATAAGCAATTGGAATCTTTGTGAAAGCCCCGAGTCAGCTGTTCAAGCAGGATGCAAAGAGGAACACAAGTCTGGACGAGAAGGAGAAAAGAAGAGGACGATCAACCCCTCGATTGAGAGGTACCCTAGCCGATTGGCCTGCAGGTTTCGCTTTGGAGGGACATGTGCGTGCCAGGCAGGTAACTCATGACTCTGTCCTGGGAGCAGTTCTCAACCAAAACAGATCCAAGGAATAAAATGAAAATTTGATAGGAAATCCAGACAGGAAAAATCTTGTCAAACTGACGGGAACAACTTACTCGGAGGCAAACCTTCCGATTCGGAGTGGAATTGGATTTCTTGTTTGGAATTTGAAGGATGATTGGGCACTCGACAAGGGCTCATGAAAAGTCTCGAATGAGTCAGAAAGCTCAAAGTCCTACATGATGCATGCTGGGCTAAAATAAAAGAAATCATCAAAACAAATGCAAAGAAAAGAGAAAATAGAAAATATATCAAGGATAATATTGCTAAGCCGAATAGGAACGGGTCAAGAGACTATCCACAACCGCAGTGCAGGCCTGAATCTATCGTCCCCGGGCCTACTTAACTCAACGGCTTATCCGACGATTAACAATGTGCGCCTAGATCATCACTGTTTTTGGTAAAGGGGAACTCAAATCCCATAGCATATCGAGAACCAGCCGGTCCTTGAAACAATATAACAGCTAAAGTACCATAAAGTAATGCGAGGAGTAGAGAAAGAGATACTTACTTGACTTACCTGTGGTGGCTTCTTTTGGGTTTTTTTTTTGGATTTTTTTGGAATTTTGTTTTTCGTTTTGACAATCAAATAAGGAAAATAAGCACAGAAACATGAACACAGTCAAGCAATATAAGAAAGATCATAGAGAACAAAAAACAATACATTAAGTATGAAAGCGACGTCCATTGTCGCCGCGACATAGTCGCGACGTATCGTAGCGTCGCGACATGGCCGTGGCGCATCGTGGCATCGCGACTCAGACAGAGCTCAGAAAACGGAAAAGACTCAAGTTTATCTCTATCCTAAGACACCTAGAATGACACTAACTAGGACTCCTTAAACACTCCCACTCTTACTCTAACTCTTAAGTGCAGGATTAGAGAGGAATTGCACCCTCTAAAGTCTATAAATAGAGGGCTTAGGTGCTAATCCCACAGCTAAACTCCTCTCTTCTTTCAGATTTGCAGATTTTTCTCTGTTTTGCAAGCATGAAAGAGGGTTTCCTCCGCTTTCCAGGAGGAGATACCTCCGTACTCTGGCCCGAAGGTTGCAAGGGAGTCTCACGCCGATCTCCAGCAGCTGAGCGCCATCCCGGGGCATATTTGCATGCGCTCGGATCTCCAAGTAAGTGCTTCTTCCTATCTTTTCTGCAATTTCTGCACTTTTTCTGCCCTGTCTTTCTCTGTTTTGCTTTTTTCCGTTTCTCAAATTCCCCTTCTTCTTCTTCTTTCAAGATCTTACCTGGTCAAAGAAGGTTCTCCAAGCTTCCATGGCTTTCCCCTATGCTAGAGATGCTTTCTCCTACCTCCATCAGTCACTTAAAGGAGTGGGGCTTAAAAACCGTCTTAGTTCTTGCCAAGAAGTACGATAAAATCGTACATGTGTGGGATAGCGTCACGGTGCTAGCGGAGTTGTGGCACCCGCAGACCCACACGTTTCTCTTCAGGACATTTGAAGCTACGATTCTTCTGGAGGAGTTGGAGGTGATGCTTGGCCTCCCGCGGTACCAACGAGGCAATGAATTGACGATTTCATACACCGTGGAGCCCATCAACTCATGGAGCATCCTTTCGGAGATCACCACGAAGAAAGAGGACCTGCGATCTATGACGAGTGGGACACACGTTCACCTCCTACCCATCGCATAGTGGATTACCTCTCAGTGCAAGCGCAAGACACACAACTACCTCGCCATTGCCAAAGCTGCTGCGATTTGCATATGCGAGTTATTTCTCTTCCCTACAACAGATGGCGCCATCTCCTTCGCGAATCTCATCATCGTGGACTCTCTTTCCGAAGGTATGAACTTAGGCCAAGCAGTCTTGGGATTTCTTTACGCCGGCTTATCTTCTGTAGCTATGGGAGGTCCCTTTTTAGGCTCCATTGTTGCCCTCGAGCTGTGGATGGGGGTGCATATTCAGTTCTGGGCGATGGACGTTTTGGCCCTGGAGTGCAAGTCAATGCTCCACCACCCGTTGGCTTACGTGAGTGGGCCCCTCAACATGACTACCCGCGTTTAGTGCAAGACGGCGCAGGTAAAAGGCTTGAAGGATTGGCGCGAATACCTTCGGAGGCTCACCGCGGTGGGGTTCGATATGCGCCCCCGCTTCATTCACGAGCGGATGGTCCACTACCCTCAGTGCACTGGGCTGGCTTTGAGGCTGATCAGCAATGAGGCGCTGGTTTTATACAACTCGGATCGGTGTTATCTCCATGCGGTGCGGCCCGCACATTGTTCCCATCCTCTCGCACTATCTGCCCATCCAAGAGAGAAGAGGGGAGATCTACAGGACGAGCTTGACGTAAGCAGCACCATCGTCCATTGGGAAGCATGTGTGACGAATTATCTTCAGGCTGAGGTGGCAGAAGATGAGGACGTGATGAAGGAGTACCTCGAAGCGTTGAAGAAGATTCGGCCAGCGACGAGGATCAATTGAGTATCGGCTGTAGGGTTTGATTAATTGATTGATTGTGGGCATGAGATGATAGCTAGGAAAGGAATTTGGCTTTTATTTGGTTTTTTTTTTTGAAAGCATTAGTGAATGTGAGGACATGAGTTTGAGAGAATAAAACAGGAATTTCTGCTAGAGAAACCTGTCTCGGGTTGAGACACGACGGCAGGTGGCGCCGCCTCCATAGTCGCGACATGTCTAGGCGTCGCGACATGGTCGCGACGCTTATTCGTGTCGCGTTAAAGAAGCGGCATTCCGATACGCCGCGACATAAACTGACCCCTTCAAATACGAATGGCCCTCTTCTTTCCCCCTTTCCGGTTTTCAAAACTTCAGAGCCCCCCCTCCAGCGACTCCTAGCTTCCTTGCGGTCTAGCCTTCTTTCCTCCCTCACTCTCCCTCTCAAACGAACCCCGAAGTGTGAAGCTTTTTCCATGGAAGGAGGACGTGACTCTGGCGAGGGATCTTCGCGGAGGAAGCGTCAAGCGGAGCGGCGAAGCTCCCGCCGCCGTGCGGAGACGGCCCGGGTCGAGGAGGAGGAGATGGAGGATGTGGCGATGGAGATGGCGGTGGAGCCGGAGGTCCCGGATGTGAACGTCGAAGAGGCGAGGGAGAAGAAGAAGAAGGCCATGAAATTGGTAAAGACGAACCCCGATCCTTGAATGGAATGTGTAGAAATGATAGGCGGATCCCCAAGAGGGCGAATGTAGGGAAGATGCCCAAAGAATAGAGGATCGGACAAAAAGGGTTTCGGCCCGTCCGGTTCTGAGAACGCGGCGTTGCGACCCGCCGCGACACCAGATGTCGTGGTGGCTAGTAACGCCGCGACCTTGTCGCGACAAGAGGACGCGTCGCGTTCTTATCGCGACCCTATCAAGGTGACGCGACACGATCGCGACGCATCGGGCTGCCGCAACAAGGTCGCGACCGTGAGAGAAGTCGCGACAAAGATCGAGGGCAGAAAATGATGATCTTTTCCATTCAAATGTTGTGTTTGCAGGGCGATATGAGAATTAGGGTTTCATGGACCTTAGTTTTAGCAGTTTTTCTTGCTTTTCCACCATTCCAGAGGGATAGGATAGAGGAGATGGGATTTGGGGAGATATTCCACATGGAGCGGATGAGGACAGATCCAGCCCTGACCTTGGCCCTGAGGAGTAGGTGGGATATGGAGGCGATGGCCTTCGTATTCCCTTGGGGGCACATGATCCCCAGTCTAGAGGACGTGAGCCAGATCACGGGGCTTCGAGTGTATGGGAGACCCGTGAGCGGGTTCACGTACCCCTGCTACCACGACATTGCCGAGCGGCTGCTGGAGTTGCCTGTGGAGCACAGGTCATCCCTAATTCCACGGAAGGCGCTACAGGAGAGCTTAGGCTTGTACGATGTAGCGAGACAGACTGGTGATGATGCAGATGAGTATTTGGAGCAGCTAGTTTGGGGGAGCCGGAGAGAGCCAGTGAGCGAGCCAGGGCCACAGGCAGACTTAGATCTGCGTCGTTTCCTCATCATCTTCCTTGGCAGACTCTTGTTTGCCACGAGGGGCAACGCAGTCCACTGCCGTTTCTTGCCCCTGCTGGAGGACCTGTCCGAGGTAGGAGGCTACGCGTGGGGAGCGGCATTTCTGGCGCACCAGTTCGACAGCCTGGGCGCCTCTGAGCGGCAGACTTCCACGAGCGGCTTCTACCCTTTCCTTCAGGTTTGCAACCTCTCCCTCTCTACCCTTTGAAATTGACTGCGCTTGCTATAAATTGTGAACTAATCTGTCTATTTGCAGGTCTGGGCCTACCTACACCTTCCAGGTCTGGGGAGAGGGGTTCTCGAGCGGCCGGGCCTCGTGCCCATTGCACGCCGCTGGGACTCACCTTAGGATTATAGAAGTCTTGGGGACCAGTTGACGCGCTTGAAGGAGATGATTGACAGCTACCCTCATCTGGACGTAAGTGTTCTAACCCTTCCTTCCCGAATTAGAATTGATTGATTGACTAATGACTGATTGCCCTTCATGTGCAGGTGGTGTGGCAGCCATACTTAGAGGAGGGTGACGAGGGAAAGCCCCAGTTGGTGCAGGCCCGCCCCTACTTCGGTAGTTCGGTGTGGTTGCATGCACTCAACCTGGTGCTACCTCTGAACCTATTCTTGTGCCAGCGCTCGTTGGGTTTGCGGCAGAGTGCCGTGGAGTTTCCGACTCGAGACCAGTTTCGCAACCGGGTCTGAGCTTCCGGGGGCTCCATGACACCACTGATTGGCGCGTGCGGGCACAAGAGCAAATCAACAACTGGGAACGCCGGGGAAAAGCGGTCAAATCAGCTGCGACCATGGATGACGCGTACCTGCAGGCCTATGCCTTAAAGTACGGAGGCAAGGTGTACAAGAGTGCCCGGCATCAGGTAAAATCCCCAAACTTCAACTTAGTGAATTTGAATTCTATAAAATCTGAACTAATGGGTGATCATGAATTGCAGGTGGACGTGGCTAGAGAGATTGCCTCCCTACGGGCCTTGCTGCGTTCAGCGACGCAGGATCACGAGGTAGCGCAGTAACAGGTGGAGGAGTTGGTAAGCACCTACTCAAACTTCGGTGTTCAAACATTGATTTGAAAGGTTTGACATGTGTTATTTGCGTGCAGCGGAGAGAGTTGGATCGGGTGCGGAGTGCCACAGCTGGCGGTGCTTCTTCTTCGCGAGGAGAGGAGAGCCATCAGAGGGAGTTGACCGATCAGCTGGCGGCGGCAGTTCTGCGAGCCGAGGAGGCAGAGAGGGATTTGGAAGATCGGGTAAAATAGAACACAATTCTGGTTTAATTATTATTTTTTTGACATTTGACATTGACCAGAGTGCTTTTCTTGCAGGTGAGAGAGCTGAGGACTGCTACCGATCGTGCGCTCGAGCTGCAGGGGTAGATGGACTCTGTCCAGAGCGAGAGAGGCCGACTACAGGGGGAGATGGAGACTGTCAGAGGGGAGAGGGACCAGCTACGCATCCGGGCGGAGGCAGCTGAGGCTTGAGCGGAGGAGGCGACGAGAGAGCTGGAGGCCCTACGCCTGCGCGGGCCATCCGGGGGCTAGGAGGAGATAGCACGGCTACGCTCCGAGCTACAGATTTAGCAGGGCATCGCACGAGGTTTTCAGGAGGCTCTGACGGCGATAGGCCGTTTCCGGAGCCGGAGCGGAGCGAGTGCTAGCAGGCACACTGGTGCCTCCGTGGGATAGTACCTCGCGGGTTCCTCCAGCCGACGGAGGAACGAGGAGGAGGAGAGGCATCGCCGAGGCGAGGTGAGTGCTCAGAGTGCCAGAGGTGGTGGGGACATGCCACCACCTAAGGACAAGCAGGAGGGATCAGGGGAGAGTGGTGGTGGTCAGTGAGGAGCTTGTGAGCCACCTCCACTTTATCTATGTACATATTGTTCATGGCTTAGTGCAACTTTTCTTTTCTTTCATGCCAACAATTGTGATAAATGAATGTTTGTGATTGACACGAGTGAGAGGCGAGTTTCTAACAAGCGATAGAGACAGAGAGTTCTGAGTGTGACGTTGTACTTGCCTTTTTTGAAACTTCTGCTCCTGCACACACTTAAGAGAACAGTTAGATCTGTTCTTAAGCTCAGCCCTTGCACTAAAATGATAAAATCTAAGTCCGTAATTGTCAAGGGCCGTGCCTTATTAAGTAGGCGAAAAGACAATGAAAATAATGCATGCAAAAGAAAAGCATATGTACACACATTTTTTTTTCGATTTTTCTGAATTATATTTTATTTTTTTTGGGTTTTGGGAATCTTTTGATTTTTTGGATTTTTGAAATTTTGATTTTTTTGGGTTTTGGGGATCTTTTGATTTTTTTAGATTTTTTAGATTTTTTAGATTTTGAAATTTTCTTTGGGTTTTGGGGATCTTTTGATTTTTTGGATTTTTTTGAGATTTTTGATTTTTTTTTGAACTTGTTTTTTTTTTGAACTTTCTTTTGATAACAACACTTCTTATCTTAAGCGATTGGCCCTGAGCCTTTCCTCCATCTCACTTTGGCGAGTAAGGTTTATGTGCGACACATATTCGTCTTAGGTTTGCTAAGATTTCTTACCCCTGGGATGTCAATGTTCCAACACAGACCAAGTGTAGGGATTTTTTGGTCATTTTAGGGGGACATGAAGAATATAAATTTGATAAGACCTAATCTCGGGGTCAGGGTTACTGGCTTGTAAAACTTGCAATGAGCATGCCATATGTGAGATTCATCTGTTGTCCAGGGACTTTAGGGCCACAGTATTTTCCTCTTTGATTGGGGCATGCGTGTGACCGGACTCAAGGGCGTTCCGCGGGGAACTGTACTGCCACTCTTTAACATGCCCCTTCATTTTATCATTTTTTCAGTTTATTTTTGTGCCATATACTTTTTCTTAGAACTGCCCGTCCCTCTTTGAGACTTCAAACACATGGTTTACACCGTCGCACGTTTACAAGCTAGCCTCCCCCTTGCCCCTAGACCTTGTCCGAGTAAGGAGAGAATTAACCTTTGCTTTCTTGAACAAGGGCTAAGCGAGAACACCATACATGAAGGGGAAATGACCTTAGGTCACCGTGCTGAGTATGCGATTGAGCATAAATTTATTCTGCCAGTAAGAGAGGGAGTGGGACACTTGGCAAATGGCTACCTGTCAATTGGTGTTGTTATCAAAAGACTATTTATCAGGGGTAGAATCTTTTAAGATATAATCCATTCATGGGTGAGAGAGTTCATCGCCATCGGCATTAACTAGCCTATATGCGTTCCCCGGGTACACTTCTTTACGACGTACGACCCTTCCCAGTTTGTTGACAATTTGGACCTTGGACCTCCAGATTTTATGAAAATTCGCTTCAAAACGATGTCTCCTTTTTGAAAATTGTGCTCAATCACTTTCTTTTGAAAAAATTCTTGAGAGTTTGATACGAAAGCACATGATCGGTTGCAGCTAGACGCCGTTCGTCTAAGAGTTCTAGTTGTGTAAGCAACGCCTCCCGACGTTCGTCGGGATTAAGTTCCTTATCTAACTGAACTCTTAGTGAAAGAATGAGGATTTCATGTGGACATACCGCCTCCATCCCATAAGTGAGTGAGAAGGGAGTTGCCCAGTGGGCGTACGGACAGAGGTGCGATAGGCCCACAGAACCTCAACTAGCTTTTCCGGCCAATCAGAAAATTTATTAGACTCACAGTTTTCTTAAAGATTTTCAAAAGTGTTTTGTTTATGGTTTCGGCCTGGCCGTTGCCTTGCGGATAGTAAGGAGACGAATGATGCAAAGAAATATTAACTTCTTACAGAGGTCTTGAAGGTTTTGTGATATGAACTGCGGTCCTTATCGGTGACGAGGCTGCGATGATATTCCTCATGATGAATCTGCACACGTTGACCCTTTGATTTCCGCGAACGCTTCAGCTTCGACCCATTTGGTGAAATACTCGGTAGCGGTAAGGATGAAAGATTTTGGTTTTACCTGAGCATTAGGATCACCCAGAGGCCCGATGATATCAAAGGCCCACATGGAGACATGCCAAGGAGAAGAAGTGGATGAAGAGAGGAGGAGCATGGATTTTATCGTCATGGACTTGGCATTTGACGTACCTACGAACGTAGATGGCGCAATCTTCTTCTAGGGTTGTCCAGTGATAGCCCTGCCTAAGATCTTTTAGCCAACATCTGGCTATTCCATGCCCTCCGCATTCACCAGAGTGGGATCCTTCCACTATCTTCCAAGCCTCTTCATCTGTTACGCATCAGAGGAGCATTCCATTTAGAGCGCGCCTGTAAAGAACTTCACCGATCAGGGTATATTTCAATACTGTTCTACGGATGGCTTTCTTGTCCTCTACTTCAGCTTCCTCTGGGAAGGTGCCGTCTCGGCAATATTGCTCAATTTCATGGTACCACGGCCTTTCTTCTTCCATCATTCTCCTAGCTCCACAAGCAATAACTCCTTCGCTTCTTTTCTCTCTGCCTTCAAACTAGAGAGCTCCTAAGGTTAATGAACCAAGGGTCCTGTGTCACGTCCCGAGAATTACGCAGCGGATATTATTTCGAAGAATTCGAGTCAATAATTCGAGACGTGGACAGTCGGCAAATAAGCCTCTAGCTAGCACGCACTAATGTGTATAACACAACCTCATAATAGGGCCCTATGTTGAACTCAATATAATTGTATTCAAATCTCAACTTATTGTATTCAAAGTGGAAACTATTACAAGACTAAGACTCAATAAAACAAAAGTACATGATACTTCTCACTTCCTACTACATGTTCTAACTCTCAAAGCGAATTACTATAACTAGACTCATAGTTGGAACGCTCATCACTCGGACGCATTCCCATCCTCGACTTGCTCTTCCTCTTGCACTTCATAGTCACCTAGATTGGGTAAAAGTAGGGAATGAGCAAACTAGCCCAGTAGGATTTATATCTCAATGTGCGGGCAATGATATAAGTGATTAACATTTTAGAACTAGGCAAGTACGATGAATGATATGCATGTACGAATAAAAACTCGTTAAAACATGATATAAACAAGCTAGAGAGAGAGATCATGATAGAATAAGATTGATGAACAGATGACAAGAGAGAACTAGAAATAGATCACTTTGTACAAGCACGCAAGATTTCACTTGATGTTAATAGCTTTCAAGAACGCAAGATATCACTAATTGCATTAAATGCAGGATGGCCATATCACGCAAGCAAGCAAGCAAGATTTCACAAGCACGATCAAGTAACACTAATCAGGCACGTAGACACCAATGTACACCAAGAAAAGATCCATCAAGAATGTACACAGGACACGTGTATGTGGTTAGGTATCTATCATTCAACACGCACGCACGATTTTCCCAGCGCAGGTGCAACGCCAGTAATCATTATACCCCATGTTAAAGTATATCTATGACTTGCCGTCATTGGGGCTAGATTGGAGCCCTTGGACACGCCGTGCCCTGTCAGCATCTCACTTAATTTTTAAATGTAGATACCCACAGTCATTAATAATGGCCAATGAGAGTTTCAAAACGTAGCATGTGTATGTCATGTTCATGATGATGATGAAGAAGTAATAATTAAATTGAACATGATTTCATGAGAACAATGGTCAAGAGATAAATTCGGCAGCATAACGGTACAATTTATACTTTCGTTCAATCTTTACATTAATGGCTTTAGTCTAGTTTGTAAGTCATACTCACGAGATTAAGAAGAGAAAGGAAGCACTCTATCTCCAGGGAACTCAATGGTACAACCAACTCGTCGGCCATGTGGGAATCCATGGTCAGAGGAGATTTACGGAGGCCTTGGTGAAATGGTCGCTAGTCTACCGATTCGGAATGACCGGTAAGAGTTTCAATTTCCCAAGAAGGGGCTACCTAATAGTGCTAGTGTGTAGTGCGGTACGCGTGTCACAATTCTCAAACCATCGTCTCAAACTCGCAGGAAGCACTTGACAATATAACATGGAATAAAACTATGCACTTTAACTCATCATGGTTTGCAAGATTTTATGATAACTCTTATCATTTAAACATGGAAGAACAGTAGGAATTAAATCACAAGTAGCACGAATGATCATAATATTTAAGGAGCACTTAGAATAGCATTCATGTATTAAAGCTTTTTAATGAGTTAATCGCTTTTAAGCCATTAAACAACAATCATGTAAGGATTAGACCCAAGACATGCAACTTACACAGTAAATCATTTTAAACGATGGGTATATGCAAAAAACTATGCAGGAAACACGTGGTTTCAGGTAAAGTTCTGAGATCGCGACATATCCCTATAAGGAAGGCGACAGGTAGTTGTGAAGAACGCGACTGGGGCGGTCCGATTCAGGCAGCATGATCGCGACAACGGTCTTGTCGCAATCAGGTCCCGACATGTCGGGCTGTCGCGAAGAGACCTCGGAAGGCGACACATCGAGCCGTCGCATTCACAGGATCTGCGCCTGAGTCCGACTGGGATCTGACATGCTCTTGGTTCAGACTTACCGTTTTGACACAGGAGCGATATTCATGAAACGCCTATATCTCTCTATATGCTGACCTTTAGACAAACTTTAAACATAGAAAATGTCGAGGACATCTATTGGAAGAACTTTGATGTTGGGGGTTTTACCTAATTCGGTCTTTGCCCTTGTGAAAAACATGAAGAACTTAAAGTTAAATGCAACCAAAAAATGCAGTATCATGCATGACTCATTACGAAGTTTATAACTCTCAAACTAATGACATTTACACAAAACCTTAACATGAAAGATGACACCTAACGACTAATAAAAGAACTTTCATGTTGGAGTCTTGACCTACTTCGGTCTTAAATCTCAAGAAAAACAGGAATACCCTAAGGCTAACTGCAAACCCGAAAACACAGTATTATGCATGACTCTCTTACGGGCTTCATAACTCTCTAACTAATGAGATTTAGATAAACGTTCAACATGAAAGATGATCGTGACATCAAGTATAATAACTTCCATGTTATTATTTTACTCTAATTCGGTCTTGAATCACGTCAAACATATTAAGAACGGGAAAAGCCCTGACAGTGCGCGACTTTGCAAAACGCTTATAAATCAAGATCTACTAAATGAATTCGATGAAACCAGTGGGAAATGAAAGCTAACTTGATGATCTACACATTGGTATAGGTATGTTTAGGTTTGGCCCGAGAAAACCTACCTTTGGTCGACTTCAAAAGAGTGGTTTGTGCAGGTCGCAGCAGATGAGAAGGGGAGGAAGAACGGTTTCTTGTGGTCGTTCCACAGCTCCTCCCACCAAGAGCTCCTCCACACACCCTAAAGTTCCTAATCGTTCGTTCCTAGGGTTTGGGTAAGAGTATTTAAGTAACCATGGTGTTTAGGAGTCCTATTATAACTAGAAAAAGATTTCGGATTGTTGGCATGTTTGGTTTCCTATTTTTGATGATTTCCTCCTCCCTTTGAGTGTGTGAGGCATTAGGAAACCTACCCTCATAGTTAGGCACGAATTTGGGTTGCCACGAATGCATGATTGCATCCCAATTCAACTCTATTTGCCTCTTTTTAATTTCAACTTATTTATGGTTACGATTTTCTATGTATTTTCTAGCTTCATTTGATTTTTGGGCCAAAGGTTGTCCATTGGCCTGATTATGATAATGGGTCATCAATATATAATGTTGGAAGTCTCCCCAAGACTTTTATTTAATTTTTGATCGCGTCGTATTTCCGTGTTAACAGTTTTCCGACTTGTTTCCTTATTTAGATAATCGTCGCAATAACTCTTAACCTAGCCCAAATGATTTTTATTGAACCAATTTTCTTGATGGGTCATTATAGGATATTATTTGAAGTCCATTTATGATTTTTATTTAATTTTCTAACTCATTCCAGTATGTGTGATAATGATTTCCGACTTATTCATGAATTACGGTAATAGTCGCGAAACACTTTAAACTTGGATGATCTGATTTTTCTTGGCACAAATTTCTTTGTGAAACATTTAGTAATAATATTTAGGGTTGATTTATAATTTTTATGAATTTTCCGATGTGTTTTAGCACATACGATAGGTACGTATGTTTTAAATACTCCGATATTATGAAATTATTTATTTCCATTTATTTGAATTTTTATGTAATTAAAATTTCCGGGGTGTTACACCCTCCCCCACTTAAGGGAATTGGTCCCCAAATTCATTGATCATAATTGGCTTTTGATAGTTATGATCATTGAGCTCGTTTCGGATCTACTCCTATAACTTGTTTCCAAATCGTGGATGCTAGTCCAACATCTACACCTATGGCCACCCGTACTATTCATTTGGTTTCTTCCACTCCTCTTTTCCCTTCCATGGTTGTTATAACTCCATCTTAATCCTCCAGATGAACTATGGTATCGCTACTAGATTATTCCTTTTCAATTTCTCCTTAATGATCTCCCCCACTTAGAAATGTACTAAGAAAAGCATCTTAAGATCAATCTATGGTTTAACAATCATACCTCCTTCCGGAAGCTCCGCTTGTGTTACTGCATTCACGCGTCCTTGATGCTTTACCACTCCTTGTTCCTTCCAGCTTGGTCTTTTAGCATGGGACAGTGGGAAGGCGGTGGTCGCGATTTCCACATCGCAGGCAAGCTCCTGCCTTCTTCCAGCACTCTTTTGCTCTATGTCCAGGCTTGTTGCAAAAGTTACAATATTCCACCGTCTTGTTTTCTTCTACCTTGATCTTTTTCTCCATGCCATAGTCCTTCCCAGTGTTGGCCTTTGTTGTTGTAGTTATTATTGTTTTGTTATTGTTGTTATTAGGGAAAGTTCCAGTTGTATCGACTGCTCCCCTTTTTATAAAGGTCGGCTTTGAGATGTCCTTCCCCCTCATGCCTTCCACCTTAGCCATAGTATCTTCTACCAGTTGAGCTCTTTGACCATCTTAGTGTAGGTTTGAATGTTGTGTGGTCTGAGCCTTTCAATGAACATGGGCCTGAGCCCATCCATGAAACGGTTAGCCTTCAGCCTTTCAGTTCCCACCAGGTGTGGGCATACACGACAAGACGCGCGAACTGAGCCTCATACTCAGCCATGGACATCCCTTTCTGTTTTAGTGCGGCAAACTCCGTCGCTTTCTTCTCCTTCACTCTCTCAGAGAAATATTTTCCCCGAATATCTCCAGGAATTCAGCCATTCCAGTTCAGCTATATTAGGCAGGTGGGCCGATGTGGCCTTCCACCCGCTCGGGCATCCTTGGTAAAATGAAAAGTGGCCAGTACCACTTTCTCTCTATTAGTGCACTGCATCACCTGAAAATCCTTTCTATCTCCTCTTGCCAATTTTCTGCCTCTTCCGGATCAGGGGATCCTGAGAACAGGAGGGTTTAAACTCCTAAAATTCCGGTGCAGATCACCGGCTCCATTCCTTGCAGCTCCACCTGATTGCCAGCCTGAACTACATTTTGTAATGCCTGGGTCAGTCCAGCCACGGTTTCTTGCATAACTTGCCACTGATTACGAGCCATTGCAGTTGAGGGTAAGAGTTATGAGGGTTCCTGAGAAAGGATGGAAACCAATTAATCTCTCTAGATACATTATAAGAGTCAATGGGTAGGAGTGTTTAATTCTTTCTAACATATTCCCAGTCTCTACCCATTCTCACCAGGAACTGTATTTAATTTTCATGACCTAGGTTCCATAGGTATCTCCTATTCCTGAGACATATCCTATTTGGTATTCCTAGGCTCTGATACCACTAAACTGTCACGTCCCGAGAATTACGCAGCGGATATTATTTCGAAGAATTCGAGTCAATAATTCGAGACGTGGACAGTCGACAAATAAGCCTCTAGCTAGCACGCACTAAATGTGTATCAACACAACCTCATAATAGGGCCCATATGTTGAACTCAATATAAATTGTATTCAAATATCAACTTATTGTATTCAAAGTGGAAACTATTACAAGACTAAGACTCAATAAAACAAAAGTACATGATACTTCTCACTTCCTACTACATGTTCTAACTCTCAAAGCGAATTACTATAACTAGACTCATAGTTGGAACGCTCATCACTCGACGCATTCCCATCCTCGACTTGCTCTTCCTCTTGCACTTCATAGTCACCTAGATTGGGTAAAAGTAGGAATGAGCAAACTAGCCCAGTAGGATTTATATCTCAATGTGCGGGCAATGATATAAGTGATTAACATTTTAGAACTAGGCAAGTACGATGAATGATATGCATGTACGAATAAAAACTCGTTAAAACATGATATAAAAACAAGCTAGAGAGAGAGATCATGATAGAATAAGATTGATGAACAAGATGACAGAGAGAACTAAATAGATCACTTTGTACAAGCACGCAAGATTTCACTTGATGTTAATAGCTTTCAAGAACGCAAGATATCACTAATTGCATTAAATGCAGGATGGCCATATCACCACGCAAGCAAGCAAGATTTCACAAGCACGATCAAGTAACACTAATCAGGCACGTAGACGCCAATGTACACCAAGAAAAGATCCATCAAGAATGTACACCAGGACACGTGTATGTGGTTATGTATCTATCATTCACACGCACGCACGATTTTCCAGCGCAGATGCAACCCAGTAATCATTATACCCCATGGTTAACATATCTATGACTCGCCGTCATTGGGGCTAGATTGGAGCCCTTGGACACACGCCGTGCCCTGTCAGCATCTCACTTAATTTTTAAATGTAGATACCCACAGTCATTAATAATGGCCAATGAGAGTTTCAAAACGTAGCATGTGTAATGTCATGTTCATGATGATGATGAGAAGAAGTAATAATTAAATTGAACATGATTTCATGAGAACAATGGTCAAGAGATAAATTCGACAGCATAATGGTACAATTATACTTTCGTTCAATCTTTACATTAATGGCTTTAGTCTAGTTGTAAGTCACACTCACGAGATTAAGAAGAGAAAGGAAGTGCACTCAATCTCCAGGGAACTTCAATGGTACAACCAACTCGTCGGCCATGTGGGAATCCATGGTCAGAGAATTTACGGTGGCCTTGGTGAATAGGTCGCTAGTCTACCGATTCGGAATGACCGTAGAGAGTTTCCAATTTCCCAAGAAGGGCTACCTAATAGTGCTAGTGTGTAGTGCGGTACGCGTGTCACAATTCTCAAACCATCGGTCTCAAACTCGCAGGAAGCACTTGACATTATAACATGGAATAAACTATGCACTTTAACTCATCATGGTTTGCAAGATTTTATGATAACTCTTATCATTTAAACGTGGAAGAATAGTAGGAAGATTAAATCACAAGTAGCACGAATGGATCATAATATTTAAGGAGCACTTAGAATAGCATTCATGTAATTAAAGCTTTTTTAATGGGTTAATCGCTTTTAAGATTAAAGCCATTAACAATCAATCATGTAAGGATTAGACCCAAGACATGCAACTTACACAGTAAATATCATATTTAAACAGATCTTGGGTATATGCGAAAAACTATGCAGGAAAACACGTGGTTTCAGGTAAGTTCTGAGATCGCGACATATCCCTATAAGGAAGCGACAGGTAGTTGTGAAGAACGCGACTGGGGCGGTCCGATTCAGGCAGCATGATCGCGACAACGGTCTTGTCGCAATCAGGTCGCGACATGTCGGGCTGTCGCGACGAGACCTCGGAAGGCGACACATCGAGCCGTCGCATTCACAGGATCTGCGCCTGAGTCCGACTGGGATCTGACATGCTCTTGGTTCAGACTTACCATGTTTTGACACTGGAGCGAATTCATGAATCACCTATATCTCTCTATATGCTGACCTTTAGACAAAACTTCAACATAGAAATGTCGAGAACATCTATTGGAAGAACTTTGATGTTGGGATTTTACCTAATTCGCTCTTTGCCCTTGTGAAAAACATGAAGAACTTAAAGTTAAATGCAACCAGAAAACGCAGTATCATGCATGACTCTATTACGAAGTTTATAACTCTCAAACTAATGACATTTACACAAAACCTTTAACATGAAAGATGACACTAACGACTAATAAAAGAACTTTCATGTTGGAGTCTTGACCTACTTCGGTCTTAAATCTCAAGAAAAACAGGATAATCTAAGGCTAACTGCAAACCCGAAAACATAGTATTATGCATGACTCTCTTACGGGCTTCATAACTCTCTAACTAATGAGATTTAGACAAAACATTCAACATGAAAGATGATCGTGACATCAAGTAATAACTTCCATGTTAATATTTTACTCTAATTCGGTCTTGAATCACGTCAAACATATTAAGAACGGGAAAAGCCCTGACAGTGCGCGACTTTTGCAAAACGCTTATAAATCAAGATCTACTAAATGAAATTCATGAAACCAGTGGGAAATGAAAGCTAACTTGATGCTCTACACATTGGTATAGGATATGTTAAGGTTTGGCCCGAGAAAACCTACCTTGGTCGACTTCAAGAGAGTGGTTTGTGCAGGTCGCAGGATGAGAAGGGGAGGAAGAACGGTTTCTTGTGGTCGTTCCACAGCTCCTCAGCCACCAAGAGCTCCTCCACACGACCCTAGAAGTTCTAAATTCGTTTCTAGGGTTGGGTGGAGAGTATTTAAGTAACCATGGTGTTTAGGAGTCCTATTATAACTAGGAAAAGAGGATTTCGGGATTGGCATGTTTGGTTTCCTATTTTTGATGATTTCCTCCTCCCTTTGAGTGTGTGAGGCATTAGGAAACCTACCCTCATAG
>CM024763.1:43867238-43991876 GCA_014218235.1 Colocasia esculenta | reverse complement strand
CTTATGTCAACGGTCTTCCCTACTAGTTGACATAAATGCTTTTTGTCAGCGGTTTATGGAAGCCGCTGACATATGTGCGTTGACAAATCGACTCTTTTTTGTAGTGACACTTACATTCATTACAGCTAGTGTATATATCACTTACAATAAGTTTTGATATCACTTACAATAAGTCTTCATATCACTTACAGTAAGCCTTTAATATCACTTATAGTAAGCCTTTAATTATGTCACTTACAGAAGTCTTTATATCACTTACAGTAAACCTATATATAGCTTACTGAAAACCTTCATATCACTTACAGGAAGTCTTTATATCACTTACAATAAGTCTTTGATATCACTTAGAGAAAGTCTTTATATCACATACAGTAAGTCTTTAATATCACTTACAGTAAGCCTACATATCACTTACAGAAAGCCTTCATATCACTTATAGGAATTCTTTAATATCACTTATAGTAAGTTTTTGATATATGTCCCTTACAGTAAGACTACATATCGCTTACAAGATGTCTTCATATCATTTATAATAAGTCTTGATATCAGTTATAGCCTATAGCTATATGCTTTTAGAAAATAAAAAATACTTTATTTGTTTGTGAGTGTTAGGATTCAAATACAGGTCTTCACAAACTCAACATGAGATACCCTTACCACTAAGCTACAACCACAGTTGTGTTACAATATAACATATAATATATTTCATTAAGTATTGATATCACTTACAGTAAATATACACATCATTTATAGTAAGTCTTGACATTACTTATATTATATGTTAAACTCAATTACAGTAACAGAGCTTAATGTATATTGTAACATGAAATGATATTTACTAAAATAAGATTTAACATAGGTTGTAATAGAAAATAAACATATTGTAATAGAGAGTTACGTTTACTATATTATATGATAATGTTTATTGTAACATAACTTAATCTATACTATAATAGGGAATAATATTAGTGTAATGAGACTTACCATAGGCTATAATAGAGAATAACGTTTATTGTAATTGAGTTTAACATATACTATAAGTAATGTCAAGACTTACTATAAATGATGTGTATATTTGCTATAAGTGATATCAATACTTAATAAAATATATTATATGTTATATTGTAACACAACTATGGTTGTAGCGTAGTGGTAAGGGTATCTCATATTGAATTTTGAAGACCTAGGTTCGAATCTTAGCACTCACAAACAAATAAAGTATTTTTTATTTTCTAACAGTTTATAGCTGTAGACTGTAACTGATATCAAGACTTATTGTAAGTGATATGAAGACTTCCTATAAGTGATAAGTAAGCTTATTGTAAGTGATATATATCAAATGCTTACTATAAGTGATATGAATGCTTCCTGTAAGCGATATGTAGGCTTACTGTAAGTGATATTAAAGGTTTACTATAAGTGATATGAATGCTTCCTGTAAACTATATGTAGGCTTATTGTAAGTGATATTAAAGGCTTACTGTAAGTGATATGAAAGCTTCATGTAAGTGATATCAAAGGCTTCATGTAAGTGATATGTAGGTTTATTGTAAGTGATATCAAAATCTTACTATAAGTGATATTAAAGACTTACTTTAAGTGATATGAAGGCTTCCTATAAGTGATATGAAGGCTTTCTGTAAGCGATATGTAGGTTTACTGTAAGTAATATCAAAGGCTTACTATAAATGATATTAAAAACTTACTGTAAGTGATATTAAAGACTTACTGTAAGTGATATGAAGACTTACTGTAAGTGATATCAAAACTTACTGTAAGCGATATATACACTAGCTGTAATGAATGTAAGTATATATAGGGAAAGACCAAAAGAAGGAAGGGCAAAATAGGAAAAAAAAATTGATCCTAAAAGGATAGTTCGTCTTCCAAGACTCATAAATACTGAGAAATTAAAAGTAGGGACTAAAAATTAAACAACACAAAAAAAAAATGACTATATGACTTCTGGTCTTCTAACAGGGACTATAAATTAAGTCAACCTTCTGACAAGGATCTCTAATTAATTTTTCTTAAATTATAAGATCTTATATATAAGACCTCTTATGTATTGTAACAAACTAAAAATTATTTGTTATTAGTCGATTAGAAAAATCCTAGCTTACGCAAGATAAAATTGTGATAATTTGTTCCAATGTTCCACATTAACTAGTTATCCCACTGAAGTTAACAAAAATTATACTAATATAAAAAAACGTGAAAATCTGGAGTTGCTAGCTAAATATCTTTATCAAAGGGGGAGGTTTCCAGTGATTTGCTTTCGAGTCTTGAATCTCTCGGTTGAGATGTAAAGTTGTTAAAGAGGACGATTTAAATGTCATAAAGCTTATAACTCACCTACACCCAAAGACCTTTGCAACTCTACTTCTCTCCCGCCAATAACAATTGCATGCTAAAGATGTGACTTTTCTTTATCTTCGGTTTCCAACTCCACCTAACTATTACCACTCTGAGGCCTCTCAGTACTTCATGACAAGTTTAGGAGAAATATTTAGTGCACACTCATGGTGTGCACTAACTTGGGCACACCCACTAGGGATGTGCCATTTGTTCTTTAGGATTTGAAAAAATTAGATGGGAGAGATTATAATCTCCAAAAGACAAATGGCACACCCCCAGTGGGTGTGCCATGTTTAGTGCATGTGCACTAAGTATTTCTCCAAGTTTAGATATAAGTGGGACAACGGATGGCCACTTGAATTTTTTTTACAATTAGTTTGTAATAAGATGAAAAAGATCCAGACCAACTACACTATTTAATTAGATGTTTAGAAGACTCGGGTTACCTAATATACCGATCACTTTGCATGTGGAGAAATTGATTGTGACGCGCTTGGTGGGTTTTATGTAAAATGTGTCCCCTTACATCTTTAGATCATATGATTTTGCAATTTTCGGTAATATAGGCCTAAATGGGATAAGGAAGGGTGTGTATAGTCGAGTTGAAGATTTATAAACTACAAATGTATCTCACTCCACAGACCAGCAAAATGTCAACAATTAGTAGTAGTCACAATTTTCGCCGTGGTTAGTAAAGATGGAGGGAGATAAATATATTGGTTAAGGAGAAATGTTTATTATCGGGCTGGACAAGTAAATAGATTGCTCATGCATAATTTGATTGAGTCATGTCAGATCCACATAAACGTGGTGTGGCAAGATATTGGAGATAGAGTGGAGGGGCGATGTCTGGCAACAACAACTAGCAATCTATGATGGCAGCCAACCAATGGTGGTTGGTGATTGACGACAGCCTATAATAGGCAGCAATCTACGATTGCAACATCCAACTACCCGCAAGAATAAACAATCTTTACAATGATTGAGGAGGTAAATTTTCCCACATTTTTTCAAATCAGATCCATCGATCGGCCAATGTAGCTTACAATGGCTCTCCCCTTCCATGTGCCCTCGGACATTTCAAAGACGACCGAGCACAACTCCGCTCATCAAAGGCCCCTGTTCGAGAGTCAACACACCTTAGATCCCTGCCAACTGTTCTTGGGCAGAATTCTACTGACCGAGTAGGTATAACTATAGACCCACGCACCATAACTGACTCCAACAGTTGCATCATTTGCACCTTCATAGGCCCATTACTCTTCTATAATGGAATATGTTGAGATGTGGCTCAAATTCAGTGGGGCATCTTCGGGTCCATAACAACAGTATGAGCAGGTGTTCCTCAGGTACAGTCGTGAAGGAGTGCGGAGGCCATTGATCTCCGCGGCACGGATCAAATCGGTGAGGTTCGGGCTGGGTCGGGTGGCACTGGACAGATCGGTCGACCGCTCTGGCTAGAGCGGTCGACCAACTAGTGCAGGGTGCGGCAGAAGACCACCCTAGAAAAAGCAGTCGACCGATTTGCCTGGGTCGGTCGACCAATTTTCAACCCAGCCCAGCAAGGGCCAGTCCTATGAAAAGCGGTCGACCAATTTGACTGGGTCGGTCGACCGCTTCCGACGGGTCCAATTTTGGATAGTTTCCTCAGTTTACTTCTTTGTATTTAAGGCCATGTTTTTTAGTCTACGGTTGCGAAAAACGATTCTTCATAGTGGAAAAGGCAGCTGTAGGGAGGTTGGGCTCCGTGGAATAGGTTTGGCACATCGTCAATCTGAACCACGTAAATCTTGTGTCTTGTCTCTTCTCCTTCTCTTTGTTTTCTGCTGTGTTTGTGTGTTCATCTTGCATATGTCCGATCTCGAACTTGAAGGTGAGGCATCAGAGAGCGTTTCCGTACAACAAACTAGTATCAGAGCCAGGTTGGTGCGAGTTCATCTCCGGTTGGTAAACACATATCAAGGATGAGCGGACTGCTGAAAGTCGAGTTCGACAAGTTCGATGGAAAGGGAAACTTCAGTCTATGGCAGATGAGAGTGAAGGATTTGCTGGTACAACAGCGGGTCATCAGGGCATTGACAGGCAGAAGTCTGCAAAGATGGATGATGAAGAGTGGGAAGAGCTGGAGAAAATGGCATCAACACCATTCGAATGTGTCTGGCAGATTCAGTTCTATACGATGTGATGACGGAGAAGACTACAAAAGGATTATGGAAAAAGTTAGAAAGTCTCTACATGACCAAGAATGTTACAAACAAACATTTCTTGAAGAAAGAGCTTTACAGCCTTTGGAAGACAGAAGGAGGAGATCTGATTCAGCATATGAATCGATTCACTCAAGTGGTAAGTGACCTATTGCAACTTGAAGTCAAGTTTGATGAGGAAGATAAAGTAATCATGTTATTGTGTTCTCTTCTGTCCTCTTTTGACCATCTCATTACTACACTGATATATGGCAAAGAAACTCTTGCCTTTGAGGAAGTCACTGCAATTCTCAGGTCTAATGAGGCAAGGAGAAAGTACAGCAGTGAGGACTCTCAGGCAGAGGGGTTGATTGCAAAGGAGAAGGGTCGAGGAAGATCAAAAGACAGGAATCAAGGGAAGAACAGATCAAGGTCCAATCTAAATCAAAGAAGGCTGAGAAGACAGAGTGCTATAAGTGCCATCAGAAGGGGCACTTCAAGAGAGGTTGTCCTTTGCTAAAGAAAAAGGAAGAAGACAAGGTCGGGACTTCTTCAAGTTCTGCTAGCGTGGCAGTGGACAACTCTGATGATGGAGAGCTATTGGTAGCCTCATCAAGTAAGGACTCATTCTTGAACATATGGATTATGGATTTTGGATGCTCGTTTAATTATTGTCCTCACAGAGAATGGTTTGATACCTACAAGAATTATGAGGTGGCTCTATCATGCTGGGTGATGATCACTCGTGTAAAGTCATAGGTATCGGGAATATCAGAATTCGGATGCACGATGGTGTGATTAGAACACTAGGAGAGGTCAGACATGTTTCAGAGTTGAAGAAGAATTTAATCTCTCTTGGTTAATTAGAGAGAACAGGGCATGGGCTTTCAGAAGCTCCTAGCAGCGACACGTTCAAAGTCAGTAAAGGTGTCCTGGTTGTGATGAAGGGAAAGCGAATTGAAAACAATTTGTACAGGCTCATAGGGAGTACAATAGTGGGAAATGTTGCTGCTACAACTTCATCTGAGACCAGCACAGATGACACTGCTCTTTGGCACATGCGACTTGGTCACATGAGTGAGCGGGGTATGATGGAACTGCACAAAAGGAAATTGCTGAATGGTGTGAAAACATGCAAGTTAGATTTCTGCAAACACTGCGTGTATGGAAAGCAGTGTAGAGTCAATTTCAAAACTTCAACATACAGGAGCAAGGAAGTGCTAGAATATGTACACACAGATGTGTGGGGGCCAGTGTCTACACCATCAACGACGGGATCTTTATATTTTGTCACCTTCATCGATGATTGCTCAAGGAAGGTGTGGGTATACTTCATGAAGCACAAATCAGAAGTATTTACAAAGTTCAAGCAGTGGAAAAAGCCATGGTTGAAAAACAGACAGGGAAGCATGTGAAGTGCATCAAGTCTGATAATGGTATTGAATACAAGTCAGCTGAGTTCATTGATTACTGCAAAGATGAAGGAATTATGAGAAATTTCACAGCTCCAGGGACCCCATAGCAAAATGGGGTAGCAGAAAGAATGAACAAGACACAGCTTGAAAGGGCAAGATGTATGAGGATCCAGGCCGGTCTCCCTAAAAGATTTTGGGCTGAAGCGGTAAAAGCAGCATGTTATTGGTAAGCAGATCCCCTTCTTCAAAGTTGGAAGGAAAGGTTGCTGAGGAGGTGTGGAGGAATAAGGAGATTGATTATTCCAGGCTGAAAATCTTTGGATGTCCAACATATGTCCACATCCAAGCAGAGGAACGGTCCAAGTTGGATCCTAAGTCTCGAAAGTGTATCTTATCGAATACCTAAGCGAAGTGAAGGGATATAAATTCTGGGATCCAGAGAAAAGGAAGGGGTCATAAGCAAAGATGTGGTGTTTGATGAGACATCTATGCTAAGAGAAATGGGAGATAATATTGTCAACGATGATGACAACGAAAAATCAAGAGTTCAGGTGGAGCTTGACGGGGGATCTTTAAAAGCAAAAGAAATTCAAGAGGAATCCCCAGATGCGAGCAAGAAGATCATCCGCAGGAGACTCTGATTTCTGATAGACCACGGCGGACTATTAAACCGCCAACGAGGATGGTTTTGAGGATATGGTTTCATTTGCTCTTGTTTCTAGTTGTGGAGATCCAGGTTCTTCAGGGAGGCAATATCTAGTCCAGAACAGGACAGGTGGATGGAAGCTATGGTGGAAGAAGTGGAGTCACTACACAAAAACAGGACTTGGGTTAGTAGAACTTACAAAAGGAAAGAAAGCCATAGGTTGCAAGTGGGTCTATATAGAAAGAAGGAAGCTATATTAGAAAAGGAAGGAGAAAGGTACAAGGCATGGTTGGTTGCAAAAGGATACTCGCAGAAGGAAGGAATATACTACAATGAAGTTTTCTCTCAGTGGTGAGGCACGCTTCAATCAGAATATTGCTGGCTATGGTGTCTGTCATGCCCCACAAATTTAGCAGCGGAATAAATCGGGAGGCATGAACAACGTGTATGGTAACGTAAATTGCGCATACATTCGCATATATCAGAGCAACTAATGAACAATAATTGCAATAAAACTCATCATTTTATGATAATTCATCTAAACTATTACAACCACTAATTCAGAGCCAAAACATAGGGCAATGACATTATTACATTGGAAAGAATCTAAAGCAAATATCTAACTAGACTCTAAGGTACTAAGGACATTCCATCGCTATGACTCCAGGACGCTCATCACTCCAGTCCAATCCTGTTGTTGTAAGTAAGGTCATCACCTGACTTACCTGAAAACACAATAACAAATAACGAAGGGTGAGCGATAACGCTCAGTAGGACTTAATATCTCGTGTAAACAAGTAAGCTTTAAGTGATTAATGTCTTGTAACGCAGGTTAACTAGAGAGAACGATCATGTATAGTCAAGAGAGTAATAGTACAAGATAACAAGTGAACGATAAACATTTCTCAAGAGTATTGAAAAATTAAGATGACAACATAACGAGATAGTGTGTAACAAGATAGTGTATAACAAGATAGCGTGTATCAAAATGACATGTAATAGGATACCTTGTATCAAGGTGGCGTGTAACGAGATAGCTTGTATATCAAGATAGTGTGTAACGAGATTGCTTGTAAAGAGATAGCGTGTAAAGAGATAACATGTATGGTTGCACCTCGGTGCACTAGTCAAGTACGGCAATAGTCACTTTGGGACAGTAGCCGTTTCACGATAGTATAGTACGTCTGAGCTCCTCAGACTAATAGTCAAACAATTAGATGTCTAGCCAAGTCAGTATAGTCAATCAGAACCGGTGCAATGCAGAACACCGTCAATAGCCCCTGCAGGTATTTTCGGGTGGCTCTCTTTCCCCAGGACTAGATTGGAGCCCCTCAGACACTCTCTGTGCCCTGCACAGTAGGCATTCAAGTCAGTAGGGTCACCGGACCCATATTATGGTGCTAGACAGTCATGTATAGTACAAGCAATGGGAGCCACAACATCTCAAGAGTCTTAAGAGAGTACTAGATGAATAGACGAGATAGTAGACGTGAACGTGAATAGATGAGAGTACAAAGATAGTAGATGAGATAGGGGTATAAATGTAAAACAATGTTAAACCACGATAGTAATAGTTGCACAGTACCAGGTCGGGTACCGGCAGTCTAGTAGAAGTCACACCCGCCCCACTAGTCGTACTGTGTACACGAGCCAGGTGGTCCAGCGTGATCACAAGATAAGAGAGATCTCACTAAGGCCGTTTGGATCGTACTGATCCCTAAGAGTGTAACGGGATTTAAAGGTACAACTAGCTCATCGGTTAAGGACGTATGCTAAAGCCAAGAAGACTTACGGAGGCCTTGACAAGGAGTCCCTAGTCCAGTTGTGAGTATTCTCGATGGAGAGGTGGTCCAAGTCAAGAGAAAGTGTGTAGAAAACGGGTCCGTCGTGCCTCGAGTGCTCGAAGGCAGAGGGATGCGATAACGGTGTACAAATCACGCTAATAAAACGAAGACGTGTCATTTAAATAATAGAGAAATTAGGTAATTAGTTTCACTTAATTACCAGATATATTATTGAGTAATTTACTAAGGTTTAATGGCAACATGATGGTTAAGTATGTGCAAGTGTATGAAATCAAAAGAGCATGATGGATTGTGCACAAGTCTTTTAAATTAATTAGATTCATGCAATTTATTGCACATTAATAATTATTCAGATCAAATTATGAATAGCAATATTTAATTAAGGCTAATCAATGGCTAATTAGCAAGTAGAGCAAGGGTATATAAGTAATTTCGGGTTCTGGCTATTTTTCTGTTAACGCGACGGGGGTACCCGTCGCGACTCCAGGTCGCGACAAGGCGGCTGAGCGCGACAAGTGAACCGGCTCCAGGCCCGGTTCAGGGGTGGAAATGCGACGATATAGGCCACCGCATTCTTAACGTGACGTGCCAGCGGGACGCGACCCGACTGATATCGCGGCGGGTCGCGCCGTCGCGATATCAGGAGAGTCCTGCCCTTTTTCCCTTTTTCCAGGGTTGATCAGATTTGACACAGGGCTCTTCTAAATTCAATATAAAATCGTATAATGACCCAAAAAATCATGAATCTAGTTTCAAATGAAAGTAGACATATAGATCTATTAGCATGCACGATTAATTTGAAATTAGACAAGATTTAGGCATGGTTTGAATAGGTTACATTCCAATGACCTAAATAGGCGTAGTTAGGGTTCAACAAATTAATTAGAGACAAATACATGATGAAAAATTCCAAAACTAGGGGTGTTTGAAAGCTAACAAGATGTAGTATTTATGAGAATTTTCTCATAGTGTGGGATCAAGTATGCACGGAGTTCACAAGCAAACATGAAGGGTCGAGTGTATGGTTTTGACAGAGATTCAAAGAATTAATTCTCCCTAATGGAGATCGAAATAGAGTAAGACCAGGGTTGTTTGAAATCTAATAAGATGCAGTATATATGAGAATTTTATCATGGCATGAGAGCAAGTACATGTGGGTAATTAGAGAAAATATGAGAGTTCGGTTCATGGTAATAGTAGGGATTCACGAATTAAATTCGCCCAAATGGATGAGTGAAATGTAACCCGACCAGAGAGCTTTTGAAGAGGATTATGAATTCTACCTAGGGTATTTGTTTCTCGATTTTAGCTTGAGATATTGCCTACCTTTTGACACTGTAAAGATCCTAGGGTTTGGGGATGACGAATTTCCAAGTTCTTCTTGCTCTAAATCTCCTTCTTCTCCTTGCTCCTCGTCCTTAGCCACCTTTCCTTATGCTCCAAAGCTCCATCAACGAAAATGAGGCTTGGTAGACATGAATTAGAGGTCTATTAGATTGTGTAAGAGTCATTCTTCCTTAAAACTCCTCTTTCCCTTCAAACTCTTAATTTTCCACATTTATCACTCAATTTCTTGTCTTTATCTACCTAATAGCTTGGGAAGAAGTCTAAATTCGTGGGTAATAGTTTAAGATATGATTAGGACTCTTTTTAGGATATTTATAACCCTTTTTAGTATTTATCTTATCCCTTTTTAATTTATTTATTAATTAACTCCGAATTTCCACATTTATCTCCCTCTATTCTAACATTTATCCACTAATTGGCTTGGGGAGAGATCTAATTTTGTGGGTAATAAGTTAGGATAAATCTAGGACTCTTTTTAGGGATTTATATATGTCATATATTATTTATCTTAACCCTTTTTCTAATTATTACTATATTTAATCCGAATTTCACTTAATTAACTCCCATCTCATGATGGGCTCTTCCTATTTGGGCCCAACAATCCATGTTAGGTCCATTAATAAAACTCATTAATAATTTAACTTAATGGGTATTGATTTAATTCTAATTATTCACCCTTTATTCTTATGTAAATCTATTTATCACGCTTATTCAAGTAATTTCATATTTTTAAATTGATTAAATATTATTCATGCCAATATTTCTAATATTCCTCATTTAGGCTCTTACTCTTGGCCCAATATCTCAAATGAGTCTAATTGTACATCCCACGTTCTTACTTTACTTATTAGATTTTTAATTATCCTTTTATTAGAGAATTTATTCATGGGCCAAGATTTGTCCATTGGTCCAAATATCATAATGGGCTATCATTCCACATTATTTAAAGTCTACCCACATGTTATTTTAATTTATAGTCTACTTTGGCCCATAAAATAATGAGTTCTTCGACTTATTCCTTATTTACGTTAATAAGTCGCATAATTTCTTAAACGAAGTCCAAATGATTTTTCTATGCCCAAATTTCATGATGGGTCATTAGAGAATATTATTTAAAGTATAATAATTATTTTTACGAAATCTTTATAGGGGTTTATACGCATGCAATAATGATACGTACCTTTTTAACTACTTAAATTTATTAATAGATAAAATTTCAATTTATCCATATTTTTTAATTAATAAATTTTCCGGGGTACTACAGTGTCCCAGTTAGACTTAGAACTTGAGCAGTTAGATGTGAAGACTGCCTTCTTACATGGTGATTTGGAAGAGCAGATCTTTATAGAGCAGCCAGAAGGGTTCAAGGAAGTGGGCAAAGAGAACTATGTGTGTAAGTTAAAGAAGTCACTATATGGGTTAAAACAGTCACCAAGACAGTGTTACAAGTGTTTTGACACATACATATTGAGTATTGACTTCACTAGATGTGAGTATGACTGTTGTGCTTATTCCAAAACTCTTTTGATGGTAGTTACATTTTCTTAATGTTATATGTGGATGATATGCTCATAGCTGGTAAAAATATGAAGGATATCAATAATTTGAAATCCTTGCTAAACAAAGAGTTCGACATGAAGGATCTTGGTGCAGCAAAGAAGATCCTTGGAATGGAAATCTGTAGAGACAGGAAAGCAGGAAAACTTGGCTCTCTGAGAGAAGGTACATCGAAAAGGTGTTAAAAGGTTCGGCATGGAGGATGCTAAACCAGTGGGAACACCTTTGGCTAATCATTTAGATTGTCAGTTGAACAAAGTCCAAAGACAAAATAAGAAATGATAGAAATGTCCAAGGTACCATATGCAAATGTCGTGGGATGCTTGATGTATGCTATGGTGTGTACAAGACCAGACCTTGCACACGCAGTGAGCATGGTAAGCAAGTAAATGGGTGTTCAGGTACTTGCAGGGAACATCTGATTATAGAATTCAATATGGTGGAGGACATGAAAAGCTTACAGTTGTTAGGTATGTTGATTCTGACTATGCTGGAGAGATTGACAATATAAGGTCCACAACTGGATATGTTTTCACATTGGGTGGAGGACCTATATGTTGGAGATCTATGCTACAGTCAGTGGTAGCATTGTCAACAACTGAGGCTGAGTACATGCAGTGACGGAAGCAGCAAAGGAAACTCTGTGGCTGAAGGGTTACTGGTGGAGCTTGGTGTGAGTCAACAAAGGGTTCAGTTGCAGTGTGATAGTCATAGTGCTATCTATTTGGCAAAGAATCAAGTGTACCATGCCAGGACGAAGCACATAGCGGTGAGGTTTCACAAGATCAAAGAGTTGATCACTAAAGGTGAGATTGATCTAGTGAAGGTGCATACACAGGAGAATGCAGCTGATATGCTTACAAAGTCAGTCACAGTGGAGAAGTTCAAACATTGTTTGGACTTATTATAGGTCGCTTCATGTTAAGTTTGCTGAGATTGCTATTATAGGTGGAGTTGCAAGACTGATGTTCTTCAAGTGGGTGATTGTTCTCCAATGTGGAGATTTGTTGAGATGTGGCTCAAATTCAGTGGGGTATCTTCGGGTCCGTAACAGCAGTATGAGTAGATGTTCCTCAGGTACAGTCGTGAAGGAGTGCGGAGGCCATTGATCTCTGCAGCACGGATCAAATTGGCGAGGTTCGGGCTGGGTCAGGTGGCACTGGACAGATCGGTCGACCGCTCTGGCTAGAGCAGTCGACCGACCAGTGCAGGGTGCGGCAGAAGACCACCCTGGAAAAAGCGGTCGACCGATTTGCCTAGGTCGGTCGACCGATTTTCAACCTAGCCCAGTAGGGGCCAGTCCTGTGAAAAGCAGTCGACCGATTTGACTGGGTCGGTAGACCACTTCCGCGGGTCCAATTTTGGACAGTTTCCTCGGTTTGCTTCTTTATATTTAAGGCCATGTTTTTTGGCCTAGGGTTGCGAAAAATGATTCTTCATAGTGGAAAAGGTGGCTGTAGGGAGGTTGGGCTCCGTGGAGTAGGTTTGACACATCGACAATCTGAACCACATAAATATTATGTCTTGTCTCTTCTCCTTCTCTCTGTTTTCTACTGTGTTTGTGTTTTCATCTTGCATATGTCCGATCTCGAGCTTGAAGGTGAGGCATCAGAGGGCGTTTCCGCACAACAGAATACTTCCGCATGTTTTAAATGGCTCGCACACCACAATCTCACTCAGTTAAGGATCTTTCAATCAAGGGCTTAACTGTCACTCTCAACAGGTCTGTTACACCCCATCGACACACCAATCGCCTGGGCTCCCTCTATATAATGAAACTAGACCCTTCAAGGACAAGGTACATAACCTCTTACTCACAAACTCCCTAAGCTTTCACAAGTCATTTTACTGACTTAAGCATCAAAGGATCTTTCAAACGGCTCACACGCCATGATCCCACCTGATTAAGGATCTTTGAATCAAGGGCTTAACTATCACCTTCAACATATCTGTTACACCCCATCGACACACCAATCACTTGGACTCCCTCTATATAAAGAACCCAGACCCTTCAAAGATAATGTACATACCCTCCTTCCCACAAGCTCCCTAAGCTTTCACAAGCAATGTTACTAACTTAAGCATCAGAGGATTTTCTCCGCTTCCAACACCGGAGCCCCTTGACTTTTCTTCCCCCTGCAGATCCACGTCTCCATCTTTCCAACTAGGTCCCACACACAACCACGAAGTGTAGAAAAGGCAGTAAAAGTTCCGACTACTTTCTAACCTCAACAATGGCAATTAGCACTTTTTCAATGACAAATTAATAACACTTTTCAGACTAATAAATAGTATTTTTACATTGACAAATAACTCCTTTAATTATATTGATAAGATTCTATCTTTTATAGAGTGATAAAAAAGTCCTTTAGATATGCAAACAATTTTTTCTAATGAAGCAACTTTCAGCTGAGGAATTGTACCTTTAAATTGATGCCGTCGAATGTGCCATCTCACCCAACGCAGATAATATTCACAACACAAATAAAAGAAATCATGCTTGCAATGTTAACTGACTAACGGATTTTAATCCCCTTAGTTTTGGGGGAAATTAAGTCTAGGAAGGATGCCTTATGAAGGCAGACACTAATTAATGAGAAAGAAGAAAATAAAAGGATGAACTCGAAGAAATGATGAAGAAGAGACGGCCTTACTCGATAGTTCCTCGTGATTCCCATAAGGAAACAGTTTCGTAATATTATTTAGTATCACATTAAAGCAACATTATCAATAAAAATCTGCCGGATCAGTAATTATAACAGCTCATAAATGAGGAGTTTATGATGCATTTTGATTAGCCTATTAAAAAGAGTGTTAGTAAATGGTATTATTAAACTATTTTCTATCTAATAATATCATCGTGAATTCGTTATTACGCACGACTTAATTCTTCATCATGAGCTAAAACTGCATCTTAGTATGACATTTTTCTCATTAAATCACAAGATCAAACTTAAATTTGATGTTCGCAAATTTAAAAGTACCGAAACATAAATAAGATCAATATTTAGCATTTGATTTTTCAGATTAAACAGTAATTGAAAAGAGAAACAGAATGTGATAACTCCTATGACAAGAAGTAATCTCGGTCGGCATTCTTTCCTAGTGGTTCTCACTCCGTCATCGTGGTCCTCACCATTAATATTTCCTAGAATCTTCGATCAAATACACGGAGTCCCCACACTTGCTAATCGATAGACTGTTCTACCCTTCAAGTAATCAGAGAAAGGTGAATAAAAGAAAGAGAAATGCCACCGTAAACATACGCAGTAACTTCTTCTCCGGACTCACAGGCATCTACCAGACATCTTGGAGGACCAAACTGAAACAAGAGAGTTTTTTTTTTATGGCGATCGGAGCTCTGAGGATTATTGGCCGAAGACCACTCATTTACACAACCACTTCCCCCAGAAGGACTTCGACTCCCTGTTCTCTTCCGCTGCGCTGGGCATGCGGGAGCTGCTGCTGCCGACGACGGAGAAACCGGAGGCGAAGTAGCCGGCCGCCGAATTGCCGCTGTCCTTGGACACGGCCTCGGCTATTACCTTCTTTGCCTGCCCCGGGCCATCGACCCCTGGGAGTGGATTGGCACCCGACGACTGTGAGTTCTGCTCATGAAAGCTAACGTCAAAGTTGATCTATAGATCGCCATGAGACTATCAAAAGCATCTTCCATCCTCACAGATCACAACAGTCGACAGTATTTTGGGAGGGGGAGGAAGTGAGGAAAAGGAAAGGAAGAGGGCGCCCGGGGGGGGAGAGAAGAGAGAGTGAGTGATTACCGCCCCTCCAGGCATGGATCACTTTAGTAGAGATGAGCTGATCCAGCAGGGCGCAAGACACCGACTGGGAAGGAGCTTAAGCTTCCCAAGGAAGAGCAATGGGTGATTCTACCTCGAGATTCGGGCTTATAAGGAACACCGCAACGCGTTCCGCCCGCGGTTTTGTTCTCTTTAATTATCCTTGTTTTATGTTGGCTTAAGCTTGGTGCTTGGAAATTTCTTAGAAGATCACAGCGATGGATATTTGCTGGGGAGAGTTCATGTTGGAAACGATTCTTTGCCTTTCTAGCTAGGTACGGTGTTGACCGGAGAGACGACCTCAAAATAAAGCACGATTGGGACGATACGGTTTTGGCCTTTCTTAAAGACGAAGATAAAGGAGGAAGATGCAAGGTGCTGTCAGAAAAGAAGAGGAAGATCCAAGGGCTCTGGATAAGGGCCAGCATTTCCTACCTCAGCTGCCAGCACTTATAATCGGTCATGTGACCGTGGTCCGAATGAAACTTTTAAGTATTTGGCCATATCACACTAGTTTGGATTTCCTTTCATCTTCTCGGACCAGTGTCTAGGACTTGTTCATGAAAGAAAAAAGGTGGAGAGGAAGAAGGGTTTTGGGACTCCGGTGGAGATCGAGTGCTCAATCGTGTTCCATGGTAACTACCCCATGTATTTATATTCCGGCCAACTTCTGATCAGCACCTCTGTCCCTCAAGAGATAAATCTGATTTTATCTCTTAATTATCTTCTAGATTTTTCCCAATAATAGATTTGCCCTTATCATGTTTCAGGATATTTGGCCATATCCCAACAGTTCTTGATCTCCATAAAGATCTAAGGAGGAGGCATGTCAAGGATCATGCTCTCCTCGGTGGAAAATCATGTCGGTCCTCTCTTCCTGACCTTTTACTCATCTTGGTGATAGAGAGCATCTGACATCCTCTTCTCCTCGAGTTGCGTTGAGGCGGGAGCATGAGATTTAAAGATGGCTTCACGCATGGCGTACCAATTTGATTTTCTCATCAACTGGACGGAAGTGATTGGAGCTCCTTTGTTGGTGAGCCTCATAGGTCAAAGTAATCAGTGGTTTCTCCCATCAAAGTCGAGATAGTCGTGACGATGTCGAGACTTAAGATCTATACTACTGGGATATATCATGGTCGATGCACCGCAACTTGAATAGCTTCCCAACAAATTATGTCTCATTGTTACTGTGGTGGCTAATTCTAGCCACCTAGGCTCGTCATGGCCCGTCGCAATCCAACAAGGCCCTCCAGTCAGACGTGGCCCCACTGCAATGAGCCACGTTTCGGCAAGGACTGTACGGAAGGCTCCAGTAAGTCACTGCCATTTCCGAGCACCGCCAAGCTCCCGGGAACGCACTTCCAGGCACTCTTTCACCTGTTTGGATTAAGCAGCGCCCGCCTAGCGAGGGTCGCCTCCGGGCACCCCATGGCCTGTTCGGTCTGGGCTCCGGCCTACCGAACAGGTCCCTTGATTACCGCTTGGGCAGCACGTGCCGAACACGCAAGGGTGATTACTGAGTAGATGGTTCAGCCTCCCGAACAGGCTGCCTGCTCGGAGTCCTCTGCCCGAAATGTTCAAGCAGCCCTTCACGTCTGCACGACGGTTATAACGGCTGCAGGCCACGCACCCCACGATTCATAAAGCGCCTTAACTGCAGAGCCCCTCAACGGGCGCCTCTGCACGTAACTCCCCGTCAAGGGCGTAGGGCGCCAACAGGCGCGCCCTTCCCGGGCGCGGATTAGGGGACGAAGCTTCTCTCCCCCCTCAGCGCTCATGCCTATAAAAGACACTGGTAAGCCTCCATGCAAAGGTACGTGATCTGACTCACACTGCCCTCGCGCAAGCCACACACGAGAACCCCCTTTCCTTTTTGTCTTCTCAGGCTAGTCACTGACTTAGGCATCGGAGGGTTCTCCCCCCGTTCTTCAACCGGGTCTCCCTTACCTCTTTCCGGTGATTGCAGGCACTCGTCCACTACCGGCGACCGTCTCCTTCCCTCTCAAGTGTAGGCCCATTCGGCTCCGCCCAAGCAAGAAAAAGCCTCCACACTTTTGGTGCCGTCTGTGGGAATCGACGACAACTATGGCTCACGGGCGATCCTCACACCAGAACTGGGAAGCCGGTGACGAGGTCTTGCCAGTCGCGGGCAGACTCCCATCAGCACGCTCCCCCTGTCGACGTCGCCGCGCGCCTGCTGGTGTCACCGGCGACATCCCGGCACCCGCCATCGTGCCTGCGACGGCCCTCGAAGTAGCAAAACTCTGGGGGCAAATGCAGCACCTGACGGGGATTTGCGTGGGCCTTCAGGCTCAGTTGGCCAGGCAACCGGCCCCCGCGGCCTCTATGCCGCATGAGGTTCAGGCGGAGTCGTCTCACCGACGATCTTGCACCCCTCTAGCGCCCCGGCACTACAAGAAAAAATGCTTATAGAGACCGATTTAGAGACCGAAAATTTCGGTCCCTATTCGGTCCCAATTTTGGGACCGAATAGGGACCAAAATAATCGGTCTCAAATATTTGGGACCGAATAGGGACCGAAATTTTCGGTCTCTAATCGGTCCCAAAATGGGGACTGAATAGTGACTGATATTTTCAGTCCCTATTCGGTCCCAAAATAGTGACTGAATAGGGACTGAAAATTTCGGTCTCAAAATATTGAGACTGATTAATTCGGTCTCTATTCGGTCACTATTTTGAGACCGAATAGGGACCGAATATAATCGGTCTCTAAATATAGAGACCGATTATAGGTCCCTATTCGGTCCCAAAATAGTGACAAATTTCGGTCTCAAAATTGAGACCGATTAAATTCGGTCTCTATTCGGTCCCCATTTGGGACTGAATAGAGACCAAATTAATCGGTCTCTAAATATAGAGATCGATTATATTCGGTCCCTATTTGGTCCCAAAATAGTGACCGAATCGGGACGGAAAATTTCGGTCTCAAGACATTGAGACCGATAAAATTCGGTCTCTATTCGGTCCCTATTTTGGGACCGAATAGGGACCAAATATATCGGTCTCTAAAGTGGTATCTATTTTCTGTAATTTATTTATGCAAGGTTAACATGCATCTAAATGTGAACATGTGTAGGTAGTGATAGGTATGTGTAAAAGTGTATATATTTATTAGTATATTATATTGTGGTAATAAAAGAAATGATAAAATTATAATGTTAAAGAAATGGATAAACTTCCTACATGCACATATATACGTGTCAGTTTGTGCTTGTTAGTGTCACATGGGAGTGTGTGAGGTGTTAGAAGGAAGATAGATAGCTACGTGGGAGAGTGGAAGTGCTTATATGCATGTGCAAGTATATATATATACATATATAAGAGTACATATATATAAAGGGGTTGGCGGCGGAAGTATTGGGAGAGGAAGAAACGCCTGGAAGGGAGGAGATTTCGCAGAAGGAAAAATGGCTAACTTGATTTTCTGGAAATAATGAAGAAGGAATAAGGTGCATAAGATAGGTACTTTCACATTATCTTTAAGATAATAATTTTTTTCTTGATCCTTAATCTAGTTTATAAGTCAAGAACTTCAGTTAATATAAATAAAAAACAAATGTTCCATCTGAAGTTTCATTTTTAAAAGCTACTATATGATTTCTAGAATTGCGTGATCATCGTGTAAGATTTCTGTATCTCCTTTCCTTCGTGTCTCCATCTCTGGTTAGGATATTGAATATGAGTGTCTATCATTTATCCCTTGATTTGCGTGCCATAAAGATCATTAAGTATACTTTTGGTCTCTTGTGTACGTGTCTTAGCTAACACTCATATTAGGCAAGTGTTTTTGTGATGGATTCTTCTCCTTTTCTTCTTCTTTTCTTCTGACTGTGTTCTGGAAGCAGTGGTAGTGTCAACACTATCTGTCCAGCAGTGTCAGCACTATCTGTCCAGTAGTGTTGACCTATCTGTCTAGTAGTGTCAACACTATCTATCCAGTAGTATTAATCTATCTGTCCAGTAGTGTCAACACTATCTATCCAGTAGTGTTAATCTATCTGTCCGGTAGTGTCAACACTATCTGTCCACTAGTGTTGACCTAGCTATCTGCCCAGTAGTGTCAACACTATCGATCTATCCAGTAGTGTCAACACTATGTTGACCTATTTAATTATCCCTTATAGTGACGTTGACCTATCCCTTCATAATCGACTTATCCCTTCATTATCGACCTATACCTTGCAGAGAGTTGACACTATCCTTCAAAGTGTTAACACTCTCTTCTAGCTATTCAGGTTGACACACCATGTATTCAAGTCAACCAAACTCCTGTTTCCAGTGACTTAGGTCGGCACACCCATGTTCCAGGTCGACACACCATGTTAATTAGAATTCTTTCTTGAAATAACTTTTACATGAACTATTATATACTAATTATTCCATATTTACTTGAAATAATTATTAAGCTACTCCTTCTTCTGAAAAGTGATTTATAATGTATTCATGTAATTAGTCAATTGCTTGTCTCATGTTCTTGAAAATTCACTTGTAATGTCTAGAACTTGGGATCTCTTGATCTCTCATGAATTTACAATGCTAGAATGACCCAATAAAAGGGCCCTGACCTGGTCTTGGGAGGAGCACCCAAAAGTACTTGTGCCCATGGGAGTGTGAATAGTTTGGTGTGGCATTGCACCTAAAGTACATGTTAAAAATTTCTAGACATCTAGTTTCACATAGTGTACATGTGAGTATTTGAAACTCAATATCTAATTGTTCAATATATACATGAGAAATTCTCACTTCCTGAGAACTCACCTGTATAAATTTGTTTACTTGACTTTTCTTATTTTTGATTTTACCCTTTATTTGACAATACATGTCTAACATCATCACAGTGACATATTTGCGACACATGGTTCAAGATGTTCCATTTTTTGGCGATAAGAACCGACGAAGCGGCCTAACTTTCGATCCACTTGTGGTAGGAAGTTTTCCTTCTATGTGCACTGCTACGTCACCACTTTTTCATGCAATTTGATTATCTATCCAATCTAGCTAGATGCACCTGATTTGCTTCCCATCTCCAAAAGTTTATCTTCGATGTTGTCAGACGTTGGTAATATCATGATACCAAATCAATATTATCGGCACATGCACTTGCATGTGGCATAATTTTATTTACTTTTAAACTTGCACGTTTATATTTCAATAATTATTAAAATACTATAGAAATAAAAAATTAACTATATTAGTATGTAATTTAAACTTAAAACATGCTCAATATATATTTCATCCATCTAAAAGATATTATAAAAAATTGATAATTATTTATTGATATTTAAAAATATATACTTAAATTTGATATTAGATTTTATCTAACTTAGGTCAACAACTACTATAAATACTTAATACATGCAGGCATAACACCCTCTCCGTCGTATATTTAAATGTAACATTTATACTAACAAATATATATAATATATATTCTAATATATGTAAATAGTTATTTTATGTATGTTATAGATATATTCAAGTATGGTATAATTTAGTTATATATCTAATAATTTAAATAAATATAAATATCTAATTATATAATTAATTATTTAGTTAATTATCATTATTATATATATATATAGATATTATATATATATATATCTAAAAACAATAAAATAAAAAGCTCTTTTTTTGTTCCCATTAGAGAATATGGAGGAAAATATGGACCTTTCTAAAAATTTTAAATAATTAATAATTTAATGGTTTGAGTTCTCAAGTCCACACACACACAGTGGACTCACACTTTAATTGTCTGTGTTTTTATCGATCGAAATGCACAGAGGACCCTTACGAGCGCGCGCGCACACTCAACTTAGGGTTGTAAATGGATCCGATCTGAATCCGTATCCGATTAAGCAAATCCTTATTCGTTTAACACATATCCGACGGAGCGGATTCAGATACGAATACTATCTGAATATTAAACGGAGCGGATGCAGAAATAATTAAGAGATCCGCTCCATTTAAGATCCAATCTGAAATTAAATTAATTCTAGGATCTTACATCTAATTAATGGCCCATACCTAATATATAATTACATCTAATTAATCCACTTCAAAACCCTACCCTGGCGACCTCCCTCCACTACAAGAAATTGGGTCTATACCTACAGATTTTACCTACGACAGGGTAATACGTAGGTATAAACAAGAATTACATACGCTAAAAATATCTATTGTCGGCCTCGACCGCGCGTCAATGCTCGGGGGTGAGGACAGCTTCGTCGGCCTCGACCGCGCCGTTGCTGGGGACGGCGGCGGTGATCGATGATCTCAGCAGGGCGTTCTTCCAGTCAAATCGAGAGGTGAGGTGCCGATCCACCGCCCGTTGCCGCTCATCCTATCCCCCTTTCTTCGTTTCATACGAACAACTGGGCTCTCTCTCTCTCTCTCTTTCTTTCCCTCTCACTACAAGAATAATACAATTTAGTTACGAAATTTTGTTAGGATATAGATGTATCTATAATCTATCTCTCTATATTTGCATAGGAGATATATATTTGTCTGGAATATATATATATATAATTATAATATATTTTTTATTTTAATTTATCTTTCATTTTAATTAATATTTAAATGTAATAGTTAAGATCTTAATATTTTAAATGATAATAATATAAATATAATATTTTAACTATAATATATCTTAATATTATAAATAATAATAATAATATATTTACTTAAAATATTTTAAATACTAAATCTAAAACCCCTACATTTCCAAACTAATCCCCCTCCCCTAGGCGCCAAATCCCCAAAAAATTTTCCCCCTTCCCCCGCCAACATCCCCACACCAGCCCCATCCGCCGCACCATCACCCCCACCTCGACTCCCTCTCAGCGCCCACCCGCATCCCGGACATCCCTCCCTCCCTGCGCACCACGCCACCACCCCCTCCACCCGCCAACACCCCCCACCCGCCTGCCTCAACAAAGAACGCAGCGCTCGCTTTCAGAGAGAGAGAAAGTGTAACGACCCGAGAACCCGACCCTCGGCCCACGCCGAGGACCCGATTTTCACGGTCGCCGCCCACAGACCAGGGGGCCCGGAAGGGCTATAACATGCGTCTGATAGGATATGTAACGGAGGTAAACGTCAACTGCTAAACTAGAAGCGTACAGGCGGAAACAGAAAGAGAGCGAGACCGTTGTGTACCGCTCTAAGTATAGTCCCAACGCACGCACACTAGTACAAGTAAGAAAGGGGAGAGACAAGTCCCTTAGGGGCATACCCCGAGGGTGACATACACTGAGAGGGGGAACCACTGCTAGCTATGGGGACCAAGACTACGGCCCCGTCTCCTCCGCCCGACGCGCGCCCTGCCGCTGCGGGGAAGACTCACCTGGAAAACAGAGGGATGAGCTTCACAACAGAAGCTCAGTAGGGACTACCAATCTCCTACTAACTCTAAACAGGCAGAGGAACATATACAACTATTAATAAAGGAAAGACGGCAGTTTATATCTTTCTACCTACAAAAGGAAGTGCGGAAGCGAAGCTAAAGCTAACACGGTACGGAAAGTACTCTCGGTCGGAAACTTCGTACGACTGCCCGTCGTGACCACCACACGGCTAGTAAAACACAGACGGAGGGAACTCTGCCTGGACAAGGAACACTAGCTACGGGAACAACACCACTAGTCAGACGGTCAGGTGCGTCCACAGACGTCTTATCCTCGACCTAGGTCCTGACCCTCACGTCTCGTCAGAGCGAGGTAGGACACAAGTACAACAATAGTAACCGCCGTAGTCTGTCCGGACTACGGTCCCATGCCTAACCTCCCCAAGCAGTTCCGGGGCCGCAAGGAGCGAGGCAGTGAGAAACAGGACTAGCTGGCCTGCGCCAGGTAGAACTCCAAACTGTCCTCGGCGTCCCAGACCAACCACGAGAGCTCTGCAAGCGACTCACACGCCACTGTCCTAACCACCGTTTTCCCCTCAGCTCCAGAGTCTGCCTAAGCGGCTGCCAACTCGAGCACGCTCGTAGCCCAGAGTACTCCCTCAACAGGCTCCCGAGGACGGGGGTCCCAGGTAACGGTAACAACCTCTTGCACGGGACAAGCCCTCAAGTGCCGCGCACCGGGCGAACAACTAGTGTGAGACCGTACTAGGGGACTAGCACAGGTGCCACGAGTACAGCAATGAAAAGCGGAAACGGAAGCGGCGGAAGCACAACCTGCCTCTGGACTGAGAAGGCAACATAGGCCCTGTCGCATTACCAGTCAGGAGGCGACACAGGACATGTTGCCTTCAGGCCAGTCGGGGGTTCCGGAGACTCCTCTTTCGGGAACCTCCCCGAAACGGGAGAAACACTACACACGGGGGAGGGGAGCAGGCTTATCATGCTAGAAAGCCATTAAACATACAAACCACCCTCGAACACCCCAAGAACATGGATTCTACTCTCGGAGGAAAACCTCACTCACACGAGCATGGAGTTCTCACACTCCCCAAACCCAATCACACGAGAACCACGGTCTAGACGGGGAGGGGATCATGCTTAGGGCGAAGGAGTCGTATGTCCCTACCTCCACGCGAAGAATGCACCCGTTGGGGCCTTTCGTAGGTAGAAACGTCTCCTCCTCGCACCGCACGGCACGAACACGACCCCTGCACGAACGGAGCGACACCCTCCTCAGCACGGCTGCCTCAACACGGGGGAGGCACCCCAAAACTGTCGGAAAACTCTGAGAGGGCAAGAGAAAGAGAGGGGGAAAGGAGAGGCGCGAGAGAGGGGGAAGGGGGAAGGGCGCCCGGGCTTTAAGCCCGCGGTCCTGAGAAGGCGACATACCACCATGTCGCCATCCTTCAAACCAGAAGGCGATAGGGTATGTCGTCTTCAAGAAGGCGAAACCCCCTGTCGCAACCCACTGACAACGGTCAAATCTCGGAATTCGAAAAAGTGAAGGCGACAGCCATCTTGTCGTGTTCACCCGACACCGCCAGAGCCGTACTGACACAAAGGACGCCCGTCACGTCTGTCAGACGGCGTCTAGGGCGACGCGATGGGAAGGCGACATAGGCCATGTCGCCTTCAAGAAGGCGACACCCCACCTGGCGCCATCCATCAAACCAGAAGGCGACACTGGTTATGTCGCCTTCAAGAAGGCGACATACCCCCTGTCGCAATCCCAAGCAGAACCAGACATCAACGCGATCGAAACCACGTCGTGACAGTCGCCCTGCCGTGACCCAGAGGACGGGGCCAAAGGCCCAAGGGGGCCAGGGTGTTACAACCCTCCCTCCTTAAGACATTTCGTCCTCGAAATGAAAACAACTCGGTCTCAACCCGGAAGATGACAAAAGGGGAGATCACCACATACCGATCAATCAAACAAGTAAGGAAACTGCTCTTGCATCTCATCCTCGTGCTCCCAGGTGGCCTCGCCATCGACGCGGTTCTGCCAAACGACCTTAACCAGCGGAATCTGCTTCCTGCGCAACTACTGAACTCCGCGGTCGACAACACTAACTGGGTACTCTGGCACTGACAAATCTGGCGCTACCTCTAGCTGTGAGTAGTCCAACACGTGCAAAGAGTCTGCAACGTACCTCCTGAGCTGCGAAACGTGGAAAACGCTGTGCACACCTGCTAGCTCTGCCGGAAGACTCGGCCTGTACGCCACCTCGCCGACCCTCTCAGAATGGGGAAGGGCCCAATATATCTGGGACTGAGCTTTCCCCTCTTACCAAACCTCATGACCCCTTTGGTCGGAGAGACCCGCAGGAAGACCAGGTCACCGACGCTGAACTCTAGCGGTCTCCTGCGGACATCCGCATAACTCTTCTGCCTGCTCTGTGCTGCCCGAAGCCTCTGCCTGACCAAACTGACTGTCTCTGCACACTGCTGCACTAACTCTGGCCCCAAAAGCTGCCTCTCACCAACTCGAACCAGTGAAGCGGAGTCCTGCATGGGCGACCGTACAAGGCCTCGTATGGCGCCATTCTGATGCTCGAGTGATAACTGTTGTTATACGCGAACTCTACCATCGGAAGGTGAGACTCCCAAGTGCCGCTCCAGTCTGAACAGCACGCTCTCAGCATATCCTCCAGTGTCCGTATGGTCCACTCTAACTGACCGTCTGTCTGCAGGTGGTATGTTGTGCTGAACCTCAACTCTGTACCCAGTGCTCTCTGAAGACTACGCCAGAACCCTGACGTGAACCTCGGATCTCTGTCTGAAACGACTGAAACTGGGATCCCGTGCAACGAAACAACTCTGTCCACGTACAATCTGGCCAACCTGTCCACTGACCAGGACATTCTGATCGGAAGGAAGTGCGCTTCCTTGGTCAAACGGTCCACGATCACCCAAATACCGTCATGCCCCTGCGGGGTGCGGGGTAAGCCAACCACGAAGTCCATGGTGATGTCGTCCCACTTCCACTCAGGAATGGGCAACGGCTGCAACTCACCACCAGGACGCTGATGCTCGGCCTTCACCTATTGACAGGTAAGGCACCGAGCAACAAACTCTGCCACGCCCCTCTTCATCCTTGGCCACCAGAAGAACCTCCTCAAGCAATGGTACATCTTGGTGGAGCCAGGATGAACGACATACCTCGATCTGTGAGCCTCTGACAAAACTGCCTGACGTATCTCCTCTGGAACGTACAAACGACCTCTAAACCAGACCTCACTGTCCTCGCTGAGCTCAACGTCCGGCATCCGCAAAATGTCTGCTAACTCTACATCTGCTCGATGTGCCTGCAACACCTGCCTGAACAGTGATGGCTGAACTGACAAACTGGAAGCCACGGCACGATCTCTGGTCCTCGACGGAACAAACAACCCCTGAGACAGCTCCTTAAACAGTCTCCACTCTCTGACCATCAGCGAACTCAAGCGCACGCGCCTACTCAACGCATCGGCTACAACGTTAGCCCTTCCTGGATGATAGGAGAGGGTTAGGTCGTAGTCCTTCAAATACTCCATCCACGGCGCTGCCTCAAGTTCAAATCCCTCTGGGTGAAGATGTACTGCAAACTTTGGTGATCGGTGAAGATCTGAAAAGCCTCGCCATACAGGTAGTGCCTCCACAACTTGAGAGCGTATACCACTACTGCTAGCTCCAAGTCGTGGGTGGGATAGTTCTCCTCATGCTTCTTGAGCTGCCGAGAAGCATAGGCAACGACCCCACCATGCTGCATTAGCACGGCACCCAAACCTGACCTCGATGCATCGGTGTAAACCACGAACCCACCGGTGCCCAACGGCAAGACCAACATTGGTGCCGAAGTCAACCTCTTCTTCAGCTCCAAGAAACTCTGCTCGCAGTCCTCTGACCAAACAAACCTGGTGTCCTGCCTCGTCAACCGAGTCAACGGTGCTGCAATCTTGGCGAATTCCTGAATGAACCTCCGGTAGTAACCTGCCAGACCCAGAAAACTGCAGACCTCAAACACCGATGTGGGCTGCTCCCAAGACAACACTGCCTCAACCTTGGCCGGATCCACCGCCACACCAGAACCCGAGATCACGTGCCCGAGGAAGTGCACCTCGCTCAGCCAAAATTCGCACTTGTCGAACTTGGCGTAAAGACGGTGACTCCGCAGGGTCTCTAGCACGATCCTCAGGTGCTCCTCGTGCTCCTCTTCAGAAGCCAAGTAGACCAGAATATCATCAACAAAAACAACAACAAAGCGGTCTAGGTACTCACTGAACACCCTATGCATCAGATCCATGAATGCTGCAGGTGCGTTCGTCAGCCCAAACGACATCACGACGAACTCAAAGTGACCGTACCTGAAACGGAAAGCCGTCAAACCAACATCCGACTCTCTGATCCGCAGTTGGTAGTAGCCGGATCTCAAGTCGATCTTCGAGAAAACTCGGGCCGATTGCAACTGATCAAACAAATCATCAATTCTCGGCAATGGGTACCTGTTCTTCACAGTGACCTGGTTCAACTGCCGATAATCGATGCACAAATGAAGACTACCATCCTTCTTCCTCACGAACAAAATAGGCGCTCCCCACGGCGAACGGCTCGGACGAATGAAGTCCAACTCAAGCAACTCTTGCAGCTGGCGCTTCAACTCACGCAGCTCCACCGGGGCCATCCGGTAAGGTGCCTTGGACAAAGGCATTGTACCAGGCAAAAGCTCGATGGAGAACTCTACCTCTCGCTCGGGCGGCAACCCAGATAGATCCTCCGAAAACACGTCAGAAAACTCAGAAACAACTGGCACATCAAAAACTGAAGACCCGCTAGGCTCCAAGGAACAAACCGAAGCAAGGTAAGCAACGCAGCCATCACGGATCAAACGACGAGCCTTACAGAAAGAAAAGAACGGCCGACGGGTAGACCGGATACCTCGAAAGCAGAGAATAGGTGCTCCAGGTATCTCGAACCGAACGGTCTTCTTCTGACAATCAACCACGGCTGAGTGAGCCTCCAACCAGTCCATGCCCAGGATGACGTCAAAGTCGCAAAGCTGCAGTGCGTACAACCTGGCCGGCAACTGGTGCCCCTCAACCTCGACTGCCACACCCTCCAGGTAACCAAAGGAACGCATATAGTCACCAGACGAGAGATCGACCATCATGTCACACTGCCTCTCAGGAGCGTGACAAGTAAGAGACTCGTAAAACTTCTCGGAAGCAAAACACAAGGAAGCACCAGGATCAACCAATACACGAGCAGCTCTGCCAAGGATAGGTAGGGTACCTATAACCAAGTTTGACGCCTCTGCCTGCTCTCGGGTGAGTGCCATCACACGACCACGACCACACTACGGCGCTGCTGCTACTGCGGCGGCTGCTGGGGGTACTGCTGCTGCTGCTGGTACGGCTGGTACTGCTACTGCTGCAGGAACTGCTGAGCTGGCTGCTGGTACTGCCCCCGCTGCTGCTGACGCGGTGCCTGCTGCTGGGGAGGGTACTGGTACTGAGGTGGCTGCTGCGCGTACTGCACTGGCTGCTGCTGTGCGGAGCTTGCCCCATAGGGCAATCCCTCCTGAAGTGGCCTGGCAAACCACAAGTGTAGCACACTGGCTCCTGACTGCCCTGCTCAGCACCCTGCTGTACTAACTGCTCTGCAAACCTGGACTGACGCCTCTGCTGACAGCTCCGTCCGCCCTCACGAGTAGACAACTTCCTAAACTGCGAGTGAATTCCGGCACTGCCAGAACTGCCCGAGCCGGAGGAATAGGAAGTCGCACAACCGCGGCTACCTGCGGACGCTGGTAAGGCGAGGACCTGGAAGAGGCCCCTCCCTGGTGCTGCTGCTGCTGCTGCTGCTGAGGCTGCCAGGTCTCTCTGTCCAAGGCGGTGGCCTTCGCCACGGCCTCTCCCAAGGTGGTACACATGTGTGACGTCACACCCCACCTCAGGTCTGGTCTCAGTCCTGCCATGAACCTCTCTGCACACGCCTGGTCGCTGCCTGCGACATGAGGCACATGCCTCAACAACCGGACAAATCTCTGGTGGTACTGCAAAACCGTGAGGTCGCCCTGAACCAACGTGTGGAACTGGTCCCATCTCTCACGTCGAGCATAGTCGGGGAAGTACTCGCCGTGGAAGACCTCCAGAAACCGCTGCCAACTGATCTGTTCCAACCGCTGCTCTGGGAAGTGAGTCTGCCTCTGAACTCTCCACCACTCGTGGGCTGCTCCCTTGAGCTGGTACACCCTCAGTCGAACCTGGTCCTCCTCAGCGCACTCCATAGTCTCGAAGATGCGCTCCAACTCATGGGTCCAACTCTCTGCCTTATCTGGATCATACTCACCGTGGAACATTGGTGGGCGAAGACGCAGGAACCTCTCAAGGAGAGCGGTCCTCGCCTCCGACACCGCTGCCCTCCGCTGACCAGACCGGGTACTCCCAGTACCTGACCGCTGCTGGCGGACTGGCTGCTCCACCTCTGGCTCCACCTCCTGCTGCTCTGGTACGGCTGGGGGAGGCACTGGAAACTGACCACCTGCTGCTGCCTGCCCGGGCTGCCACGCTCCCTGGTACATAGCTTTGAAGAACTGCTCGGCCATGGGAAACCAATCTGCATACTGCTGAGGCTGAGGGTGGTACTCCTGCTGCTGCTGCCCACCTGCTGCCGCTGCCTCTGCTGCTGCTGCCTGAGCACCCTGAGGCTGTGCCACTGACTCCTCCACGGACAACTCCTCCTGAACGTGCCCCTGAGCGGGCATGTCGGACTCATCCTGCTGCTCAACCAGCTGCCTAGCCTGACTGCGCCTACGCGGAGCCATGACCTACACGGCAACACAACTGACAAAGGTTACAAATACCTCTCGGGCGGCTAGCAGTGTACTTGTACTATTGTTGGGACTTACTGTTGCAGTTTAGATCCACTACAAGTCCTATCAGACAAAGCTCTGATACCAACTGTAACGACCCGAGAACCCGACACTCGGCCCACGCCGAGGACCCGATTTTCACGGTCGCCGCCCACGGACCAGGGGGGCCCGGAAGGGCTATAACACGCATCTGATAGGATATGTAACGGAGGTAAACGTCAACTGCAAAACTAGAAGCGTACAGGCGGAAACAGAAAAGAGAGCGAGACCGCTGTGTACCGCTCTAAGTACAGTCCCAACGCACGCACACTAGTACAAGTAAGGAAAGGGGAGAGACAAGTCCCTTAGGGGCATACCCCGAGGGTGTCGTACACTGAGAGGGGGAACCACTGCTAGCTACGGGGACCAAGACTACCGCCCCGTCTCCTCCGCCCGACGCGCGCCTGCCGCTGCTGGGAAGACTCACCTGGAAAACAGAGGGATGAGCTTCACAACAGAAGCTCAGTAGGGACTACCAATCTCCTACTGGCTCTAAACAGGCAGAGGAACATATACAACTATTAATAAAGGAAAGACGGCAGTTATATCTTTCTACCTACAAAAGGAAGTGCGGAAGCGAAGCTAAAGCTAACACGGTACGGAAAGTACTCTCGGTCGGAAACTTCGTACGACTGCCCGTCGTGACCACCACACGGCTAGTAAAACACAGACGGAGGGAACTCCGCCTGGACAAGGAACACTAGCTACGGGAACAACACCACTAGTCAGACAGTCAGGTGCGTCCACAGACGTCTTATCCTCGACCTAGGTCCTGACCCTCGCGTCTCGTCAGAGCGAGGTAGGACACAAGTACAACAACAGTAACTGCCGTAGTCTGGCCAGACTACGGTCCTACGCCTAACCTCCCCAAGCGGTTCCGGGGCCGCAAGGAGCGAGGCAGTGAGAAACAGGACTAGCTGGCCTGCGCCGGGTAGAACTCCAAACTGTCCTCGGCATCCCAGACCAACCACGAGAGCTCTGCAAGCGACTCACACGCCACTGTCCTAACCACCGTTTTCCCCTCAGCTCCAGAGTCTACCTAAGTGGCTGCCAACTCGAGCACGCTCGTAGCCCAGAGTACTCCCTCAACAGGCTCCCGAGGACGGGGGTCCCAGGTAACGGTAACAACCTCTCGCACGGGACAAGCCCTCAAGTGCCGCGCACCGGGCGAAGACTAGTGTGAGACCGTACTAGGGGACTAGCACAGGTGCCACGAGTACAGCAAGGAAAAGCGGAAACGGAAGCGGCGGAAGCACAACCTGCCTCTGGACTGAGAAGGCGACATAGGCCTTGTCGCATTACCAGTCAGGAGGCGACACAGGGCATGTCGCCTTCAGGCCAGTCGGGGGTTCCGGAGACTCCTCTTTCGGGAACCTCCCCGAAACGGGAGAAACACTACACACGGGGGAGGGGAGCAGGCTTATCATGCTAGAAAGCCATTAAACACACAAACCACCCTTGAACACCCCAAGAACATGGATTCTACACTCGAAGGAAAACCTCACTCACACGAGCATGGAGTTCTCACACTCCCCAAACCCCAATCACACGAGAACCACGGTCTAGACGGGGAGGGGATCATGCTTAGGGCGAAGGAGTCGGATGTCCCTACCTCCACGCGAAGAACGCACCCGTTGGGGCCTTCTCGTAGGTAGAAACGTCTCCTCCTCGCACCGCACGACACGAACACGACCCCTGCACGAACGGAGCGACACCCTCCTCGGCATGGCCGCCTCAACACGGGGGAGGCACCCCAAAACCGCCGGAAAACTCCGAGAGGGCAAGAGAAAGAGAGGGGGAAAGGAGAGGCGCGAGAGAGGGGGAAGGGCTCGGGCGCCCGGGCTTTAAGCCCGCGGTCCTGAGAAGGCGACATACCACCATGTCGCCATCCTTCAAACCAGAAGGCGACAGTGGGTATGTCGCCTTCAAGAAGGCGACATACCCCCTGTCGCAACCCACTGACAACGGTCAAATCTCGGAATTCGAAAAAGTGAAGGCGACAGCCATCTTGTCGCGTTCACCCGACACCGCCAGAGCCATACTGACACAAAGAACGCCCGTCACGTCTGTCAGACAGCGTCTGGGGCGACGCGATGGGAAGGCGACATGGCCATGTCGCCTTCAAGAAGGCGGCACACCCCATGGCGCCATCCATCAAACCAAAAGGCGACGGTGGTTATGTCGCCTTCAAGAAGGCGGCATACCCCCTGTCGCAATCCGAAGCAGAACCAGACATCAACGCGATCGGAACCACGTCGCGACAGTCGCCCTGCCGCGACCCAGAGAACGGGGCGAAAGCCCAAGGGGGCCGGGGTGTTACAGAAAGAGAGAGAGAGGAGGCCGAGGAGGAGGCGATGTCGGGGAGAGGTAAGGGAGGGAAGGGGCTAGGGAAGGCGGGGCGAAGCGCCATCGGAAGGTGCTGCGAGACAACATCCAAGGGATCACGAAGCCAGCGATTCGCCGCCTGGCTGACGAGGCGGCGTGAAGCGCATCAGTGGGCTCATCTACGAGGAGACACACGGGGTGCTCAAAATCTTCCTGGAGAACGTAATCCGCGACGCCGTCCCCTACACAGAGCATGCCCGTCAGAAGACCGTCACTGCCATGGACGTCCTCTACGCCGTCAAGCGCCAAGGCCGCACCCTCTACGGCTTCGGCGGCTAAAACACACCCCCGTAGAAAGGACAAGAGGAATTTATATAGCCATCCACTGGTCCGGGCATGACTGTAGCGTCTGCGCATGGATAGATGTACATATCGTCCGAATGTGATTCTATTTCCCTTCACTTTATCGTTCCTTTCCTAGTTGGTAATTCCTTGCTTGTTTAGTTGGGGTTTCGATACGATGGGTGCCCAAAACTCTCTCAGATGAATTAAGGGTTGCATTTTTCAAATCCTTCTTCCAGTGTGATGTTGCTTCTGCCAGTTCTGATAGTTGAATGTGTGCATTTGCGGAGGCTAACGAAAAAAAAAACATCTTTTTAAACATTAAAATTTTAAATTGAGTATGTGTTCCTTCTCCAAGAACTCTACAACTTCATCTGCAAACAGTTCTATGAAGGAAGTCATGCTTTGATGTGTTTTGGTGTTCCAACTATATCATAGGTTGTTGATTTGTTGGCTTTATAATTCCCATCTTTGCCTACATGCCTTTTTTATTGTTATGTTTTTTAGGTGATTTTTATTGTATTTTCTATGTTTATGTTCTCGAGGGTGAAAAAAGTACATCACATTCCTTGGACAATATCTTTTCCTTATTTTTTTTTCTTTTCATTCCTTTACAGATTATTTTCAATTCATGAATAACATGTGTACTATTTTCCTTACAGACGGTTAAGATCTCAAAGTCCTCTACATCATAACTCCGAGAATGACTTTGAAGGTTGCATCACCGTCCTCATGTATCCTTCTAAACAATGTGATGGTGTCTTATTTGATGTGCAGGTTTCAGCAATTGGAAAAGAAGGTATTGGATTTAATTCCAGAAGCAAAAAATTGCTCCCCACATCTGATGATGGTAAGTAGTATTCTAATTCCATATATTTTTATTCTTTTAGTGGAAGACAAAAATTGGCCAAGAAACTCATGCACTTGCTGGAGGATATCAGTGACAAGTAACAACATTACCCAGAGTACCTGAGTTTGTTTCTTCACTGTGACGTGTTATATATCCATGTGGTGCCTACAGAGTCATTTTCTGTTGCTGTTTATGATGGCTTATGACATTTTTTTTTACTGTCAAATAAGAGTAGCTAAAAAGCAGTTCTTCTTTACTGTCAGATTTTTTCTCCCCTTATATAGCTTAGAAGCAGTTTTGATGAAATGAAAGGTTTTTGGAAACCAGAAAGTTTTCATGAGTATATAACAATTTTCTGGAACATGCTTAGCTGTTGGTGGTTGCCTCTCCTCTCACAGCTAACTTCCCAAATTAGAATTCCTCTGATATCTAGCAACTTGAAGCAAACAAAATGATAGGCAGGGAACTGGGATTGGCTAGAATCTGGTGGGATCAGGTAGGAATTGCGTTGGGAACAACTGATTCCACCTTTTTTTTGGTTCAATTTTTTTGTCCGATTTAGTGGTGGACTTGGGCTGCAATCTGGATCCGATTGGCCCTAGCAGATTCATCCTCCCAATTCAGTTTTGAATTTCTTGGATCCCGATGTGAAAAAAGTGTTGACTGCATAGGTGGGAAGTATTGCATAAATTACAAACATTGCATTGCATAAATTAAATGCAAGTTATGATTATTTACGATTTTTGAAAATTGAAATTTTTTTGGTTTGATATTTCTGAAATTTATATGTTTTGAGTGTTTTTGGAATTTATGTATTTAAGCTATGATTGGGAGGTTAAGTTCTAAAGACAATGGATTACCTGAATGTGTGCTTCTTATTTAAAGAGAAAAAAGGGGATTCCCTTAGTTTCACCTAACTTGACATCTTCTTTTGCAGAGGCAACACCAAAGACAATCATGTTGATGGGTGTTCTTGGACTCACCTTATACCACCTAAAGAGCCATCTTCAGGTGCAACTTTTATTCCTAAATATGGTTGAAACGCTATTGACCATAACCTGATGGTTCTTTCTGCTCCTTCAGAAGTCCAGGCTCAGTAGGAATTTGCAAGTACAAGCTAGCCAAGTGCCAAATAGAGTGGTAAGTCAATAGCCTTATAAAAGGATTTGACGGTATTGTGGAAACAGATGATATGAATTAAGAACCATTGGTCATTTTTTCTTCGCAGGTTCTATTGTATTTGCAGAGAGGTTTCCTGAAATTAGTGGAGCTCTAACAAATGGGACCAACCCCTTCCACACAAACCCGTAAGATCTTGACACAAGAATCCAGGAATTAATTTAATTCTCATGAAGTCTTCGTTTCACTAATGTTTTATGTTTGGTCTCAGAGGCCTACAAATAACTGAAGCACTGGAGATGCAAATTGAGGTGCAAAGAAGGCTACATGAACAACTCGAGGTAATGACCTGTATAAACAAAATAATTGACTCAAAAAAATATTGCATTAAACCTATCAAATTGGCACTGTCTACAAGTAATGTTCAATCAACATTAAGCTATTTCATTCCAACATGATACTAACAATATCTGTTTTTTTTTAATGGTGAGAAGATCTAGATACACTGTCTCTTGCATTTTTTTCTTGCATTTTATTTTTTTTTACCTGGGTCTCTCTTTCTCTAAGATGTGTGAGCATTTTAAGGTTATTGAATGAGTGATTAACAACTTTAGTTCATTAATCTGAAGATTGGAGCTTTAGTTTTTGGTTTTAGGTTTTGATTTATTTGGATATCATAAGCAGTTATGAGCATATATAGATTCATTTTAATGTGCTAACATTTTATGAATTTCATATGTAGAATAGATGTTCTTGCATCTCCTAAGAAATGTTCATTTTCTGTATTAATAGTAATCTCATCATAATAATATAGTGTGGACTATGTTTTCATGTGCTAAAGTGGAGGTAAAGCATTTGGTTTCAGGTTTAGATTTTTTTTGGATATGATAAGCAGTTATGAGCATATACAAAATTCATGTTAATGTGTTAAAATTTAGTTTTCATAACATTTTATAATGCAACTGCTTGAATGAACTTATTGCTGAGACATTCAAGGTTCAGTCTTTCTAATTTATTTTAGGCTGGAGCTTCTAATGTTTTTTTTTTTTCTGCAGATGATTTTTGGTTGGTTTTTTCAAAAGATTGGAACCACAACAAGGAGCTTACTCTGGAGAGATGCTGGGAAGTCACTTTTGGAAGCCCAATTTTGTCCTCTATTTACTTTTTGGCAAAGGTAACTCAAGATCCTTACCCTTTTATTTTGGTACAAACTTCTTATTCTAATAGCATATTAGAATTAATTACCAGAGCTTTACCTTAAGCAAGCTAAAAATTAACCTAACTGACTTACTATAAGTCAGCTTATGACTTATCTCAATAAATAAGAGCTCTAACAAGATCTTACCAAATTTATGAAAGTGGCACTCTATATCTAAAAACTATTTATGAAAGTGGTACCTTCTATTCCCTTTTTGAGAAAAAAAAAATAGAGGTTTCCCACAAATGATTGGAACCCCAAATATCTACCTTTGCAAAATAAATAATCTCAATAACTTTATAGTCCATTAGAAAAAAGATGCTCCTATTCATCAGAAAAAATGAAGGATATGTCCCATGGCTCCAATCTTCCAACAATGCTTATGATAATGATAAGAATGATTGAATAATATCTGAACTTTTTAGTTTGCTCAATAAATGAATAGATGACCTACCTTAGTGATATTGATGCTGTAGTGTTCTTTCTTCAGGGAGGAAAAGGGGAAGACCCTCATTGATTTACATTTCCCTTAGTTTAACAGATAAGCAGAGAGAGAAGGGAGTATGTCATGTTTGCTTTGCTGTTGATGTTTATATAAATTATAAAGTGTATAAATGAAAATTGCTTTTATATATCAACATCTCGAGAAGAAGATTATTTGGCACAGTGTTCTATCACTGTTATGGAACCTTGCTCACTTCTCATCTTTAACTACATAAACTCGGACATGGTGCCATAGAAACATTGTAGGTATTCCCATGAAACATTGTAGGTATTACCATGAAACATTGTAGGTATTATATTATATTGTTTAGCATCATATAGGGATTTTTACAGGTTAAGTACTCTGTAAAATTGGAATTTTAAAACTGGATGTTACAATATGAGATGTTAATATTTTTTAATAATTTATGTTTTAAAACCTGAGATGCATTAGAGTTCCCTGTTTATCAAAAGCATTTCATCATTTCCTGTTGGATGATGATAGAATGTCATGATGCACTTATGGGTTGACATTGCTCTAAACAAAAGCAGCATGTTCTTTAGAACTTTGTGATACTTTATCATTAAGCTGGTCCATTGAAAATTGAGGAATCCTCTGACTGTTATGGAACCACCTCCACCCATCCACCCAATCCCTCACTCCCACACCCCCCCCATGAAAAACAAAAGGGAAATGGTGGAAGGGAAAGGATAGGGAAGTTTCTGTACTGTTGTCAAAGGAACCTTCCATCTTTAGCAGTCATATAATGTGTAACTTAGTTGACCATGTCATCTTCATATTATCTCAATAACTTTATAGTCCATTAGAAAAAAGATGCTCCTATTCATCAGAAAAAATGAAGGGTATGTCCCATGCATCCAATCTTCCAACAATGCTTATGGTAATGATAAGAATGATTGAATAATATCTGAACTTTTTAGTTTGCTCAATAAACGAATAGATGGCCTACCTTAGTGATATTGATGCTGTAGTGTTCTTTCTTCAGGGAGGAAAAGGGGAAGACCCTCATTGATTTGCATTTCCCTTAGTTTAACAGATAGCAGAGAGAGAAGGGAGTGTGCCATGTTTGCTTTGATGTTGATGTTTATATAGAGTATATAAATGAAAATTGCTTTTATATATCAACATCCCGAGAAGAAGATTATTTGGCCTCCGATTTGTTCCAGCACGGTCGGGGCGATGAGTGTGACTTGTGGAAACTGACGGAGTTCAATTAGACTCCTAGTTTGAGCTCGACGCTCAAAGTCACAGTAAACAAGTTAGTTTAGTTCAAAAATGAAAAACTTAGGTTTGTGGGTCCAAATTTAGAATACTCATCCGATTGGCCTCTGGTTTGTTCCAGCACGGTCGGGGCGATGAGTGTGACTAGTGGAAATTGACGGAGTTCAATTCGGACTCCCGGTTTGAGCTCGACGCTCAAAGTCACAATAAACAAGTTAGTTTACTTTAAAACTGAAAAACTTAGGTTTGTGGGCCCAAAATTAGAAATACTTATCCGATTGGCCTCTGTTTGTTCCAGCACGGTCGGGGCGATGAGTGTGACTTGTGGGAACTGACGGAGTTCAATTCGGACTCCCGGTTTGAGCTCGACGCTCAAAGTCACAATAAACAAGTTAGTTTAGTTAAGAAATGAAAACCTTAGGTTTGTGGGTCCGAAATTAGAAATACCCGATTGGCCTCCGTTTGTTCCAGCACGGTCGGGGCGATGAGTGTGACTTGTGGAAATCGACGGAGTTCAATTCGGACTCCCAGTTTGAGCTCGGCGCTCAAAGTCATAATAAACAAGTTAGTTTAGTTAAGAAATGAAAAACTTAGGTTTGTGGGTCCAAAATTAGAAATACTCATCCGATTGGCCTCCGGTTTGTTCCAGCACGGTCAGGGCGATAGTGTGACTTGTGGAAACTGACAGAGTTCAATTCGGACTCCCGGTTTGAGCTCGACGCTCAAAGTCACAATAAACAAGTTAGTTTAGTTAAGAAATGAAAAACTTAGGTTTGTGGGTCCGAAATTAGAAATACTCATCCGATTGGCCTCCGGTTTGTTCCAGCACGGTCGGGGCGATGAGTGTGACTTGTGGAAATCGACGGAGTTCAATTCGGACTCCCAGTTTGAGCTCGGCGCTCAAAGTCATAATAAACAAGTTAGTTTAGTTAAGAAATGAAAAACTTAGGTTTATGGGTCCAAAATTAGAAATACTCATCCGATTGGCCTCCGGTTTGCTCCAGCACGGTCGGGGCGATGAGTGTGACTTGTGGAAACCGACGGAGTTCAATTCGGACTCCCGGTTTGAGCTCGACGCTCAAAGTCACAATAAACAAGTTAATTTAGTTTAGAAATGAAACATTTAGGTTTGTGGGTCCAAAATTAAAAAAATATTCATCCGATTGGCCTCCGATTTGTTCCAGCACGGTCGGGGCGATGAGTGTGACTTGTGGAAACTAATGGAGTTCAATTCGGACTCCCGGTTTGAGCTCGACGCTCAAAGTCACAATAAACAAGTTAGTTTAGTTAAGAAATGAAAAACTTAGGTTTATGGGTCCAAAATTAGAAATACTCATCCGATTGACCTCCGGTTTGTTCCAGCACGGTCGGGGCGATGAGTGTGACTTGTGGAAACAGACGGAGTTCAATTCGGACTCCCGGTTTGAGCTCGACGCTCAAAGTCACAATAAACAAGTTAATTTAGTTTGGAAATGAAAAACTTAGGTTTGTGGGTCCAAAATTAAAAATACTCATCCGATTGGTCTCCGGTTTGTTTCAGCACAGTCGGGGCGATGAGTGTGACTTGTGGAAACTAACGGAGTTCAATTCGGACTCCCGGTTTGAGCTCGACGCTCAAAGTCACAATAAACAAGTTAGTTTAGTTAAGAAATGAAAAACTTAGGATTGTGGGTCCAAAATTAGAAATACTCATTCGATTGGCCTATGGTTTGTTCCAGCACAGTCGGGGCGATGAGTGTGATTTGTGGTAACTGGCGGAGTTCAATTCGGACTCCCGATTTGTGTACAAATATATAGTGCGATCAAAATATTGACCGAAAGTGAGTGAATAAAAATCTATGAAATTAAATAATTTATTGCTTATAATAGTATTTAATTTATGCTTCTAAAATAAGTTATTGCTTATAATAGTATTTATTTTAACTTATTATTGTTATATATGTATTGTAGGTTCCTTCATCGGGTGGAGTGGGAGGAGACGAGCACGAGGACGAGGATTCATGATTTTTATTTCATTATTATTATTGTTGTAGACTTTTTTATTATTGTTGTTGGCATTTTATTATTTTGATGTTGTGGATATTTTTATTCTTATTGTGAACATTTTATTATTTTCATGTTGTGGACATTTTATTATTGTTGTGTTGTGGATATTTTTATTATTGTTGATGTTGTGGACATTTTATTATTGTTTTGTTGTGGGTATTTTTATTATTTTTGTGTTGTAGACATTTTTATTGTGGACAATTATTATTGTTGTGGATATTATTTATTTTACGCAAGTTATTTTCCTAAAAATGTATATATTATAAAAAAAAATTTAAAAAAATAGAGACCGATTAGTGACCGATTATAATCGATCACTATTCGGTCCATATTTTAGGGACCGAATAGGGACCGAATATTCGGTCTCTATTTTAGGGACCGAACTGAGTTGGTCTCAATTCAGTCCCTAAAATAGGGACCGAATAGGGACTGAATCAGGTCGGTCCCTATTTAGGGACCGAACTTATTCGGTCCCAGTTCGGTCCCTAAAATAGGGACCGAATAGGACCGAATTATTTCGGTCCCTAATAGTGACCGAAATAATTCGGTCCCAATTCAGTCCATATTTTTAGGGACTGAATTGAGACCAACTCAGTTCGGTCCCTAAATAGGGACCGAATATTTGGTCCCTATTCGGTCCCTAAAATAGGGACTGAATAGTGACCAGCTCAGTTCAGTCCCTAAATAGGGACCGAATATTCGGTCACTATTCGGTCTCTATTTTAGGGACCGAACTGGGACCGAATAAGTTCGATCCCTAAATAGGGACCGATCTGATTCGGTCCCTATTTAGTGACCGAATAGGGACCGAATTTAGTCGGTCACAGATTTGTGACCAGAAGTTCTTGACCGACAAATTCGGTCACTATTCGGTCTCTGAGCTGTTTAGGGACTGAATAGAGACAAATATTTCGGTCTCTATTTCCGATTTTTCTTGTAGTGCGGGAACAGTAGGTGGACTCTCTGCGGTGTTCACACCGTGCCCCGTCTGAGGAGCGGGCACTGGAGCGCCGCGGCCGTTCACCCCGTCGCTCCGCGGCAGCCCCGCGCCCTCTGCGCTCGGTTGTGGGAGCCAACTCCCACAGGGCTGGGCGTGAAGACTCCGCTCATTCCGAGCAGGAGCTGGCTAGGCGCCTGTGCCGCGTCGTCGATCTGGAGCGCCACATTGACGTGATGGTGCAACGGGCAGAAGGTAAGGCCCCTGCCGAGGAGGACCTGGCCTTCCACTCTCCCTTCACGGTGGAGATCATGGAAGCTCGGGTCTCTCCCAAGCTTCCTCTGCCCACCATCGCGCCCTACGATGGCACAACCAACCCGGCAGACCACATCCACGGGTTCGAGTCGCACATGGTGTTCCATAGAGCATCTGATGCAGCCAAGTGTCGAGCCTTCCTGGCTACCCTCAAGGAAACTGCCAAGGCCTAGTTTGAAGCCCTCCCTGCTGGTTCCAACTCCACTTTTCACTAGTTGAAGAAGTCCTTTCGGGACAACTTTCTTGGTGGAAGGTCACAGCCGCGCACCGCGGCCTATCTTCTCGCCGTTCGGCAGAAGAAAGGCGAAGCGCTCTGGGATTTCGTCAAGAGATTCCAGACCGAGGCACTTCGCATCTCTCACCTTGACGTTCCTTTGGCCACCAGTGTCCTCATCTAGGGCACCCGTGATGGCTTCCTACAGAGGACCCTTGGCGTGCAACAGCCCTCCATGTTGTCCGAGCTACTCTCCATCGCCCAACGCCACGCGGCTTGCGAGGAGAGTCTAGCCGCGAGCCAAGCAGAGCAGGGCGAACAGTCGGACAAGTAGAGGCCCTTCGACAATGGCCATGACTGTGATCGGAAGAAGGGACGGCGCAACGGCGACTCGCTGCGCCGACCACGCCCCTTTGCCGACTACACTCCTCTCACCATGGCACCCGAACAGATCCTGGCAGAGATCAGAAACGAACCTTATGTTCGGTGGCCGCAGAGGATGTGCTCCGACCCCCGGAAGTGCAACCAAGACAAGTACTGTCGCTTTCATCGCGACCACGGCCACGACACCTCTGAATGCCGCCAGCTTAAGGACGAGATTGAGGACCTCATTAAGCGTGGCTACCTCAGACGGTTCGTGCGCCGGAACAAAGACCGCCCCAGACGCCGAGAGCGAACTCCCGATCAGCCGATCAACAATGAGCCCAATGGGCAGGAGATCAACATGATTGTGGGAGGATTTGGCGCAAGCGGACAGAGCACCCAAAGCCGACACAACTATGCAAGGCGGGTGCACGTTGTGGATAGGCCTCCGGCGCCTCGGCCGGCTCCATATTCCACCAATCCCACGAGCGCATAGTTCGAGGAGGTCATAACCTTCTCGGACGAAGATCTTGTAGGGGTTACCACCCCGCACACTGATGCGCTGGTCGTTTCGGCCACCATCAACCACTATAATGTGCGTCGGATTTTGGTAGATAATGGAAGTGCCCCCGACGTATTGGCTTACAACTGTTATCTTCTCATGGGCCTCAAAACTGACCAGCTTACCCCTGTAGAGTCGCCTTTGTTCGGCTTCTCGGGGGTCTCTGTGCAGCCGATGGGAAGAGTTCACCTCCCGATCACCCTCGGGACGGCTCCAAAGAGCGTGACCAAGGTGGTTGACTTCTTGGTCATCAAGAACATGCCCGGATACAACACCATCCTCGGCAGAGGCCTGATCGGAAGGCTCAGAGCGGTACCTTCGTCTCTTCACCAAAAAATGAAGTTCCCAACTCCGAGTGGGATCGGCGAGGTGCTCGGGTGCCAGCGTGAGTCCCGGCGGTGCTACGTCCTCTCCTTAAGGGACAAGCAGCCCCTCGCGGCCCCGGCCCCTGTTCCGCCACCAACCGATCGGCCCTCCACCAGCGAGGGACACCTGCTGAGGATCTGCTTCCTATTCAAGTGGATGACGACCTGAACACGTCCTCTACATCGGCACTTTACTAGCGGAGGCCGAGCAGAAGCGCTACAGAGCCTTCCTGCTAGACAATCTGGATGTGTTCGTGTGGTCTGACGACGAGCTACTGGGCATCCCCCCAGAAGTGATGGTGCATCGCCTCCGCTTGGACCCACGGGTCCCACCAGCTCAGCAGAGGAGGCGACCCGTCAACCAAGAATGGCAGATCGTGATCCAGGATCACGTAGTCAAAAGCCGATCAGTCGGTCTCCTCCGGGAGACCCACTACCTAAGTGGATCTCTAATGTGGTCCTCGTACACAAGGCCAACGGCAAATGGCATGCGTGCGTGGACTACAAGGACCTCAATAAGGCGACGCCCAAAGACAACTTTCCTCTGTCGCGCATCGACCAGCTGGTAGACGCTACATCCGGGCATGAGCTCCTCAGCTTCCTGGATGCCTACTCTGGTTATCACCAGATCAGTATGCATCCCCCGGACCAAGACGCCATGACATTCGTCACAGACTTGGGGTTGTACTGTTTCACCAGGATGCCCTTTGGTCTGAAGAACGTTGGTGCGACATACCAACGGCTGGTCAACAAGATGTTTGAGCAGCAGATTGGGTGTAACATGGAGGTCTACATCGACGACATGTTGGTCAAGATGCTTCCGAGCACCGACCACATCGCCGACCTCGAGGAAACTTTCGCAACTTTGCGAAAGTACAATATGAAGCTCAACCCAGCCAAGTGCGCGTTTGGTGTACGTTCGGGTAAGTTCCTCGGCTTCCTCGTGTCAAATAGAGGGATAGAGGCAAACTCGGAAAAAATCCAAGCCGTACTCGAGATGAGCAGTCCCAGAACAATGCGTGACGTCCAACGCCTTACCTGATACCTTGCCGCACTGAACCGGTTCATGTCCCGAGCGGCGGAAAGAAGTTTCAACTTCTTCAAGTTGCTGCGAGGCCCTAAAAGCACCTCACAGCAAGGGGGGCATGTGCGGTGGATAGAGGATTGTGAAGCTGCCTTCACCGAGCTAAAGGCATACCTGGCAGCCCCGCCTGTTCTCTCAAAGCCCGTGCTAGGAGAACCTCTGTTCGTGTATCTTTCGGTTACCGAACACTCCATCAGCGCGGTTTTGATCAGAGAAGAGGCAGCGTCACAACATCCAGTCTACTACATCAGCAGGGTCCTCTAGGAAGCTGAAAGGAGGTACCCTCGAGCAGAAAACCTCGCCCTTGCTTTGGTCACGACTACCCGGAAGCTCAGGCCCTACTTTCAGGCCCATTCGATCACGGTTTTAACTGATCAACCGCTGAAGTCTATTCTTCAGTGGCCTGAGGCTTCCGGACGGCTCATTAAGTGGGCCCTAGAGCTAGGCGAGTTTGACATCAGCTACCACCCAAGGCAGCTATCAAGGCACAATCGTTGGCAGACTTTGTCGCAGAGTGTACTCTCCCTACCGAGCAGGACCCTCCGCTAGCTGACGAGCCCCCTTGGGAGCTCTATGTGGATGGATCCTCTTGTGTCACAGGGAGCGGTGCTGGCTTGGTCCTCACCTCTCCAGAGGGATTAGAGTTCCAATATGCCCTCCGGTTCCGCTTTGCGGCCTCCAACAACGTTGCCGAGTATGAAGCGTTGCTATCCGGCATCCGCATGGCTAGGCACCTCAGAGCTCTTCGGCTTAGGGTCTTCAGCGACTCCCGGTTGGTCGCCAGCCATGTGAACGGACAGTTCGAAGCAAGGGAGCCCCGCATGGCCCAATACCTCCGATAGGTCAAGGGCCGAGCAGAGGGTCTCCTCTATTTTTAGGTATACATGTCCCAAGGGAGCAGAATGCGCGAGCCAATGCACTTGCCAAGTTGGCATCCTCAGGTGACATCGCCCCTTCTCGTTCCGTATTTATTGAAGAGCTCGCCTCCCCGAGCACCGAAGTGGATGTTGCAGCCATAGTGGTTGGTCCGCCAACTCCGAACTGGATGGACCCCCTCCTGGCCTATCTACTTCGGGCTGAGCTTCCACCCGAGCAGGGCGAAGCTCAGAAAATCAGATTGCGTTCCCAGTGCTTTACCCTCATCGAAGGCAAGTTATACCGGCGGTCCCTGTCAAGGCCTCTCTTACGGTGCCTCATCCCCGAAGAGGCTCTTTTGGCTACCGAGGAGGTTCACGAGGGGTTATGCGGAAGCCACTTGGGGGGCAGAACACTGGCACGCAGTATTGTCCGAGCAGGATTCTGGTGGCCTTCTTTGCAAAAGGATTGCATGTCCTTTGTTCGAAGGTGCCCAGAATGTCAGAAGTTTGGGCAGCTCATCAAGCAGCCTGCCGAACAGCTTCATAGCCTGTTCGAACCTCGTCCCTTTGCCAGATGGGGCATCGACATTCTGAGCCCCTTTCCGGAGGCCCAAGGTCGAAAGAAGTTCCTATTCATGGCTATCGATTACTTCACCAAGTGGATCAAAGCCGAACCCGTGGTCGCGATTACCGAGCAAGCTACGTGGAAGTTCGTTTGGAAGAACATCCTCTGCCGGTTTGGGGTCCAAGGGTGATCACATCCGACAATGGAAAGCAGTTCGACAGCACCTTCTTCAAGCAAAAGTGCGCCGAGCTCGCCATCTACAACCACTTCACCTCCGTGGCACATCCTCAGGCAAACGGTTTGGCCGAAAATGCCAACCGAACATTGCTGCACGGGATTCGCACAAGAGTGGAGGCCGCAGGCGGTTCCTGGATCGATGAGCTCCCCAATGTGCTTTGGTGCCACCGAACAACAGCACGAGTGGCAACAAGAGAAATGCCCTTTCACTTGGCCTACGGCTCAGAAGCCGTTGTACCTTTGGAAGTGGCTCTCCCCTTCTCTGAACAACCCACTTCGATGAAGCTGCCAATAACCGTGCTCTTCGGGAGAACCTCGACATGCTCGGCGAACGTCAGAATGATGCCAGCATTCATCTTGTCTCCTATCAGCAATGACTCGTGCAGTACTATAACGCTCGAGTCCGGCAAAGGTGCTTCTGCGAGGGCGATTTGGTCATGCACCGCTGCTTGACATCGGATCCCCGAGGGGCGGCTGGCAAACTCACCCCCAAGTGGGAAGGGCCTTATCAAGTCACCCAGGTCCTCGGGAAAGGCTCCTATAAGCTTGCTACGCCTAGTGGCGAAGTCATACCCAGGGCTTGGCATGTATCTAATCTCAAGGCTTATTACTTATAAGAGCCTTTGTTCGGCATCCTACTTCTCTCCTCCCTGTTCCTATGGTCTACCTAGAGAGGCATCTGAAAGTACCCGCACTTCGAAGTTTTTCAACTCGAAAGGATATGTTGATCCCCCAGGCCGAACAAGTGTTCAACATACACCCTTGGTCGAAAACCTTGTACGATTCCCATTGACCTGCATGGTACTTGCAACTCTTACAGACCAACGAATTCCGATTCGAGCAGGAACCATGACAAAAGGGAAAAGATAGAAAAAGCAAGGCCATAGTCAAATTCCGAAGAGAAATTCATTTGCATTTTCTACAAAAAATAGCAAAAAAAGAGAGAGGAGAAGCTCCTAGGGCGCCTGCTCGGAAGCACCGTCGTCTGCAGGGGGCATCCACCCAGACTAGAACTGCGCAAACCGAACACCGTCCAAGTGAGGGTCACTTGTTCGGCGCCGACACTCCCATACAGTAGCCTCGAAGGCTTCTCGAGCACGGTCGACCCAAGCGAGCCTCTCCCCGTGCTCTCTCCCGGTCCTCCTTGAAGCCAGCCCCGGCCTTGTAATCAGCAACCCCTTGAGCCTTGGCGTCTGCCAGTACTTTGGCGACGACCTCTTTTTCAGCCCGGGAAACGGCAAGATTCAGCTCGGAGGTCTGAAGAGTAGCCTTGAGGTCTTTAACCTCACTTTGCAGCTCGGCTTCCTGGACCTCGTGCTGCGCCACTAAGTCCCGGCAGAGGGCATTCTGGGCCTCCCACAGGGGCTTGTGGCTCTGGGCCCGAACTGCAAGTCTTCGCAGCACCTCCAGGGACTTGGCGACCCCGTCCATGAGAGCCCCTAGGTCGACGTCATCGGCACCGTCAGCATTAGCTTGGCCCTCTGGACGGTAGCCCCCGCTGGAGACCTTCGAGGTCTGCTCGGGGCTCGTCTGCTGACACCGTGCCAGCACTTAGAGCTGCGACGCGCTAGGGTAAGGGGGCAGCTCCCTGGGCACTTGGCTTTCCAAACGCCCCAGTGCGGCCGCCAGCGCCTCCTTCGAGGGAAGTCCGGGGAGGCCTTTCCTCAACACCTCGGCAAGAGGCCTTTGGTCATCCTCAGAGCCCTGCTCTTCGGCATCAGCGGCTGCTTGCCCCACCAAAGGCCCCGCTTCCTCGTCAGCCTGGGCGATGTTGGCATTATTGGCCACTTCCTGGCCCGCTTCGACACCTACCGAACACCGGACATCCCCCTCCCCAGAGTGAGCCGCACCCTCGCCCGTCAAATTTACCTCGATAATTGCTTCAACTTCAGCAATTACTTCGGTGGGGGGCACGGGGGGCAGGCCTTGCTCACCTCCGTGTGGAGCATCCGTCGGCGGAATAGCTACCATCACCCCGGCATCGGGCGCCACGGTCGCCCCAGGCATGACATCCTCGGTCACGGCGGTAAGGTGAGGTGAAGAGGTTCCTTCGGTTCCTCCGCCCAGACCCCCGAGGGTCTCCTCGCCACCGGCACCCTGTTCGGCGCCCCCGGAGGTTGAGACCCCTGGTAGAACCATCTCCTCGGAGCAGCCCGCGGACTCAGGAGTCTTTGCCCGCTCCTCGGAGCGCTCTGACTCGTCGCTCAGCTCGATGAGGCTCGGCTTGGCGACCTTCTTAACAGGGGTCTCCGAACGGTCCACGATCGAGGCTTGCGACATCTCCGCGACCTGGTGCCTTTTTCGCGCCACGAGGGGCTCGAGCTCCTCTTCCTCATCCTCCTCGGCGTGCTCTTCAATGCGCAGCACTGCTTTGGCCACCTTTCTCTTCTTCCGAGCATGGAGCTCATCTGCCATCTCCTCCACCTCGCCGGTGGCTGGCTGCTCCTCGGTCAGCATTGGCTTCTTCCTCCCCGAGGTAGGAGCTCGGCTGGCACCCTTACCTCCCTCGGACGAAGGAATGGCTTTGAACACCCTTGCAGTGGTGGTCTTCTTCTTTAGGTGAATTTTGTCGGGCCTCTCCTCAGAGACCCGAGCTTCGGTTGACGTTCCCCCGGTGGGGCTCGACGCCACACGAGCGGTCATCACCGCCGTGGCTACTCGCACCGCGGAAGGGACCCCAACCGCGGAGGCATCGTCACCCTCGAAGATTATCCGAGACTTGATTGGTATCTTCTCAGCGAAATCTTCGTTGGCTTCCTGGTCCCGGCCAGCGGCCAACTCTGCGGCAGCTGCGAAAGTCAAAGAGCAAAGGTCAGAAGAAAATCACAGCCTCGATGCCCAAGCAACACAAAGCGAGTTACTTACTCCAGGGTTTGCTGAGGCTGTGCGCGACGAGGGTGAACTCTGTTAGGTACCCGTCGTCGTTCTTCACACCTGCTTGGAGCAGGCTGTCCGAAGCGCGTGCCTCGTCTTGGATCAGCTTCGGCTAGACATCCTTGCGTGCCATCTGAACGGTGGTGGGGAACCCCCAGTCCGCGCCGTCCCGACGCCGGACGAAGAACAACCTCCCCGACCAGCCCTTGTTGTTGGAGTACTTGCTGGACAGATGGATGTGCATCCTATCATGGTGATGCTTCAAGTAGTACACACTCAGCCCCGACGATCACGAGGCGGAGAGCTTGAAGTGGGAGCGGAACACGGCCGCTGAGCCACGGATCTTCTTGATGCTGCAGATGACTCTGAAGATACAGATGTATCTCTAGCTATTCGGCGTCAACTGGATGGGCGAAATTCCCCACCAGTTCAGCAGCGCCTTCGCCGTCTCCGGCAGCGGCAACTAGAAGCCTGCTTCCATTAGGTCGACGAAGAGGGTCACACAGCCTGGCTACATCGCTGTGCCCGTCTCTCCTTCCCTCGCATAGACGATTTCATACTCGTCGCTAATGCGGAAGCGCTCCCGGAGGCCCTCGTAGTGACAAAGCTTGGGCCCCCAGTCGCCGCGACGGTCACTCCACTCCCTCCGGTGGCTGCTACAGTTTTTCCTCTGTCCGCCATCGCCGCGACTTGCAGGAAGAACTAGGGAGAGGAGAGGCTGAAGCGGGGGTGACGACTGGAGGCTCAAAAGGCACGAGAACTCTGAAGGCAGGGAACTTTGGGAAATTTCGAAGGCGTGACACCCGCCTTCGCCCCCTCCTCTTCCTTATAAGGAAGGTGGGGTGCGAATTTCGAAAAACCCGGAGGCGGTGCTTCCCCCCGTTCCAAGCTTCTCCTCAGGTACGCCGCTAGCGAGCGTTTGAGAAGGGTGAGCAGTGTCCTGAGTTCGACACGACCCCCACGTTCATCATGAGAGTTCCATTCTCCAAGGCGACTCCCCTAGCAACATCTCCGTCCACGGCGCCAACGGTAGTGTCGCATTAAATGCGGAGGTGACGTTCGAGCAGGGAGCCGCCCTCAAGCGCTCCGATTCCCGAACCACTCGAGGGCGTGGGGGGCAAGTGTGGTGGCTAATTCTAGCCACCTAGGCCCATCATGGACCATCGCAATCCAACAAGGCCCTCCAGTCAGATGTGGCCCCACTGCAATGAGCTACGTTTCGGCAAGGACTGTACGGAAGGCTCCAGTAAGTCACTGCCATGTCCAAGCACCGCCAAGCTCCCGGGAACGCACTTCCAGGCACCCTTTCACCTGTTCGGATTAAGCGGCGCCCGCCTAGTGAGGGTCGCCTCCGGGCACCCCATGGCCTGTTCGGTCTGGGCTTTGGCCTACTGAACAGGTCCCTTGATTACCGCCTAGGCAGCACGCGCCGAACAGACAAGGGTGATTACTGAGTAGCTGGTTCAGCCTCCCGAACAGGCTGCCTTCTCGGAGTCCTCTGCCCGAAATGTTCAAGCAGCCCTTCACGTCTGCACGACGGTTATAACGGCTGCAGGCCACGCACCCCACGATTCATAAAGCACCTTAACTGCAGAGCTCCCCCTCAACAGGCGCCTTTGTGCGTAACTCCCCGTCAAGGGCGCCAACAGAGATCCTGCAACATCAATGCTACTTTAGTCAATCATTAGAATATATTATAAAGAGACAATAAACCAAGAGATGAAAACATAAGAAAGCAGCTATAAGTGAAACATAGGAAATTAAATATCACTTGCCTCCAATCATAACTAAAGAGCAAGAAGTTAAGAGATGAAAACATAAGAAAGCAACTATAATTGAAACATAGGAAAATTAAAGATCACATGGCCTCCCAATCATAATAAAAATAAAAAATACTAATTATACAGATAAAAAGGGCAGTGAATTCCTCAATGGCTAAACAAGCAAGATATGACTACTTGTAACATGTCTGAATGTACTTCAGTTTTCCAGCAATTCAGCATTATATTCTAATCACTATAAGACAGGCACTGCTAATGCTAATCTGCAACATGTATAGTAGAAGGAACAAATAAAAAAAAATGTAGTGCTTAAGTGCAGAAGCTAACATCACATGATTTGAATAAAGTATAGCCAAATGTACCACTTATAGTGTCGAAGCTTGTGCCAATAACCCAGTCTGCTTTGAACGAAATTCTAGCAGCCTGTCAGCAACTTCTACTTCTGTTACCACAGTCCTCTGGACCACTTCTTCCAGCCAAGACCAAAACTCTGCTAGAGCAGCCGCATCTCTGCCAGGAAACGACACCTATTATCAGTATTTTTCCAACAAAACTAAGGATTTTAGCGCTGATTTTGTTAAATCAAAAGAGGCAGTCCTCTAAGAAAGGAGAAGAGGAAGGAGGCAGGTGGCGGCAGATGGGGAGATGGGGACGGGAAGGAGGCTGCCTCGCCTGCACAGAGGGCGTTGGTGAGGGTTTCGAGAATTTTGAGGGTGGAGGAAGAGAAGATGGCGGAGGGGAGGGTACGGGCGCCGGCGAGGAGAAGGAGATCCATAGCCTCGTGATGTGCCGGTTGCTGGCGCCGAGTAGTCAGGTGGGTTGCGTGCTCGGGAAAGGGGGGAAAGATAGTGGAGAAGATAAGACAGGAGAGCGGAGCGCAGATTAGGGTTCTGTCTGCGGGTAGCACGGAGGGGAATGAAGACAGGTTGAGGACGAGGTCGAAGCCGACAGCAGCAGCAGAAATGGCCAGGGCTTTCTTGCAAAAGGACCTGTCAGAGCCTGTTTACTGGGAGGACGAAGAGGAGAGTGCACAGTTGGGAGAGCCAGCGGCAGCGGCGGAGAATATAGGGAACGAGGTCGGCCGCGTGGAGATCCTGGAACGCTTGTGAAGGACGTCGGCGGGGCGACGGCGGGCACCGCCCACCCCCGACGGTTGCTTCTGGACGTAGAACGGCATGGATGAGACGGGGGAGAGGAGGGAGGAAAAGAGAATAAAAAAAGTGGATTAGATTCGGCGTCGTAAAGCAAACGCGCACAAGCTCGTGAAAAGAACTGCGGGCGAGGTTAGATTTGTGAGGGCGAAGGAAGCAGGAGGGGAGAACGGAGGGAAGATTTTGGTTGGGGAGGAAAGGGGATTTTGGAGGGAGGGAAAAAAGTTTAATTTTTTAGCGCAAGAAAATTATACCTACTATTAATAACAGCGTAAGTCAAATTTACCCTACACCTACGCTTTTAAAAATTAATAAAATATATTTTTATTTTACGTAGAAAAATACTATTTATACCCACTATAAATCGTGGTGCAGGTAAACGATGTAGGTATAACCCGTTTTTCTAGTAGTGGGGGAATAAGCATTTTGCCAAGCTCTGATCATCTACTCCGATCTACAAAATATTCACGTTAGCGGTAGTTAGATGAATGGGAGAACAAAGGGTGTGTATAGCGGACTTGGAAGATTTATAAACTAACAAATGTATGTCACTCGACTGACCAAAAAAACATCAACAATTAGTATCATTCACAGTTTTTGCGGTAGTTAGTAAAGATGAAGGGAAATAAATATATTGGTCATGAAAAAATATTTATTATTTAATTGCACGAGTAAATAAGTTGACGTCAATTACTTATTTCTAATTTAATTAAATTATGTTGCGTCCATATGAATACAGTGTGACCAGATAACGATGATATTGTGGAGGGGCGGCACTGTCAAGTAGCAATGATTAACGATGAACGATGGCCACCACCAACCAATGATGGTTAGTGATTGACTGCAGCCGACAATACAACTGCAACATCTAACTACCCATAACAACCAACTCTTTTTCAACAGAACAAAAAAAAAAAAAAACTCCTTTTCAAAGACAAATAGCACTTTTCATACTGATAAATAGCATCGTCATATTGATAAACACAATCTTTTATATGGATACACAGAATCTGATTTAGAGTGACATTGACAAACAATTTTATTCTCTAGCGAAGCAATTTTATGTTGGGGAATTGCACTTTTCCATTGATGTCATTGATTATCGTTGCCACAAACAATTCAACTAAAATTTACTATTTGATTTTCTTGTTCACGAATCATCGTGTGCCATTTACTCAAAAATAACATATAGAAAAAAAAAGAGCTCAAGCTTTAGTGCGGTGGTTGCCTCCCCTGCCAAAAGGAGAGGAGCGACCAGAGGACGTTAAGTTCTGATCTACACTCTTTCCTCACAGTCTCTGTTGCAATTGATCTTTTTGTGGGTCTTCTTTGTCTTTTAATGAGTTATTGGTGTTTGTAGGTTAGTGGAAAATATATTTACCCACTAACCAACACATGAAAACCGAAGCAACATCCACACGAAGGAAGATCCGCAGTAAATTCGCCAGTGTTGCGTACACAAGTGGTTTTTTTAACTCTTCTTTTAGGGCTGTGATTTCGTGAGAACATGCAGCGGTTGCAGCGTCTCCAAAAGTTTTGCTCTTATTCGAGATTTTATAGAGTTATTTGAGGAGCACCATTTCAACAAGAATTTGATCGATTTGGGGGGTTGTTTGTTCTGTTTAGGGAAGATCACTCAATCGTTAGTGTAAAAGTATCTTTTCACTTTATATTTTTTTCCACTTTATAATGAAATCTTTCTGCTCTCTCTGTGGACTTTTCGAACCATGTAAGCTCTATTATCCCTTCTTGTGGTGTGTTTGTCCCAAAATATTCTCGCTCTATTCTCTATGCATACATTGCTGGTTGATTCACACTTTTGTAAGTTCATATTATTACAGACATATATTATCTCACTCACACAACAATTCTCCTCCCCTAAAACTAATTTATCTATCAAAAAAAAAAACACTGAAAAGAATTCATATGGTTCCAATTTTAACTCGCTAATGGATTTTAACCGCCTTACTTTGGGGGGGAGATGCCCTATGAACTCATGAGAAGGAAAAAATTAAAATAAAAGGTTCAACTAAGAGAAATGAAGAAGAAGGGGTGGTCTTATTCGATAGTTTAATTACATGATTCCAATAATATCATCGGGAATTAGTTAGTAACTTGAAAACACGCACGACCTTAGTTCTTCATCATGAACTGAAGATTCATCTTGATATGACATTTTTCTCACTAATTAAATCCCAAGGTCAAACCTAAGATTGATAACGATTCACAAATTTAAAAGTACCGAAATATAAGATCAATATTTATAACTGAGATAGGAAACAGAATGTGATAAATTAGATGATGACAAGATTTAATCTCGAACGGCATAGTTTCCTAGTGGCTCTCGTTTCTATCATATTCGTGGCCCTCTCTATTTTGTTTCATAGAATCCTCGGTCAAATTCAGATGGGCCTGATTCCTCTTGATATATGAAAGAATCGAATTTAGTGAATATTAAAGATTTTTGCAAAAAAAATCTCTTTCCCTAATTTTTTTTCATATTTTGATTTAAAATTTTTACAAAATATAGACGGTCTCACCACTTTTTACTCTAATATTTAGAGAATTCAATATTTCTTGGAGAGGATCCAGACTCAATCCAGATTCCATATTGGCCCCACACTAATCAAAAGAGTACTGTTCTACCCTTCCACTGAAAGGTGAATAACAGGTACAGTTATATATATATATATTATATATATATCAGTGCTAACTTTTACTCCAAAATTTTTTTTTTGCAAGGAGCTAAGAGCTCCAGTATTACATCAAGATAAACCAAATTGCAGAATACATAAGGTTGGCCTTCCAAACAAAAAAGCCAACAGAGGCACATAACATAAGAAGATCTAGTAGGATAAAAGTCTGTGTAAGACCGAGTAGAGATACATCAAATAGATCTGCAGGGGTGGGAAGAAGCTGCAACATGATCAGATAACAAAGTAAGCAAAATTGCTCGAATGACGCACAACTAAAGATAGCGTCCGGATGAACCACGAAACTCAAGTGATGCTGATAACCCCATGACCCCAATCCGAGGAGCTCCATAAACACGACGGACACGGAAAGAAGTTTTGAAGAAGACTCCACCAAATACTTACACTTACGACTAGATACACCAAATCTGATGCTGAAAAGCGACCCTCAACAAACGAGCTTTGTAAGGTCTCCACCAAGCACCAAATAGATACACATCTGAGCAGAGAATACCTGAGCAAATAATACTTTAAATCGATACTGTCCGGTGAAGACCGGAGACCAAATCCTTCCCTAAGGGAAGACGAGCCATTATTCACACGCATCTACCGGACATCTTGGAGGACCAAAACGAAACCGGAGATAGCTTTTTATGGCGATCGGAGTCTGAGGATTATTGGCCAGCGGCTACCTCATTTCCCTACATAATTCAGCCCGCTTCTCACCAGCATCGTCTTCCAGAAGGCGTTCGACGACTCCATCTTCTTTTCCCCTGGGCTAGGCGAGCAGGAGCTGCTGCTGCCGGGGATGCAGGACCCGGGGCCAAAGTTGTCGGACGCCGAGTTGACAATCTCCTTGGACACGGCGTCAGATATTACCTTGTTCGCCGGCGCCGGGCCATCGACCCCGGAGAGTGGGTTGGTGCCCGACGACTCTGAATTCTGATCACGAAAGCCAACATCAAAATTAACCCATATATAGATCGCCAATGAGACTGTCAAAAAAAAAAAAAATTTTTCTTCCATCCTCACAGATCGCAACGACAGTATTTGGGAGGGGGAGGAAGGGAGGAAAAGAGAAGAGAGTGTGTGTACCGCTCCTCCAGGCATGGATCACTTAGTAGAGATGAAGAGAACAGCAGGGCGCGCGCGATCGAGACACCGATTGGGGAGGGGCTTCCTAACGAAGAACAATGCGCGATTCTACCTCGATAGTCAGGCTTATAAGGAGCAACACAACGCGTCCCGCGCGCGTTTTGCTCCTCTCTGTCTTTGTTTATGTTCTCTATCTAAGCTGGTTCGTGGGAAATTTTTTTTTTTTTTTGTAGGTAATAGGATGTGGTATTAATAAAAGACATATACAAAGATAGACAACATCTTCATGGATGAACAAAAGATATTGAAGACCACATGGACGTGGTTCGTGGAAACTTCTTCGTAGGATGTTGGAAACATTCTTAATTTGCTTTCTTAGGGTGTTGACCGGAGATAGAGAAGACCCCAAATTAAAGCACAAGTCGGGCGATACGGCCTTTCTTTGAGATGAAGATGAAGGAGGAAGATCCAATGAGCCAGTAGTAAGGGTTTATAGATCTATTTTAGTAATTAGTCAGGTAAAGAAATCCTAATTTATCCGTGAGAAGATTTTGGTAGCTTTATTCCGATGTTTCATGTGAATGAGTCATAATAAGAAATTTGTATTAAAGTAATTAGAAAGTGAAAATTTAAGATGGTTATCTTACCTCACCTTACCCATCCGGATTAATCCATGTGATTTATAAGTTAATCCAATTATATGGTATCAAGTGTTGGACAATAACATATTAAAAAATGTGTAATAAAAATGAGGATATTGAGATAGATGTGTGGCCATAATAAGAAAGATAAAATTAGAAATAAACGTTTCCGTGAGAATTTAGAGATAACATAAACTAAGGTGATTTGGACACGTATATTATTGCCCTAATTTGACATCGGTTAAAAAATATGACCAAAATTTAATAGATGTTAGTAAAAGAGTTAGGAAAAAACTTAAAATAAGATGGTACAATATTATTAATTGAAGGACTTAATTTTTTTAAATTTAAATATAAATATAACATTTAATAATAAAAATTTTGATGAAAAAAATTCATATAGTTGAACCCAAATAATAAGATAAAACTCCGACGACGATGATGATGATGTTTCCATCTCCACCTACGTTATCACATCCTTTTTCTTTAATTCCTCCTCTTCCACCTGACCTGTGACAGCAGATTGGATACAGATCCATTGGATTGGATAGAATTCATCTAAATGGTGATTAAATAACAGTTGAAATTAAACTTCGTGTCGTCTTAAAATTAGGCGCCGTTAAAGGTTATGGCGGACTGATGAAGGCCATTGCGTTTGATGCCAAGTCTCTTCCGTTGATGCCAAGTCTCTTCCGGTTGATGCCCTTTTCCTCTGGAAATATCCTTCTTGTTCTTCCTCATCGTTCTATCTCCATTAATTCTTCTGTAGAATGGAGTTGCAGTAGTCACGGAGCCTTCAGCTTGCACACCGTCTTCCAGGCCTTGCATATTCCGGTGCCACGCAGAGCTCGTACCATAGAGGCCGTCTCCAGACTACCTCAGCTCCCCAGCAAAAGACCTCTTCCTCAAATGATCCATTGCTAACCGAGTTGGAACTTAGCAGCGAGATTTGTCTTCCAATCAAGAAACTCTTAAGAGCTGAGATGAACGATCTAGCTGGTTCAATGGGCAATCACCAATTTTATATTCAAAAACAAAAATTTACTCTCTGCAAGAGCTAGCACATGTGAGCTTGATGAATCTAAACAAAGGACATGATCCATCCTCGTATATATATATATGCATCCCAACTCATTTATCCCCACGCATGCACCGCTGACCGCCCCCCCGGTTACTAATCTATCAAAATAAAAGTTAACTTAACTCTAGTTAAGCAATGTTAAAATTACTTAATCCATATTAGCTTTAATAAATATTCTTTACTTCATATCCATGGCACCTCTGACACCCAGATCTATATATAGCATAAGCTCATCATTTGGTGTCTACTGCTGTAGAGGTATTCTTTAGTCCCCATTGAAAGATAGTGAGAACAAGTGTGCTTATCAGCAAGAGTCTCACCTCTTCTCCTAAGAGGACCTTTTAAAGGACAAAATCCCAAGCATGGGGACAATACCTCTGGGAGGCACACTTAAATCACGTCTCTTCATTGGCGCCGTCTGTGGGAACGAACAAGAGGCCATACGCCCTACCCGAGCGTCTCATCTTCATGAGACCCGCCCCCTTATCCTCACTAGGGGGCTGTGTAGAGGTATTCTTTAGTCCCACATTGAAAGATAGTGAGAACAAGTGTGTGCTTATCAGCAAGAGTCTCACCTCTTCTCCTAAGAGGGCCCTTTTAAGGACAAAACCCCAAGCATGGGGACAATACCTCTTGGGAGGCACACTTAAATCACGTCTCTTCATTGGCGCCGTCTGTGGAACGAACAAGAGGCCATGCGCCCTACCCGAGCGTCTCATCTTCATGAGACCCGCACACCCTTATCCTCACTGGGGGGGCTGTGTAGAGGTATTCTTTAGTCCCACATTGAAAGATAGTGAGAATTGTGTGCTTATCAGCAAGAGTCTCACCTCTTCTACTAAGAGGGCCCTTTTAAAGGACAAAACCCCAAGCATGGAGACAATACCTCTTGGGAGGCACACTATAATCACGTCTCTTCATTGGCGCCGTCTGTGGGACGAACAAGAGGCCATGCGCCCTACCCGAGCGTCTCATCTTCATGAGACCCGCACACCCTTATCCTCACTGGGGGGGCTGTGTAGAGGTATTCTTTAGTTCCACATTGAAAGATAGTGAGAACAAGTGTGTGCTTATCAGCAAGAGTCTCACCTCTTCTCCTAAGCGGGTCCTTTTAAAGGACAAAACCCCAAACATGGGGACAATACCTCTTGGGAGGCACACTTAAATCACGTCTCTTCATTGGCGCCGTCTGTGGGAACGAACGAGAGGCCATGCGCCCTACCCGAGCGTCTCATCTTCATGAGACCCGCACACACTTATCCTCACTGGGGGGGCTGTGTAGAGGTATTCTTTAGTCCCACATTGAAAGATAGTGAGAACAAGTGTGTGCTTATCAGCAAGAGTCTCACTCTTCTCCTAAGAGGGCCCTTTTAAAGGACAAAACCCCAAGCATGGGGACAATACCTCTTGGAGGCACACTTAAATCAAGTCTCTTCATTGGCGCCGTCTGGGGAACGAACAAGAGGCCATGCGCCCTACCCGAGCGTCTCATCTTCATGAGACCCGCACACCTTATCCTCACTGGGGGGGCTGTGTAGAGGTATTCTTTAGTCCCACATTGAAGATAGTGAGAAAAGTGTGTGCTTATCAGCAAGAGTCTCCCTCTTCTCCTAAGAGGGCCCTTTTAAAGGACAAAACCCCAAGCATGAGGACAATACCTCTTGGGAGGCACACTTAAATCACGTCTCTCATACGTCTCTTCAACTGCCACAGGTGCAAAGAACCAGCTAATTAAGCATTCCCTTTGGCAAAGCTGAAGTCTCCCTACCTCGGTCCTCAGCAGCCCCTCTTCTAGTATCCTCTCAAATTGCATCAGCACTGATCCTTTCTTTTTTTTGACAGGTAAAAGGAGCTTAAAGATGATCCCTTCATTAAGTAGAACTGATAACAGAAACCATTTCATGGGAGAGAACTCTTGATCCACAAAATAAAAGGAAAAGGACATAGAAGAGCCCACTTGGGGAGCGACGGATACATATAACCCCTACAAATAGGCAAACTCTTTTACCAATACACAAGATCAGACATCTTCAAGTTGAGACCCTTCAATGTTGAAGAGGCATCGAGGCAAGGCCAGTCGTTGGAGGAGATGTGATGCATCATCGTTGCGCAGTAAATTGACGAAATTAGCTCAGAAGACGCATAATTCATCGCAATGTGTGGAACATCCCCAAGCCACGATCTAACTCTAAGACTATGCGACCCATAATAAGGGTCTCCAGCAACTTAACAGCCACGGATAGGCACCTCAAAGCCTCACCAACAATGTCAGTGAGTCGACTTGAAGGATCTTGTAGATAGCTAAGACTAGAGATCCCTGATGAAAAGGGAGCAACTGGAACCTGAGAAATTCACACCAAACAAAAGGAGGGTTTGTTTTAAAATAACACACTTTAAAAATTTATTGAGTAAAATAACACACTAAAATATAAATTCGCAAAGAAGCACGGTTCCTACAGTGGAGGGCGTCCGCGAGGTTAAAAAATATTAAAATAGTAAGTCGGTAATGGACATGCCGACTAGTAAGTCGGCATGCCCATTACCGACTTCCTCATTCTCCCGAAAAAAAAAAAATCCTCCCAGGGAGCAAGTCGGCATAGGGGATGCCGACTTGCTCCTTCGCCCCAAAACAAAAAAATTCCCTCCCAGGAAGCAAGTCGGCATCCCTGATGCCGATTTGCTCCCACGCCCCAAAAAAAAAATGCCCTCCCAGGAAGCAAGTGGCATCAGGGATGCCGATTTGCTCCCACGCCCCAAAAAAAAAAAATGCCCTCCCAGGAAGCAAATTGGCATCAGGGATACCGACTTGCTCCCACGCCCCAAAAAAAAAATGCTCCCAGGAAGCAAGTCGGCATCCCCAAAAAAAAGAGGAGAAAAATTAGATAGAAATCAAGTCAATCACCTAAAATATAAAATTTACAAATTTTCACAATTGTAAATCAATCACATACAACTCATAATATCATGAAAAAAAATAATCTTTGCATAATCACAAACATTCATAATATGAGCACATATTTAACCACTCAAGATTTACAATGTCTCCAAATATTCACAAAGTTTAAATTGTTTGAAAATTTTACAAACTTGTTCACAACAAATCAACGCTTTTTCTTTGTTAACACACGTTTTCCTCGACCTCTAATCATTCGCCGTTGTGTCTCATCGTTGCCTTCATCTTCTTCTTCTATATGCGGCGTAAGTTGAGTGCCTTCATCATGTATATGTAAGCCGCCAATAAGATGTGGTGGAGGTGTCGGTACATGAACTGGAGTAAGTGTATCTAAAACATCGGAATCTTATGTCCATTGCACCATTTGAACATCCATTTGAGAAATGCCACAAGATGAGCATCATATACATTTGGCCATGGTTCTGATGTCCAAGGATGTGTCCATGTATTTGGACCTCTTGAGCTTTCTCCTGGAGTATATTCCGCACCAGATGGATTGAAGGTTGCTCATATTCTGGAATCTTTATCCGAAGCTTATTCAATGTGTCTTCTTGGAGCTTTAAAATATCGTTCTTCACATCCAAATAAGATGCTTCCGGATTTGTTATTAACAATTCTCTTGTGCGGAACATTACATCTACCTGCAAATAAATGAACATTTAAGTATAACAAAATTTTCTAAAAAGTACAAGAAATAATGAGTACTTACTAATGCACGCTCAATAGGTCCCCTCGGACAATACTTTGTTGGTGGCTCCTCGAGAATGATGTCAATAAAGATTTGACTGTTGTCCATACCATTGACGCCATTGACTTTGATCTGCTTCTTCTTGTGTTGGAGGTTCTAGAATAGCGTTTGCACGATCATTCCACCTTTCAATATATCTTGCATGATATAATAACCAATTTTCCCTTGCATGTCCACGACCATCCTTACGATCATATCATTCCGGTTCAGGTGGTATTACTTGAGGAGCACCAAATTGACGCCATACTCTCTCGGGCATATGCACATCCATAACACCCATATAAAACATGGGTACACGTGCTCGCCATAGTTGTGAGTTCTCTCTACAAATTGCACCAACACGCGATAAATCTTCCAGGGAATACGGCTCCCAAATAATCTAAACAAAGAAATATGTGATAAGTAACAGTGAAATTCTTTAATAGTCAACATATGTTTTATAAATAATTTCTCATCACCTGACTTTCCTCAATGACGTCAAACTCATTCCTGTAAAATTCCCATGTACGATTTGGCGTCTCTCGTGATAATCTCCTATGCCACTAAAGTCAAGAAATGTCAATGATTATGTGTACATGTACTGATTATGAGAGAATATAAAATAAAATTATTTGTTATATATGACAAATTTACCTTGCGCCAAAAGATACATCTTGTGGATTTAATGGAGGTCTAGGGATTGGCCCTGCAACATGTAACCTTTCCCAACACCACAACTATACAAAAGACATGCATGTTAATTGTAGCTAACATATATACAGAAAAGACAACTAAATTTCTAACATTCAATGCATGTACCTGTAGTAAATGTAGACATCCTCCTATGAATTTTCTCCTTTTTTTCAATGCTGCCCAAGTTAACTGACGATAGAGATATGCCAATACAGCACTCCCCCAAGACAATTTTCCAGAATCACGGAAATCCTCCAAAAATCCCAAGTATTGTATGTGAATCTCATTCCTGATATGTCCGGGATTAAAGCCTTACCCAATAAATACATCAAATATGCTCGTGTATAGCAGCGGATAACATGCATATTTTGTCCTTGCAAATTGATTTCAGAGAAGATATCTCGCAGAAATGCCATTTGCAAACATGATTTATATTGACCCAAAACATGTAAATTTAAAATGTTGATACCAAGTAACTCTTCACACATGTCTAAATATGATCGCCATCTTGTAGGAACCTGTGGGGCCGCAACTACAGGTTCTCCATCAATTGTAATCCTACAACATAAGTAAAATCTCTCAAAAGAATGAATGTACAAGAAATAACATAAAGTTGGAACAACTTAAAAGTAATTGTACCTAAGATGCATGATACATCTTGTAAAGTACTTGTCATTTCACCACATGGAAAGTGAAATGTGTTCGTTTCTGGATGCCATCTATCGACCAATGCTGTAAGTAATGGCCGATCTAATTTCACCCATGAACATTTACTCAGTATATTAAAACCAGCCTACGAATTAAAGTAAGTACACGTGACTCTGTTGGCTTCCAATCATCTAACCCCAGCATGTGTGATGATCCAAATAAATAAGTGCCACGCTGTACAAATAAAAATAATCATGATGAAATGTATTAGAAAATAACAATAAATGTAATCATGATGAAATGTATTAGAAAATAACAATCATTTACATCTGGATCATTAGATCTATGTTGTTCTTGTGCATATAAAAGCACGTTATCTTCTCCCTCCATGCCTGCAATAAAATTTAAAACAAGACTATTAATACACAAAACAATCTATGTCAGCAAAAGAAGTAATGCAAAATATACTGTAAGTAATGTAAAATTCGTACGTCCTACGCATTCTCTCACAAGTTTGCTTATTATGACCCGATTCTTTGCATAATGAACGACGATAATGCAATCGATTAGGATCCAAATCCATGGTCATTCGTCTTCGATTTTTTTTGGGTTGACCTCGAGGTGTACGTGTTGGAGGGAGAAGAGGAATGACATTACAATGGGGATTAAATCCAGCCATGAACTATTATCTGGCACACTGTGAAACTGGCCTTCATATGTCAATTTATAATTTGCAGATGTGTACCAAATTGACACATGTGTGTATCGATGCCAGTTGACATGACCTAGTGCACATAGTGCATGAGCACACGGAAAATGTTGTAATTGAGGTAAGTTATATGTGCAAAAAGTTTGACCATTCTCTTTCACATCAATGCGATACACTTCCCCATTCATATCACAAATCTCAAATTCACCAAAGTTCAATCTAGCCTGAACTCTCAACTGTCTTGATTCAACTTGGCGTTTTGTCATTAGCTCTTCGTTGCATGGTGATAAGTAAGTGGACATTTCTTCCGCATCCTGCCGACGTTTGAAAAATAACAACCGAAGACGATGATATGTCATGTGCACTAACGCGTGTGTGGGCAATCCTCGTGCTACTTTCAACACACTATTAATGCACTCTGACATGTTAGTAGTCATGATCAAAAAATCTTCCTTCATCAGCACACAATGCCCAATACTTCGGTTGAACTTGAAGTAACCAATCACATGCACCTGCAGAACAATCCTCACGTATACATTTCATTTCATATTCAAACATTCGTGAATCATAAGCCATACCCGCCCTCCATATCCTGTCATGTAAGCCAGCAACTCTATAATGTTTTTCACAATTCTCTTGATAATGTCGAAGACAATATCGAGGGCAGCATGTGGAAGATATTGTTGCACTGCATGTTTAATTCCAGCATGTCGATCAGAAATACTGCAAATATCATGTTGACGTTCTGTTACCGGCGGAATGAGACTGACAAACTGATAAAAGAACCAAGACCACGATGTTGAACTTTCTACATCTACAATTGCATAGGCTAATGGAAAGATACCCTGATCGGCATTGACACCACATGCAATAAGAAGAACTCCACGATACTTGCCATGGAGAAAGGTTCCATCCACACTGAGAACTGGCCTACAATGTCTCCATCCATCAATGGACGGTTTGAAACTCCAGAAGAAATATTGCAAATTTCTACTTGTTTCGTTGTCCTCAACTTTAAAACTGTACACTGTACCAGGCATGCTACTTTTTACAGCCTCTATATACCTGAGAAGATTTGTGTATGATGATTCCCAATCTTCGAATATTTTTGAGAATGATTTTCTCCGACTGTCCCAAGCTTTAATGTAAGAGATACTACTATGGTAAGAAAGTGACACAAGATCTCTGATCTCTTTTGGTCGAATGTCAAGTCGGTCGCGTACAACCGGAAGGATCAATCTTGATATTACCGACGAAGTCAATTGTCGGTGTCTTTGATTTTCAATGGGAGTGTGACATGAATGATGCGACTCATAACTTGTAATTTTCCATGCTCCTCCGGCTCCTTTACTACAACAAGCATGTAGACGCCATTGACATTGAGAATTTGCATAACAAATCAACGTTAAATACTTAGAAGTCGATCGATCAGTACGAAATTGAACATTTCGTTTGATCGACCACAGAGATATTTTGGTCACCAAATCTTCTTTTCTGGCAAACAAATCTCCAACATGAATATCTTCATTTGACTGTATGTTATACACATTCAAATTATCACTTGAACATTTGCCGTATGCATCCATTCTGTCTCTTCAGTCTCAATGAAATATTCATTAGCTACGGCATTATCTACCCAATTCGTCATATCTAGTGCGACACACTCATTTACAACATGCAAACTATCAGTCATGTGTGTACTATATTTGTATCATCATTCACATCATCATCAGATGAGCTTTGAATATTGTCATTATCATCATCACCATCACCATCACTCTCAATTTTCTAAGACTTCATCATTGATAACTGGAGCATCGTGCAACTCAAGATTTTCATTGACATTGTGACTTGGTCCAGCCTCATTCATAGCAGACCATGGATAAGTAGATGAAAAACTTAACAACTGATTCATATTTTCTTCACAATGATACCTACTACAGTGAACAAATATTTGTAAAATTTTTAGTATCAGACTAAAATAACAAACATGTAATTTACACTATGATATAACACTTACATAGGGTGCACATCTCTTTGACCATCTGAAGGAAGACATATATTAATGTCCAAATTATCTGTCGCATGTGCCGGTGTACGTGGACCATATCCGATTGAGAATTTAATATTCTCATTGTAACTGGACGTGTGGGTACTTCATATCCCATTGATGTTGTCAGTGAACATGATGGTCTAAATGCGACATTATATGTCATTTGTTCTATAAAGACAGTCAATGGTGCGGAGACACATAAATAGTATTATAGAACATTTTTCTTCATCATCAACTTCAATACAAAAACCATCATTATTTGGGACTTTAACATGAATTTTCAACTCATATCAAGAGGATTAATCTTTGTTGCACGATAAATTATATTCTTGAGTTCATTGAATGAACAACTTGAAGATACCCTAACGATTATTTCACTGCCTCCCTCGTATATAGCCACTCTACCATTTTTAGAAAATCTTCCATTATAAAGAATGACCATAAAACATTTGTAGATGACATGTTATTAATTCAATAAATGTCACACCTGCAAGATCAAACAAATGAACTAATTTTATCAATATTTGTAACATCTTTTTTTGAAACAAAAGTATTTAATAAAAATTACAATTATAATGCAAAAAAATAAGTAACAAAATTATAGTTGAATCATTACAATATTAAATAATTTAAGCATTACAATTTGTAATTTTTTCTTATAGATAGATGTGTGGGGGAGAGTTGAACCACTTAAGGTAAATGGGGTGGGGGAGAGCTCGGACAATGAAAGATGTGGAAGGATGATGTGGAAGGAGGTAGATTTGTGTGAGGGAGAGAGGTGAACCAGTGAGGAGGTGGGTTGCCCTCCCACTGTCTCAGATGTGGAGACAATGGTGGAGGTTGATTGAGCTGTCCGAGAGATGTGGGGAGAGGAGGTCGGACATGTGCAAAGATCGGGTGGGGACCAAATGTGTCCCAGTGAAAGGAGACCAAATGCGAAGGAGGAGAAGGGGAAGGGGACCACAATAAGAAGTTAAAAATTACAATACCAAACCGCCGCCCGTCACCCGCTGCCGGTCAACCACCGCCCGTCGCCCGCTGCCGGTCAACCGCCGCCCTCGCGCACGCCGCCCTCCGGTGCCCTCGCTCACGCCCGTCGCCCGCTGCCGGTCTCCTCGCCCGTCGCCCACTGCCGGTCTCCTCTTGGAAGCACTTCGTCGGGTCGGAGAGGAAGAAAGGAAAGTTAAGGTAGGAGGGGGAGGGGGTAGGGGGGAAAGCGAAAAAGCAAAGCAGGAAGTCGGCAAGCGCGCTGCCGACTTCCTTTTTTTTGTTTTTTAAACACTAGAAGTCGGCAAGCGCGCTGTCGACTTCAATTTTTTTTTGTTTTTTTTAAAACCAGCGCGCTTTTGACCGGTTGACTAGTCAAAAGTGCGTTACTTTACGAATTTTAATTTTTAGTGTGTTATTTTACTTAAAAAACTTTTAAACTGTGTTATTTTAAAACAAAACCGGGCACTACCTCCTCAAGACAAAAGGGGGCACTGGCCTGACGGGATAGATCGTTGGGTTAACAGAGATTGGGGAAACAAGACGAGCTAGATCCATCCCCCTAGTTTTCAGACACGATCCCATCAACTATTTGAAAAGAAAAAAAAACTAAAAGAACTACATTAGGTTAGAAAACACCCCCCTTTCCACAGCCGATCAGAAATCTCCAAAGGCAGTTAATTTCAAAACTCTAAGGAAATTAAGGACTCCTAAAACTATGCGGTTTCGCTGCAAAAATCACATAAGTTGCCCTCCCATGCTCTTTGCTCTGTGTACATCTAGCCTATCAGCTGGCATTTGATGATTGCAATATCAGAACAATGTGGCAAGGGGAAATATGAGGACATTAATGAGGAGAACATCCGCACATTGGTTAGGAATATGGACAAAGGACAAACCCAACTGGAGATGTCCTTGGGCCGGGCCTTGGGAGGCTAATCTTGCCTTGTCCCTTTTACCCAATGACACTTGGGCTGAGATCAGCCCCGACCAGAACTAGCCCAACATCCCTTTTTGCCAGTTATCAGTAGCAATCGGTACGTGCCACACCTAATTAACAAGTATGATGTGAATTGCTCATGACCTCCCATGTAATTGTTTCACATGCAGTTGCTAAGGCGCAAGATAAGATACATTAATCTTTTCCTGAAATAAGACGTGAAATGTCTTATTCCAATATCTATCTCGTGTTTTTATCACATTTATGCGGAGCAGTCACATAGAAATTGGAGAATGCACACCATAAATATTATTCTAGCTAATGAGCACAAGGAAACTAATCATGTGTGCCAATTCTGTTCTTTTATTCCCACCGTGGCCCACGTACGGCTATGCGAGATGAGCACCGTTCAATTCGGTCCGATTCACTTTTGTTAATAACCTAATTTTGTTGGGCTTATTAGGAGGGGCAGCCCATTAAGAGACCCAATGCATCCAGTGCCAAAAAAAAAGTGAGCTTTTGGCCCATCTCAAGTGAGGGGGGGGGGGGGGTGAGCTTAAGAGGCTTATCACCACCACACATCTCCCCTTAAAAGGTGTCTTGCGGCAGAGGCAAAAGGGGCAGCAGCAGAAAAAGAAAAAAAATAAAGAGAGAGTTGCTTGGAGCAGAAGCAAGCCCTCTTCCTCTGCGTCTTCTTCTTCCTCCCAAGGGTCCTTGCGGCTATAGCAGAGGACAGGAGGAGAGCACCCAGTTCGGTTGCCCTTTCGATTTTTTTTTTTTTTGGGGGGGGGGGTGTTTTAAGAGAGAGAGGGAGTGGTAATCAAGTGAAGGGGGAGTTTCTTACTTTCCTTATGTATTTTCTCCCTTTCCTTCATTTTGTGCTGGCTCCTCTCTCATGTTTTGGGAGTCCTCCCACTTCAATATTATATCATTTATCACATCTTTTCTCTCTTTAGCATTTTTTTAATATCACCTTCTCTTGCATCTTTTGATGAGGTTTTTTTTTATTTGATGGATGAGACATTGGCCTTTTCTCTCTTGCATGAGAAGAAGGTCATGTGGATCTTCAAACATATGAGAGGGTTTCCCTTTTATCCCTCATACACATGAAAGAATCTAGGGGTGTTCACTATTTGGTTCAAACCAAAAAATTAAAACGAATCGATCGATTTGGTTTGGTTTTGTAGCAACTCTAGAATTTAAAATTTCTGAATAAATTTAAATTAGAATAAAAAGAGAATAAATTAGAAGAAAAAGGAATAATTAAACCTATTAAGTCAAAATAGGAGTTGGGTTTACACTAATGGTCCATGAATAGATTAATGAGCCCAAAAGCTAAGAGCCCATTATGGGATGGGAGATAATTAAGTGTAAATTTGTATCCAAATTATTAATAAATATAAAAGGGTTAAGATAATCACTATTTAACTCATACTTATCCTAAAAAGGAGTCATAGGCCTATCCTAACCCGTTGACCACGAAAATAGAGTCCTCCCCAAGCCATTTAAGTGGATAAATGCTAGAAAAAGGGAGATAATTATTGAAAATTCAGAGTTAGAGGAGAAGGAAGAGTTTTAAGTAAAGAGGAGTCTTAAAATATACATATACCCGACCCTAGGTAACCTCTGGACCTTGGAGAACGAGGAGAAGAACTTTTTGGACGTGGAGAGCAAGGAGGAGAAGGCTAGGAACAAAGAGATTTTCATTTTCTTCAACCTTTCTTGCCCTAGGATTCAAAGCGTGAAAATTTAGGCAATCTCTCAAGCACAAATTAATTGACTTCGACATTAGGTATACCATGCTACCATCTTCGAAAACCCCATGTTTTTCCTAATTTTTATCGTGCACTTTATGAGTATTTCATGCTCCAAATCCTGTTAAGAACATGCACCTGACTTGTCATGTTCACCTTAATTCCATGGCTATACTTGATCTCGTGCCTTGAAATTTTTATTATACATGCTTCATGTTGTCAGGGATCGAATGACATAAATTTCCCCAATTTCTATCATGTACCCTATTCGATTTAATCATTTTTCATCACTGTGTATGATTTTGATTCAACGAGAAGTAACCCATCATACCATGCCCATACCATGTCCAATCTCTAATTATTCGTTACTGCGGATACATATGCATGTCTAGTTTCATTTAAAAGTCATTTCACGATTTTACATCAAGTACACATTTTTATATAAAATTTACAAGTCCCCTATATCACCATTGGAAGGATAGGACCGAAACCCAGGTGAACCAGTCCACTATTGGGGCTCGGCCCGACCCTCTGAGAATGCGATGGCCAGACCATACGATTCTCAGAAGGTCACAATAGAGAGGCATGTCGCGACATGAACACGACGGCCGACACGTCGCATTCTTCACACCCAGTACTGAATGGCCTGAACGCGACAGACCCTTACGTCACGTTCTGGACCGATTTGCTCAAATCGTGACCGATCACCTCGTCGTGATTACAACAGTAATCGATTTGCTTGACCAAGTTCATGTGAATGCGACTGACCTACCCGTCGCGATTTGAAACGCGATAGGTACCCCCGTCGTGTTCTTACTGTGTAAACCAGAACCCTAATTCTTCATGCAAATCATGTACTTTGACCATTGTTTAACCTCTGAATTGTACTGTATGAATAGTACGACATGTTTAATAATAATGAGTAATATTCACATGATTTCCATTAATTAAAAGCTATGTGCATGATTAACTCTTGCTATCTTGATTATCTTACACATGCACACACTAAACATCAATTCTTGCCATGAAACCTTACCAAATTTACTCAATAATATTTCTGGTAATTAAGTGTAATTATTCATCTAAATTCCCTATTTATTTTAATGGACTTGTCTTCGTTTTAATCGCTTGATTTGGATACCGTTATTGCGTCTCTCTGCCATCGAGCACTCGAGGTATGACAGACAATTGTTTCTATACCCAATTCTATCTTGGCTTGGACGACCTCTCCGTTGGGAATACTCCTGACAAGACCAGGAACTTCTTGTCGAGGCCTCTGTAAGACTCCTTGACTTTAGCGGACGTTCATTGCCGACGAGCGGGTTGTACCATCAATACCTATTATACCCTTAGGGATCAACATGATCCAACGACCTTAGTTTGTTCTTTCTTACCTTGAAATCATGCCGGACCTTTGGTTCGTGTTCGTAGCATGGCTATTGGGCGGTTATGACTTCTACCGGACTGTCGACACACGATTGTACTGTGCAACTGTTACTATCGCCTGTTTATTGTCGATTTACGAATACGACCTTAGTTATCTTCTATACTCTTTGTACTCTCATCTATTTCATGTTCTCTCTATACTCTCATCTATTCATCAATTACTCTCATCTATTCTTGGTACTCTATTTGGCCATCTATTTGATTGTCTAAGATAACAAACACAATCATGTCAGACAACATTATAAAGGGCCTGATATGGTCCTAGGAGGTGCGCTCAAAAGGCTATAAGTCATGGGGGTTTAATGATCAGTATATACGACATAATATCCAAGTGCTATGCTATCAAGATTTAATCTATGACAATGAAATCAATCATTGTACTATGTTCTCTCGGTTGACAAGAAGATCGACCAAACGTGCTATCTCGACTAGTGCACTTTTATGCAATCGTTACATGCTATCTCGTTATATGGCCAATTCGTTATCATGATTGTTGTGTTATTTTCATGTGAAAGTACTATCATTTTCTCACAATCGTGTGACATTACTCTTTTGACTATACTTGATCGTTCTCTCTAGTTTTCCTGTTTTACAAGATATTAATCACTTAAAGTATGCATGTTTACATGAGATATTAAGTCCTACTGGGCGATTATCGCTCATTCTGCGCTATTTATTTCATGTGTTTCAAGTGAGTTCGATGGAGACTACCGCACGCATGAGGATGGATATGAGGATGTGCAGGAGTGACCAATCTTTACGACAACCAGATCATTTTTAGTAGTTAGTTAGGTGGATAGTTAGTTTGTAGTTGTTTTATTTTGAATAATGTACTATGTGCCCTAGTTTTGGCTCTGAATGATTATTGAAATGGATGATTAGTGAATGTAATAGACATTTAGAGGAATTATTAATGAAAGTTGAATCGTTTGGCATTATTCCAATCTGTGCAGTGGTTTGATGTCTATTTCTCGCTCTATACTATTTAAATAACTGTATTACCGCTCCGATATTTTACATCGGGGCGTTACAGGTTTGGTTCGGTTTGAACGTGGACAAATTTTGGTTTGGTTCCAAACCAAACCGAAAAAGAAAATTCAATTTGGTTCGGTTTCTAAGTTCTATAAACAAAATCAAACCGATTAAACCAAATTACAATCATAAGTTTTAATTTGTGTATATCTATCAAGTTTATTCAATATATTTAGTAAAAATACATATTATGGTCTTCAACATTTAATACTTCATTTCAAATCTTATTTGATAGTGATTTATTAAAGAAACAAGTACTTAAAATCTTATTTAAGACTAAGAGAATTTAAAGGTCCATTTATTTTCAAGTTAAACCGAGGTTTTAATGGACTTTGGTTTGGTTTGGTTCGGGTTGGGTCCGAATTTGGTTTGGTTTGATTTCTTAAAAATCTTCTATAAATCAAATTAACCAAACCAAACCATGAACACCCCTAAAAGAATCCATACAAAGTCATTAAATGCTTTTCCTTGGAACCGTGCTCCAACTCTCTCCCTCTTTATTCATGGTGGAAATCCATATGTTGTCCTACTTTTCACCCTTTTGTCCCATGGTTATTCCTATGTGCTTGCCTTTTCCTTGGTGAATTTTCTCTTTCCCCTTTAAAAAAATGGTGGAATGAGAGGGCCTTATACCCCACGATTTTATGAGAAAAGATTTCATTTGTCCAAGGGGTTGGGTGGTCAATACTCATGCCCCATTACAAAGAACATCTCTATTATCCAATGTTTTGACCCCCTTTTCCCCCATTTACACATCGTTTCTTCCTAGTTACTTTTTTGGTTTTGTGCTTCATGATGAAATGTGTGCTGCTGATTTGCACAAGTCACAGAATGCCTACTACTGACTCATGCAGACAGAGACGTGACTGCTGCCGGTTCGAATGAGCAAGATGCAACTCAGCCGACTCGCTCAGACAGGAGGCCAGTCTGTCGACTCATTCAGGCAGAGGTATGACTATTACTGATTCGCATGCACAGAATCGTGTTTCCTGCTGATTAAAAAATGATAATAATAAATAAATAAGAAATCCATTGAACTTTGAGTTAGGTTATATGATATCTATACCTGAATACATGGACTCGAACATTATTCAGTCGTTGCCCGAGTTCATCTATGGTCTTGGTAACAACTGGTCCCCTCGTAAGCATGCCTCGGGGACTGACACCGTGTGCCATCGGGGTGATGTTGTTTTCGACATACACCTTACTTTTTGGTGCCATCTCCATCGCGGTGGGTGAGCATCGTGCTTCCCCCCAATCACCCAAAAATAAGAGGAGATGCTGCTAGATTTTCATTTGTGCATTCGAATCAGTATGCCCCCCCCCCCCCCCCCCCCCCCCAATCACCCAAAATAGAGGAAATGCTGCCGAATTTTTGTTTGTGCATTTGAATCAGTGTGACCCCCCCCCCCCCCCTTTACTGTTCCACTGATTGAGTGAGTCCGCAACCTCGTCTTATTGTTTAGTCCTAACTATCGATTCAGTTGCGCCGTGCCGATTTGGTTTGGTCTTGCCGATCCAATCTTGTCTGCCAATTCTGTGTATGTTTTGTTGAATGAGCTGTGTCAGTGCTGCCGACTGAGCACACAATGATCAAATAGTGCTGACTCTTGAGTGGAACTTTGACTAGCATGTTTCAAACAGAATCAAGAGAATGCCTTGGAACTCTACTATAAATAAAAGAAACAAATAAACAAAACAACATATGGCCAAATAAGAGAATAGATCAAATGATGATAATAACAATAATAACCAAAAAATGATGACAACAATAAAGAGGTAAGAGCAAAGACGCCAGATCGATTGCCTTTGAAGGCCCCATATAGATTGCCCTTTTAAGAGCCCAATTGATCCCACATCGATTCCCCTTTTAAAGTGCACATCGTTTGCTCTTTTAAAGTGCACAATCGATGCCGCATCGATTGTCCTTTTAAAAGAGTCCAATCGTTCCCGCATCGATTGTCTTTTAAAAGAGCACAATCGATCCCACGTTGATTGCTTTTTTGAGAGAGCAATCGATCCCGCATCGATTGCCCTTTTAAAAGAGCCCAATCGATCCTGCATCGATTGCCCTTTTAAAAGAACCCAATTGATCCTTGATCGGTTGCCCTTTTAAGAGGAGCCCAATTGACTGAAGCCTAGCTGACTGCCCTTTTTATTAATAATGAGTAAGCGATGCACCACACCCCACATAAATTAAATATGTGAGCATTGAAAAAAATGGAAAGGTACATCAAAATTTCCTCACAAACACTAATAATAAAAAAAATAATGGAAAATAAAAAGATCGAGAATCATAATAAACTGACTTCTCTCAAATAGACATCCTCTCCAATTGCAACTTCATCAAGAATTTGAAATGTTAGTATTTGCACCTTTATTGGATATTTCCTTCTCAGGCCATAAGGCTTTCTACTCTAGCGATTAATTAAGAGTTTTCTCTCTTAGAGAGATATAATTAACATTGTTGCACTTAAGCAACGACGGGATATTGATCTTGATCCGACATTCACTTTCATTTGACGAAGTCAAATGGCGAGCAAAGAGACCTAAAGCCCTCTAACTCTCGGAGGCAAAAATGTTGTTACTTAAGTGACTGGCACGCTTGCGCTCTGCAATTGCATGTTCATCTTCTCACTACAAGAATAATACAGTTTAGCTACAGAATTTAGCTACGGAAATATTTGTAGCTAATCCATAGCTAATTTGCTATGGATTAGCGACAAATATATCGCCGTCGCAAAATTTACAATTTAGCTATAGATTTGCGATGGAAATAATCTGTCGCTAATTCGTAGCGAAGTAGCTATTGATTATCTACGCGATGATTCCATAGCTAAATCCGTAGCTAATTAGCTATGGATCAGCTACGAAAAATGTCTATAGCTAAATCCGTAGCTAATTAGCTATGGATTAGGAATAAAATTATTTTGTCGCTAATTTGTAGCTAATGAGCTACAGATTTAGCTATGGAAAGTTTCGTAGCTACTTAGATATATATATATATATATATATATATATAGTATATATATTATATATATATATATATATATATATATATATATAAACATATATTGTTGTATATACTTATACATACTTATATACTTGTATAAATATGTTAATTATGTACTTATATGTAACACCCCATATAAGAATATGTTAAATAGACTAAATTAGCAGACTACCAATAATTTGGACTAGTTATTTTCAGAACTCGAGTAGGAAAAGAACTCTGAAGTTAAGCGTGCTCAGTTGGGAGTAGTGATCCCAGGATGGGTGACTATCTTGGAAAGTCTACCAACTAGTATGGTTGTTGGACCAATTTGTTGGTTGGGTCATCACATTATAAGTATATAAAATGTATAAATGTATACTTGTATATATAGAAGCTACATATCAGGAAGTATATAAGTAAATATATATGTATATAACTATGCATATTTCTACAGAAGTATTTATAGGAGTATATATTTATATTATACATATATAGAAGTATATACATATAAGTATATTAGTATGCATAAATATATAAATATATACATAAGTATCTACTTACAAGTATATGTAATGTATAAGTATTAATTGGTATATTTATATGTACATTTAAATATGTTTGTACTTTTATACATGTATAAAATACATAATAATAACTAATACATATTTTCACCCCCTCCTCCATTTTCATTTCCCTCTCTTTCTGTTCTCTTGCCCTAATTTCACCATCTCTACCGCGACTGGGCACTGTTGCTAGCTAGTTGCGAACTTGATGCCAACTTGCCATTTGAGGTGCCAGATATTGACAAATGTCATTACCAAGTATGTGGGGACTAGACAAAATTAAAAAAGAACAAAAGATATAAGTTAAAGAAAAGAAATGGATGTGAAGGATATACTACAGAAGTGAAAAGTTTTAAATAGAAAGGAAGTATGGTTATAAAAAATATGAGAGCCAAAAAGAAAAATCAAGCATGGAAGTTAAAGGCAATAAGGAATCAAGGATGTGGAAAATGCAGCCCAAAGACATCACTATATAAAGGGCGTCCATACTGTTGTTCATGTATATTTTAGATTATTAATTAATTAAAATTTTTATATTTTGTAGGAGACATGTGCAGAACAGATGGTAGACAGGCATGGCAGTAACTCCACTCAACATCCTGAGTTTGATGCCATGGCATAGTTGGTCGCAACTGGCCAACCCAAGAAAGGTTGAGTATTTGGATTTGGGAGCAGTTTAAATGCCGGTTGAGTCATCAGCTCCTCTCAGGACTCACATGGCTCCACTATCGCGACAACTCCACCTTATAGTAGCACACTACCCAGCGACCAAGTTCATGAGGTCGTTTTTGATGCATTAAATAATTGGTTAACACAGACTCTGGTCGCCACTTTACAAACTATGGGTGTTGATCTTAGATCGTCTGCTAGTGTGGCTTCTTCTGGTGCTAGTCATGTATGTGTATATTTAATTTTTCTTCATCTTATTATGATTATTGACATGTTTGTGTAATAATTATTGTTTCTATTTTTTGTTTACAGGTTCCTCTTATTCGTGATCCTACTATTGAGGCTCATCAGGTCGAGAGGGCCGAGAGAGACGATGATGAGGATGAGGATCCTCATATTCAGGATGACTAGGAGCGTGTTGTCATTGTCTTTTTATAATTTATAAAACAATCTTACTTTTGTTGTGAACTTTCTAATGAGATATTAAATGCAAGTGTGGATTTATGTTTTTATTTGTGTGATATGTCTATGTGTGTGACTGTATGATTCTATTGAATGAATGAGCATGTTTACAGGTACTATTGAATGAATGAGTAGGTTTACTGATACTATTGAATGAATGAGCTGGTTAATTTACAGATACTTGTACAAAATTTGTGAGAAAATCATTTTTAAATTGATTTTTTTTTGTGATTTTGGTTTAGCTACGGATTTGCTACGGAATTTGTTGTAGCTAAGTCATAGCTAATTTGCTACGGCTTAACTATAAAAAGTTCTGTTAATTAGTTGTAACATTTTTGTAGCTAATCTGTAGCTAATTAGTTGCGGATTAGTTATGGATAATTCAACATTTAATATGTCGCTAAATTTAGCTGTGGATTAACTATGGAATTATCCATAGCTAATCTGTAGCTAATTAGGTACAGATTAGCTAAAGCAATATCTATAGCTAATCTGTAGCAAATTAGCTACAGATTGACTAGCGAAATCGGCTGTCGCGAATTAGCGGCCAGAAATTAGCTACAGACACAATCTATAGCTATTCCGTAGCTAATCGGTAGGTAAATCGGTTAACTACGGATTAGCTACGGAATAGCTACGATTTGTGTCCGTAGTTAATCTGCAGTATTCTTGTAGTGTCTGTCTCTATGGCTTAATTAGCATTCGACGGGACTTGAATTTGCAATATGTAGCCATACACACATGGGAACATGATAAATAAATGCTAAATAATTTGATGAACCACAAATCCATTTCCACAGCCCTATATTTTTTATAAACTGAACCGGCCAGAATATTTTAGTGAACCAAACTGAATCGATTCATTTCGGTTCAAATCGAATTTTTAAAAAAGAGATTTTTAGGAGGTTGTGAGGTTCAATCTCTCAACCTCTCAAAAGAAGGCAATACACTAACCAACTATACTATGTGTTCTATTGTGAAATTAATTATATATTATATATAATAATTATATATTCGGTTCATCTCGATTCCACAATCCGGTCGGTTCGATTTGATTTTTCGAGTTGGACTAAAGTTTGAATAGCCTAGCTATGCCCTCTTCAATTAATAGTACTTGGCATTTATTAATAAGAGGAAACAACAAAAGAGGACCATTTCCCTCCTTTGTGATCTTTTGATATTAGGTGAGTGTCAAAGATTAGTTTTCTTGTGAAAAATTCTAACTAGCTAGAATAGTGAAAAGTCCTTAATTGCGTGTAAGTCATTGGCTAAGGGTCCATTTAGTTGTTTGTGAAATATATTCATAGAAAAAAAAATTCAAGAATTAATTTTTACAAAAAATAAAAAATATAATTATCTATTTGATACTCACATAAATATTTTTTTGAAAATATTTTCTCATATTCATTTTTCAGTAAAATATTTATAAGAAATAATTTTTAAAAAATAAATAGAAAATTTTAAAAAATAAAAAGTACATTATGTCGAGGGGGCATCGCATGTCAGCCATCCGATGTCGAACGCCGAACGGCAAACGTCAATCGTCGGATGTCGGTCGCCAGACGCCGACCATCGAGGGTGCCAATGAGGTTTTAAGCATCAAACATTAAGAATTAGAATGGAGATTAAAATCACATTCATAAAAATTCTACATAAAAGAGAAATCCATAAAAATAATTTACGAAGTCTAATCAAATCAAAGATACTAAAATTTACAATTTTAGATAAAAAAAAATTTTTAGATTAACTTTTAAATGGTACCAAAGAAGTTATTGTATGATTTTTTTTTTAAAAAAAATTCTAACATGAGATTTTACGAACTCTAAATAGGTTAGAAAGTCCTAAAAAATAAAACTACCTGATCGCCTCCCACTTGCTCTTAGAAGAAAGTGTCCGCAGGAGAAGATGGTGGATGTTGTGTCCCTCTCTTCCTTTTCCAAACATAAACAAACTAGTTAATCATTGGCTAACAGATCTACTCTATATTCTCTGTGTCTATGTGAACCAATTCTCACAAATTTTTAGAGAAAATACACTAGTGGCTAGCTGTTTTAGAGATCGACTCAAAAGCATCAATCATGTAAACGATAGCACAAGATCGGAAAAAGGATCAGGACTCGTACGGGTTCCTCTAACATAAGGTGGATCTCCTCTCCACAGTTTATTCACACACGTCGCAGACCTCAAATAGGCCGTGGAAAGGCATCCGAGATCAAACACCAGACGTGTCATTTGTTGATGCAAACTCCCTCTTTCTTTTCCCTAACAACCTGCGCCAGAAGCCTTTGGACCTCAGCATCTTCACGTCGCCTGGGCTCGGGGCGGATGCGACGCCGGTGCCGGCTTTGTGTGAGCTCGGGCCGTAGTCATCATCGCCGGATAAGTTGCGGTTGACTCTGAAGACGACCTCCGCCGGTTTCACCCCCTCCGGCAGCGATGCATCGTCATGGTTGGCGAGGGAACTGGCACCTTTGGTCTCGGAGCCCTGCTAGCGAAAAAAATCACCTCCCTATCACACATACACGCGCAGAGAGAGAGAGAGAGAGAGAGAGTACCATGGGGCTTCTTAGGCAGAGATAGACTGCGGAGGATGTTGGTCGACTTGGCCTGAAACGATCCACAGAGAAGAGGGGTGAGCTAGCTACTTCGGCATATAAGGACACATGAAGACGCGTTTGGGTTCCTCTAGATCGATCTCTCTGCACTCCCCAAAGCCCGGCCTTCGAATACGCTTCCTTTGTGTTTGACTAGACCCCTTGGCATCTCTTCCTGGTCAACAATAAGCACGGCTGATGTCACTTCTGGAAGACTTATCTGTGAAGCTGGCCCGTCTCCCTTCACACGGCATTGGCCCCAGAATAACTTAATATTTTTGAGTTTTGTATTTTGTATTTATATTTTTTACTTCTCATTAGAAAGTTATATGTGTCTTTTCTTCGTTGACTAATGAAAAGAGAAAAATATGAATACAAAGTGCAAAGTTCAAGTGCACTAAATTCTTCTTTGACCCATGACTTTTGCCATTAAAAAATTTGTAGAAGTCACTTTATTTTGAAGAAAAGAGTAAAAGAGAATGACGAATAAAATTATTTGCTTGCCCAAAAAAAAGATGAATAAAATTATTTTTTTATTCCACACCATTATTACTGTAAAATTGATCTTTTAATAAATATTTTTAAAAGAATGAGAAAGAATATTGTGAGATCGATCTTGTAATATTTTTAAAAGAATGAGAAAGAGAAAGAAATTTTTTTTTTCAAAAGAATGACAAGGTTGGGTATGCTTGCACTTTAATCTTCGGTATGCTGACATTTATATTGCACAGTTATATTTGTGTTCAGCTGCTTGCCCTTGTTTAGAATAACTCCGGTTGGGTCGATCGGTAGAACCCTGCTTAAAAAGTAGGAGGTCTCGAGTTCGATTCTGGGGGGGGGGCTTACCTGATGTACATGTAATCTTCGAGGTGTGTAGGTCCGAAATATTTTCGGTCAAATGGATAAGAGTAATACGGGTACACGGAAAGTAGGAGTTGTCAAGTCCTGACTTTGGAGTTCACGAGCATTAATTCTTGAGCTCACAAAACCACACGGGACGAGATTTCCTCGTTATAAAAAAAATATATTAACGTGAAAATATTGAATTTGAATTTAGATCTAGCAAAGAATAAGTAAGAGATTCTCTTAAAGAAATACGGCATTCTACTCCCGAAGGAAACATGCTATTTAGATAATAAGGTGGGTTAGAGTCGAAGTTTTTCGTTTTAAGAAAGACGGCATCTTATTTCAAGGGAAACATATTATCTCTGTTTCCTTATCATATCAAATTCAGTTTATATAATCTTGAAAAGAAGTACCTTAAAAAGTTCCAAAATAAGTCCCCACAGTGTGTTAATTTCTGCCATAAAAAATTCTCCTGAATTTTAGTTAGTACTAATCCAAGATAGAATATAGCGACCATACCTCTCTCTCCCCCTCTCTCTCTCTCTCTATATATATATAGAGAGAGAGAGAGAGAGAAATATTATGATATGGCGGAGTCTCTTGGGAAACTTATATAATATAGCGATCACACCTCTCTCTCTCTCTATATATACATATAGAGAGAGAAATGTTATGATATGGAGGAGTCTCTTGGTAAAATTCCGTCGTAACATAGCGCGAGTTCTTAGATTTAAATTTAAGAGCTATTTTTATAATTAATATTTGGGTGTTCGATGTCATGTTATTTGATCCTCAGATTGTCAGAAGAGCTCTTGGATTTAAATTTAAAGACCCGCATTACATTACGAAGGGGCGTATCAAGATGTCCCGCTGCACCATAGCACTTATATATATATATATATATATATATATGATAAATCAGTCTAAGAATCTTATCCATTGGGAGGGATGACTTGGTGGAGGTATCATCTCACCCACCTCGAGAAGTTTATAAATCTCATATATAATGATAACTCAACCAGTTCAACGTTTGTACCACAGTGGACACTGGAGTTGGGTAGGAGGACTTTGGGATCTATCCCGAGATAGGAAGAGTTTTTCTAATTATGATTTAGTTATTGAACTATACAACTAAAAAAATAATAATAATAACCCAACCAGACCATCTCACACTCCATAAAATTTGCTGTCTTTCTATGTACAATTTAGTTGGATTCAAAAGTTTAAGTAGAAATACTTACTATTGTAAGAAGAGTCTTGCAATAAAGTTGAAGTAGATTGCAAGAAAATATTTTTATTGGCTGCCAAGTACCAAATGCTCTTGCATATAGTCAGAGCTAACTTCTTAACCGTATGCACATGCAACGACCGGTTAAGCAATCATTCATAGAAGAACTGTTAGCTATCCAAAGCAGTCTTAACACTAGACCCCGCTTAACGTATTGTATTCTCAGCTTTTAAGTGCTCAATTTGGAGAATTTGATGTGCTAGATGCACTGCAGTGTATGAGAATATTAGAGGGTTTTTTTTAAAATAACAGATTTTGAAAAGTTTTTAAGGAGAATAGCACGGTAAAAAATTAATTCGCAATCTAGCACACTTTTGATCATGAACTGTATTTTTGCATTCAAAAAACAATAAAATAAAAGTCGGATGCACGCTATCCGACTTGCAAGTCGGATGGGAAGCCACCGACTTACAAGTCGGCCAAACCTTGGCCGACTTCCCTGGGAGGGGCGCCCAGGGAGTCCACCAATTTTTTTTAAACTTTGACTCACACATTGATATATTTAAGAGATCTAAATAGTGTCTAATTAAGATAAAATTTAAAACATAAGTTAATTAAGAGATGATACAAATTATAATAATTTTAGTTTAATTTTTCAAATTAATTTTTTGTCAAGTAAAAATTATCTCAAAAATTATTAAATCGACTTAATCTCAACATCTAAGGATCTAAATCATATCTAATTGAGATAAAATTTTAAACATAAGCTAATTAAGAGATGATACAAATTATAGTAATTTTAGTTTAGTTTTTAAAATTAATTTTTTGTCAAGTAAAAATTGTCCCAAAAATCATTAGGTCGACTTAATCTCAACATCTATGCATCAATAACTTCTGATATTTATATGTTTAGAATCAGTACATTTTTCTAGTAATTATGATGACTTTATTTTCGGAACCAAATGTCGTCTATGTAGTGTCTAATTATAGTAATTATGTTTAGAATCGTCGTACTGCGACAAATTTTGTGTGCATTTAAGGGGTCTAAATGGTGTCTAATTAAGATAAAATTTAAAACATAAGCTAATTAAGAGATGATACAAATTATAATAATTTTAGTTTAATTTTTTTAAAGTTTTGACACCTGTGGTGGCCACGTTTCGCCACCCAGGCCCGTCATGGCTCGTCACGGCCCATCGCGGCCTGTCGTGGTCATGTTGGTAGCCGTGGCCTTCCCCTCTGGCGCCACGTGCCCCCACGTGCCACGTTCGTTGTCAACCAGGCGTGTCCCCGAACATCATTCACTCCGAGCAGCATCGGGCTGGAAGTACCGACCAAAGTGTTTCCTCCAGGCAGCATGCTAAACCTGTTCGGTCAAGGGCCCCCGGACCTACCGAGCAGAATGCACGTCGGGCACGCGTTCTCTCCGCTGGCTCTGCCATCGCTCGGGTAGGCGCGCACCCAATGGCCACTTCCAGTTACCGAACAGCAGGGTCTGCCTCATACAGGCAACCTGCTCGGTAACCTTGGCTTGGGGGGTCCGAGCTAACTCTTCGCCTCCTGGAAACAGTTGTAACCGTGCGGATCACGTTCCCCACGTTCAGGGATGTGTTAACTGCCGGACACTCCGACCGACGCCTCAACGGGTAACCCCCTGGCAATGCGCCAACCGGCGCGACTCCACAGGGCACGTCCCCGGATGTTACACCCTTTCGCCTCCATTGTCTATGCCTATATAAAGAGAAGGTACAGCCTCATGCAAAGGTATGTCCTCTCCTACGCGAACACACCCATACTTGCCCTTGTGCACAAAACCCCCATTTTACAAGTCCCTCGCTGACTTAGGCATCAGAGGGTTTTCCCCGGTCTTCATCGGGCCCCCCTGATCTTTTCTGGTAATTGCAGGATCCCTCATTCGCTTCCGGAGACTGTCATCTCCCTTACACAAGTGTTAGGCCTGATCCGCTCCGGCCCAACAAGGAAAAGGTCTCCACACTTTTGGCGCCGTCTATGGGAACAACATAGCCATGGCTCGCGGACGAACCTCTTACCAGAACGTTGGGAGTAGGGCGACGAGATCCCGCCAGTCACGAGCAGAGTCTCACCGGCGATCCCCTCCCATCGACGTCAACATCGCCCCTGCTGGCGCCAACAACGACGTCCCTGCACCAGTGGTCGCCGCGCCGGCGACTGCCCTGGAGATGGCTGAACTCCGGGGACAGATGCAACAGTTAACGGTTATCTGTCTGGCCCTGCAAGCTCAGTTGGTTGGACCACCAGCCCCGGCGGTTTCCCTGCCACGAGAGCGGCAGGCGGAGTCGTCGCATCGACGATCTCGCGTCCTCCCGGCGCCTCAGGATGAGCAGGCGGACTCACCGCGCCGATCACGCCGAGCCCCGTCTGAGGAGCGGGCACCAGAGCGCTGTGGGCGTTCGCCCTGTCGCTCTGTCGTCTCCCCCCGTCAGTCGCGATCGGTTGTGGGAGCCAACTCCCATGGGTCCGGTCGAGGAGGCTCCGTCAACTCCGAACAGGAGCTTGCTAGGCGTCTGCGACGCGTAGACGCAATGGTTCATCGAGCGGAGGGAAAAGCTCCAGCGGAGGATGACCTGGACTTCCGCTCCCCTTTCTGTAGGGAGATCCTGGAATCTCGGGTCTCTCCCAAGCTCCCTCTGCCCACCATCGCGCCCTATGACGGCACCACCGATCTGGCCGACCACATCCACGGATTTGAGTCACACATGGTGTTCCACGAAGCATCAGATGCGGCCAAGTGCAGGGCCTTCCCTGCAACCCTCAAGGAGACTGCCAGAGCCTGGTTCGAGACCCTTCCTGCGGGCTCTATCTCCTCCTTCCGCCAATTGAAGAAGTCCTTCGGGACAACTTCCTTGGTGGAAGGTCACAACCGCGAACGGCGGCTTCCCTCCTGGCCGTACGCCAAAAGAAGGGCGAAGCGCTCTGGGACTTTGTCAAAAGGTTCCGAACAGAGGGGCTTCGCATCTCGCGCCTGGACGTCCCTATGGCAACCAGTGCCCTCATTCAGGGCACTCGCGACGGTTTCTTGCAGAGGACCCTCGGCGTCCAGCAGCCCACCACCCTCGCCGAGCTACTTTCCATCGCGCAACGCCATACGGCTTGCGAGGAGAGTCTAGCAGCGGGTAGGACAGAGCAGGGGGAGCAGTCGGACAAGAAGAGGCCTTCCGACAACGGCTCCGACCGTGTTCGGAAGAAAGGACGGCGCAACGGTGACTCTCCGCGCCGTCTGCGCCCCTTCACCAACTACACACCTCTTACCGTTGCACCCGAACAGATCCTGGCGGAGATCAGGAACGAAGCATACGTTCAGTGGCCACAGAGGATGCGCTCCGACCCCCGGAGACGCGACCAAAAAAAGTACTGTCGCTTTCATCGCGACCACGGCCACGACACCTCTGAGTGCCGCCAGCTTAAGGACGAGATTGAAGACCTTATCAAGTGCGGCTACCTTGGGCGGTTCATGCGCTGGAATGAAGACCGCCCCAGACGCCGAGAGCGGACTCCTGAGCAGCCGATCAACAATGAGCCCAACGTGCAGGAGATCAATGTGATCGTGGGAGGCTTCGGCGCAGGCGGAGAAAGCACTCGAAGCCGACGCGATTACGCAAGGCGAGTGCATGTCGTGGATATGTCTTCGGCACCTCGGTCGGCTCCATATCCCACCAGTCCTGCACGCACACCGCCCGAGGAGGCTATAACCTTCTCGGACAAAGACCTTGTAGGGGTTACTACCCCACACACTGATGCGTTGGTCATTTCGGCCACCATCAATCATTGTAATGTGCGCCAAGTTTTGGTGGATAATGGAAGTGCCCCCGATGTCTTGGCTTATGATTGCTTTGTCCTCATGGGCCTAAAACCCGATCAACTCGCCCCCGTAAACTCGCCTTTGTTCAGTTTTTTGGGAGTTTCGGTGCAGCCCATGGGAAGAGTTCGCCTCCCGATCACTTTAGGGACGGCTCCAAGGGTCGTAACCAAGGTGGTCGACTTCTTGGTCATCAACAATATGCCTGGTTACAACGCCATCGTCAGCAGAGGCCTGATCGGGCGAATCAAAGCCGTACCTTCGTCACTCCATCAGAAGATGAAGTTTTCGACCCCAAGCGAAGTCGGCGAAGTGCTCGGGTGTCAGCGCGAGTCTCGCCGGTGCTATGTCCTTTCTCTAAGGGACAAGCAACCACTCGCAGACCCGGTCCCGCCAACATCCGTCCAACCATCCACTAGCCGAGGAACGCCAGCTGAAGATCTACTTCCTGTCCAAGTGGACGATGACCTCGAGCACGTCCTCTATATTGGCGCTCTACTGGCAGAGGCCGAGCAGGTGCGCTACAAGGCCTTTTTACTAGCCAACCTTGACGTGTTCACGTGGTCCGATGAAGAACTTTCGGGCATTCCTCCGGAGGTGATGGTGCACCGCCTCCATCTGGACCCCCGGGTCCCGCCAGTACAGCAGAGGAGGCAACCTGTGAACCGAGAATGACAGACCGTGATCCAGGACCACGTCGTCGAAAGCCAAACTGTTGGGCTCCTCCGAGAAGCCCAATACCCAAGGTGGATCTCCAATGTGGTCCTCGTACGCAAGGCCAATGGTAAATGGCGTGTGTGCGTCGACTACAAGGATCTCAACAAAGCGACGCCCAAGGATAATTTCCCCCTGCCGCGCATCGATCAGCTGGTGGACGCTACTTCCGGGCACGAGCTTCTCAGCTTCCTGGACACCTACTCTAGTTACCACCAGATCAGTATGCATCCTCCGGATCAAGACGCCACGACGTTCGTCACAGACCTAGGCTTATACTGTTTCACCAGAATGCCTTTCGGTCTAAAGAACGCTGGCGCGACTTACCAGCGGCTGGTCAACAAAATGTTCGAACAACAGATTGGGCGCATCATGGAGGTCTACGTCAATGACATGCTGGTCAAGACGCTTCCGAGCATCGACCACATCTCCGACCTCCAGGAAACTTTCGCAACCCTACGGAAGTACAATATGAAACTCAACCCTGCCAAGTGCGTGTTTGGCGTTCGTTCGGGTAAGTTCCTCGGTTTCCTCGTTTCAAATAGAGGAATAGAGGCAAACCCGGAGAAAATCCAAGCCGTACTTGAGATGAGCAGCCCGAAGACAATGCGTGACATCCAGCGCCTTACTGGACGCTTGGCCGCACTGAACAGATTCATGTCCCGAGCAGCGGAGAGGAGTTTTAACTTCTTTAAGTTGCTGCGAGGACCCAAGGGCACCTCCCAGCAAGGGGGGCATGTACGGTGGACTAAAGAGTGTGAAGCCGCCTTCACCGAGCTGAAGGCGTACCTGGCGGCCCCACCTATTCTCTCAAAACCTGTGCTTGGAGAACCTTTGTTCGTATACCTCTCGGTCACCGAACACTCCATCAGCGCAATTTTGATCAGAGAAGGAGCGGTGCAGCACCCAGTGTACTACATCAGTAGGGTCCTCCAAGAAGCTGAAAGGAGGTACCCTCGAGCGGAAAAACTTGCCCTCGCCTTGGTTACGGCTGCTCGGAAGCTCAGGCCCTACTTTCAGGCCCATTCAGTGACAGTTCTCACCGACCAACCACTGAAGACTATACTACAACGGCCAGAGGCTTCCGGTAGGCTTATCAAATGGGCCATTGAGCTCGGCGAATTCGACATCAGTTTTCGTCCAAGGACAGCAATCAAGGCACAAGCATTGACGGACTTCGTCGCGGAATGTACTCTCCCTACCGAGCAGGACCCGCTGTTGGCTGACGAGCCCCCATGGGAGCTCTACGTGGATGGGTCCTCTTGCGTCACCGGGAGCGGAGCAGGGTTGGTCCTCACTTCCCTGGAAGGGTTAGAGTTCCAGTACGCCCTACGATTCCGCTTCACAGCTTCCAACAATGTCGCCGAATACGAAGCATTGCTGTCCGGTATTCGCATGGCTAGGCACCTCGGAGCCCTACGGCTGAGAGTCTTCAGTGACTCCCAGTTGGTCGCTAGCCAAGTGAACAGGCAGTTCGAAGCAAGGGAGCCCCGTATGGCCCAATACCTCCAGCAGGTCAAAAGTCAGACATAAGGTCTCCTTTACTTCGAAGTCATACACGTCCCGCGGGAGCAGAACGCGCGAGCAGATGCACTTGCCAAGTTGGCATCCTCAGGTGACATCGCCCCTTCCTTCTCCGTATTTATTGAAGAGCTCGCCTCGCCGAGCACCGAAGTAGACGTCGCGGCCGTAGAGACGGGTCCACCAGCTCCGAGCTGGATGGATCCTCTCTTGGCATACTTACTCTGGGGTGAGCTTCCTCCCGAACAGAGCGAAGCTCGAAAAATCAGGATGTGTTCTCAGCGTTTCACCCTCGTAGAAGGCAAGCTATACTAATGGTCCCTTTCAAGACCTCTTCTATGGTGCCGCCCAGAGGAGGCCCTTGCCGCCACCGAAGAAGTCCACGAGGGGCTGTGCGGAAGCCACCTGGGGGGCAGAACGCTAGCACGCAGCGTCATCCGAGCAGGGTTCTGGTGGCCTTCTCTTCAGAAAGATTGCATGTCCTTTGTCAGGAAAGCCGGAATGCCAAAAGTTCGGGCAGCTCATCAAGCAGCCCACCGAACAGCTTCATAACCTGTTCGAACCGCGCCCTTTTGCCAGATGGGGCATCGACATCTTGGGTCCCTTCCTAGAGGCCCAGGTCGGAAGAAGTTTCTGTTCGTGGCCATCGACTACTTCACCAAGTGGATCGAAGCCGAACCCGTCGCCGTGATCACCGAACAGGCCGCCCAGAAGTTCGTCTGGAAGAACCTCTTTGCGGTTCGGTATCCCAAGGGTGATCACCTCCGACAACGGGAAGCAGTTTAACAGCACCTTCTTCAAGAAAAAGTGTGCCGAGCTCAAGATTTACAACCACTTTACTTCTCTGGCGCATCCTCAAGCAAACGGTTTGGTCGAAAATGCCAACTGAATATTACTGCACGAGATTCGCACCAGAGTAGAGGCTGCGGGTAGTTCTTGGATTGACGAGCTCCCCAACGTGCTTTGGTGCCATCGAACGACTGCACGTGTAGCAACGGGAGAAACACCCTTCCATTTGGCCTACGGCTCTGAGGTCGTTGTGCCTCTGGAAGTCGCTCTCCCCACTATCCGCACAACTCACTTCGACGAATCCGCCAATAACCGTGCTCTGCGGGAGAACTTAGACATGCTCGACAAATGGCAGAACGACGCCAGCATTCGCCTAGTCTCCCACCAGTAGCGGCTCACACAATATTACAATGCTCAAGTCCGGGAAAGGCGCTTCTCAGAGGGTGATCTTGTTGTTCGCCGATGCTCAGCTTCGGACCCCCGAAGAGCAGTTGGCAAACTCGCCCCTAAATGGGAAGGACTTTATCAGGTCACCCAGGTCCTCGGGAAAGGCTCGTACAAGCCTGTTACTCCTAGTGGCGAAGCCATACGCAGGGCCTGGCATGTATCAAACCTCAAGACTTATTATTCTTAAAAAGCCTTTGATCGGCATCCTACTTCTCTCCTCCCAGTTCCTCCGGTACGCCTAGGGTCAGGAACAACGGAAAAAGGGAAAAGATAGAAAAAGTGAAGCCATTAGAGAGCCTGTGAAAGGAAACTTTTCATTGTACTTGTTACAATAGAAAAAGGACCCCTTGGGCCCGGATACAAAAATACCCCGATCAGGGGAACACGTAACAGAAGACCGAGCTACAGTCAAGATGCCTGCTCGGAGGGGCCGACGCTGCCATCAGCGGGGGGCATTCGCCCAGACTGAAACTGAGCGAATTGTACCCCGTTCAGGCGAGCGTCGTTGGTTCGACGCCGGCACTCCCTCACTGCACTCAAAAGCTGCCCGAGCCTGCTCGGTGGTCGCCTGACTTCGGCCGAAGTCCTCCCCGGCCTCAAGGCCGATCTTGTAGCAGCGCGCCCCATATTGCTCCAAATCAGCTTTGAAGTCCTCTCCGGCCTTGTACTCGGCAACGCCTTGGGCTTTGGCGTCAGCTAGCACTTTGGCAAGGGCCTCCTTCTTGGCCCGAGCTACGGCAAGATCCAGCTCAGAGGTCCGAAGAGTAGCCTTGAGGTTTTTAACCTCATCCTGCAGCTCGGTCTCTCGGACCTTGTGTTGTTCCATTAACTCCTGGCAGAAGGCGTCTTGTGCTTCCCAAAGTGGCTTGTGATGCTGAGCCCGGACAGCAAGCCTTCGCAGCACCTCCAGGGACTTAGTGACTCCATTCATGAGCGCCTCCAAGTCCACCTATTCGTCGCCATCGGACCGGGCCTCGGGACGGTAGCTCCCACTGGATATCTCTGGGGTCCACTCGGAGACCACCTGCTGACACCGCGCCAGCACCTCAAGCTGTGAGGCGCTGGGGCAATGGGGCAGCCCCCTTGGTGCACACTATCTAGCGCTCTAAGGGGGTCGCCAACGCTTCTTTTGAGGGCAGCTCAGGCAAACCCTTCTTCAGCACCTCGGTCAGGGGCCTTCGGTCATCCCCCGAGCTTTCGTCTCCGGCAGCACCGGTGGAAGGTAGGACTCCCTCAGCAACCTGGGCGACAGCAACTTCGGGGGCCTCCTCCTCCTGGCCCGCTTCAGAAGCAACCTGTCCCGCTCCGGACTCCGCCCCATCTCTGACGGCGACAGCGCTCGTAGAAGCTATCGTCCGATCTGCTTCGGCGGCCACCTGCCTCACTGCCGGTCGCTCATCCCCACCGGCTTCATCGGCAGATGCCGCAGAGGCCATTGCATGGCCCGCCTCGGCACTGCCAAGCGCCTGAGTGCCTCCCTCCCCAGTGGACTGCACCCTTGCCGACTACATTTACCTTAGCAATCGCTTTGGCTGCACTCCTGCCGACTACGCAGCCTACAACGATTACCGAGGTAGGGGGGGCATGGAGGGCAGGATTTCTCCACTTCCTTGTGGAGTATCCCCCCTCGGAAGAACCGCCTCGCCAGTGCCGGGCTCTGCTGCCGTCACGGGAGTAAAGGTATCGATCTCTCCCGCTCCTCTCCCCGAGTTCGCGGCGACCGCCCCATCCTCGGCACCAACTCCGCGCTCTCGTGCGATGCGCACCCTATTCGGCACCTCCTTGATCGATACTCCCACTGGGCAGGACCCTTGGGTCTCGTGCATCGGCGACTTGGCCCGCTCTCCGGAGCGGTCCGACTCGTCGCTGACCACGATCAGACCTAGCTTGGTGGACATTTTCGTGACCGCCTCTGAACGGTCCACGATTGAAGCCATGGACGCCCTCTGCTCGGGCGTCCTCGCGACTTGATGTTTTCTTTGCGCCAGCAGAGGCTCAAGATCCTCCTCTTCCTCCTCTGCCTCCTTGGCGTCCTCCACGATGCGCGGCATTGCCCTTGCCGCCTTCTTCTTCTTACGAGCTCGGTGCTCGTCGGCCATCTCCTCTTCGGCAGAGCGTTCCTCGGCCTGCGACTCCACCTCGGCTGCCTTGCGCTTCTCCTTCCTCTTCAGTTGGAGGAGAGAGGCCGACTCTGCGATCACCGCCTTCCCAGATGCCTTTTCTGTGGCACCTCCTGCCCAACCACGGTCCTTCGCCTTCTTGGTGGGCCCGATCCGCAGCAACCTCTGTTCGGCTACCAAAGACACTGCCCCGGATCCTTCGCGGGGCATCCTTGTCTACCCTTATCATGTAAAGGGAAACGGGGTTTGTCTCGGCGTAGTTCACCAGCTCTTTCTGGTCCCTGCCCTCGGCTATTTCCTCGGCACCTGAGAAAGGCAAGTTAGGGCATGCGAAGGCGAGGATAAAGGAAAATCAAGTCGAAGGCGACAGGGAACTTACTCCATGGTCGGCTAAGCTTGTACTTCACGAGCTTGTACTCGGTCAGGTACCCTTTAGCGTGGTTGACTACAACCATATTCAGGGACGACGATGCGGCGGCCGCCTCCTTGATAAAAGGGCGCCATGTCCACCCTCTTCGGTGGCTCCACCACCCGCACCGGGAAATCCCAGTCGGGTATCTTCGCCCCCTTTATTCGGCCGACGAAGAAGAGGCGCCCGGTCCACCCCTTGTTGTTGGACAGGCGGGGTGAGAGGTTGATCTGCATACGATTGGTACGATGTTTCACGTACACAACCCCATCACCGGACTGCGGCGAGCAGACCTGGCTGAAGTGGCTCCGGAAGAGCTCCGCTGTCGCTTGGATCTCTCGCTTCTTGCATATGATGCAGAAAATAAAGATCGTCCTCCAGGAGTTCGGCATCAACTGGATTGGCGCCACCTTCCAGGCCACAGCAGATCCTTCGCTATCTCCGGCAGGTCCAGGGAGAGGACGAAGCACCCTAGCCTCTGAGTCACATGCGACTTATCCTCCCGCATCAGGATGATGTCGTAGTCCTCGCCAATCCAGAAGCGCTCCCGCAAGCCCTCGAAGCTGCAGTATTTCACCGCCTTCGGCTTTGACGAAGGCATCCCGCTCGCCTCGACTGCCTTGCCCTTGTGTGCCATCACTGGGGGCTTGCACGTGAGGCCGACGGGCGGGTTGCAGAGGGCGATGGAGCGCCGGACCGGAAACAAGGAAGACGCAGGCGAGCGAAGAAGAACGCGAAGCATGGAGTTGCAGAAGAAAGATTCGAAGGCGTGGTATCCCGCCTTCGCCCTACCCCTTCCTTATAAGGAAGGTGGGGCGCGAATTTCGAAAAGCCTCCGAGAGCGGCTCACCTTCCCATTCCGAGCTCTCCTCGGTGACGTTGCCCGCACCCGTTCGAAAAAAATGCTGCCATCACCCGGAGGCGACACGACCCCCATTTCGTATCATGAACCCCCGCATTCCGAGGTGACACACCCCCTGCGTCAGCACCAACGGCCACTTCGCATTAAATGCGAGGGCGACGCCTTGAGCAGGGAGGCTCCGAGTGGACTCGCCACGCCGCCTAGTGAATTTCTGGGACGATCCCGCATTTAATGTGGAAGAGATGGTCGGACAGCGAATTGCACTCGAGCACTTCGATACTCGAACCACTCAAGTGCGGGGGGCAAGTGTGGTGGCCACGTTTCACCACCCAGGCCCGTCATGGCTCGTCACGGCCCATCGCGGCCTGTCGTGGTCATGTTGGTAGCTGTGGCCTTCCCCTCTGGCGCCACGTGCCCCCACGTGTCACGTTCGTTGTCAACCAGGCGAGTCCCCGAACATCATTCACTCCGAGTAGCATCGGGCTGGAAGTACCGACCAAAGTGTTTCCTCCAGGCAGCATGCTAAACCTGTTCGGTCAAGGGCCCCCGGACCTACCGAGCAGAATGCACGCCGGGCACGCGTCCTCTCCGCTGGCTCTGCCTTCGCTCGGGTAGGCGCGCACCCAATGGCCACTTCCAGTTACCGAACAGCAGGGTCTGCCTCATACAGGCAACCTGCTCGGTAACCTTGGCTTGGGGAGTCCGAACTAACTCTTCACCTCCTGGAAATGGTTGTAACCGTGCGGATCACGTTCCTCACGTTCAGTGATGTGTTAACTGCCGGACACTCCGACCGGCGCCTCAACGGGTAACCCCCTGGCAACGCGCCAACCGGCGTGACTCCTCAGGGCATGTCCCCGGATGTTACACCCTTTCGCCTCCATGGCCTATGCCTATATAAAGAGAAGGTACAACCTCATGCAAAGGTACGTCCTCTCCTACGTGAACGCACCCATACTTGCCCTTGCACACAAAACCCCCATTTTACAAGTCCCTCGCTGACTTAGGCATCGGAGGATTTTCCCCGGTCTTCACCGGGCCCCCCTGATCTTTTCTGGTAATTGCAGGATCCCTCGTCCGCCTCCAGCGACCGTCATCTCCCTTACAAAAGTGTTAGGCCTGATCCGCTCCGGCCCAACAAGGAAAAGGTCTCCACAACATCTATGCAGTGACATGTTGTCGGTCGACCGAACACCGGACTCTCCATGTTCTCGGTCGACCGAATCCCGAGTCTCGACATTTATGCAGTGACATCTATGCTGAAGTGCACAGAGGGTTCATCGTACTGCGACATCTATGTAGTGACATCTATGTCACTACATAGATGTCGAGACTCCGGGGTCCGTCGACCGAGAACATGTCACTGCATAGATGTCGCAGTACGGAGAATCCTCTGTGCACTCAGCATAGATGTCACTGCATAGATGTCGAGACTCTGGGTCGGTCGACCTAGAACATGGAGAGTCCGGGGTTCGGTCGACCGAGAAATGTCACTGCAGATGTCGAGACTTTTGAAAATTAAACTAAAATTATTATAATTTGTATCATCTCTTAATTATTTTATGTTTTAAATTTCATCTTAATTAGACAGCATTTAGACCCCTTAAATGTACACAAAGTTTGTCGCAGTACTGTAATTCTAAACATAATTACTATTGTTACTGCTAGAGTAACGAACTCGGCCTCAGCCGAGTGACTCCCAAGGGAAGACGAGTCGATCGCGTGCGCCAATCGCCGAGTGTTGTACCTGCAAGACCACCGAGTGATCTCGGTGGGAAAAGACTCTGACGCTTAAGTCAGATTCGGTAGGTTGGAGAGATAGAGTTTTTGGATCAGAAATTGAGTACCTCCTGTGTCAGAGATGTCTCATCCTTTTATAATGGTTCTGTGAGTGCGGTTACGGTAAGTGGGTCGAAGACGTGCTCCGGGATCTGTCCGACATTCCCGTTAACTGATTTAGTGGCATCAATTGCGGATAGCTTGCGGTCGCAATCCTCGGGTTGTCCTGCCACTAATGGGATTTCCTTAATCGTCATGCGGGAGCGGTTTAAAGGACGTGGTCCGTGATCTTCGGGCCTTTCCGTACTATGACTTTCCCTTGTAGCAACTCGGCGCACCAGAGGATTCAGTCTTACGAGTTCTCATCGCTCACCTTTGAAGCAGCTCGGCCGACGAAGCTCGTCCAACAGAGCCATTGGGAGGCAGTATAATGCCGAGTAACCCCTGCCTTGGTCAGGGTGGCTAGACCGAATCGTCTCAGGGTTCAATTGACCGAAGGCCCCTCTACGCCAGTTTATCGAGTGACAACTTGTACCAATCCCGAGCCGAGTGGCCGAATGACGACCTGTATCAACTATAATTAGACACTGCATAGACGACATTTGATTCTGAAAATAAAGTCAACATAATTACTAAAAAATATACTGATTCTAAACATATAAATATCAGGAGTTATTGATGCATAGATGCTAAAATTAAGTCGACCTAATGATTTTTTGGACAATTTTTACTTGACAAAAAATTAATTTAAAAAATTAAACTAAAATTACTATAATTTGTTTCATCTCTTAATTAGCTTATGTTTAAAATTTTATCTCAATTAGATATGATTTAGATCCTTAGATGTTGAGATTAAGTCATTTAATAATTTTTGGAATAATTTTTACTTGACAAAAAATTAATTTGAAAATTAAACTAAAATTATTATAATTTGTATCATCTCTTAATTAACTTATGTTTTAAATTTCATCTTAATTAGAAACTATTTAGACTTCTTAAATATATCGAATGTGAGAGTCAAAATTTAAAAAAAAATGGTGGACTCCCTGGGCGCCCCTCCCAGGGAGTGACTTGCAAGTCGGTGGCATCCCATCCGACTTGCAAGTCGGATAGCGCGCATCCGATTTTTTATTTTATTATTTTTTGAACACAAAGTTCATGGTCAAAAGTGTGCTAGATTGCAAATTTATTTTTTTACCGTGCTATTCTCCTTAAAAAATTTTCAAAGTCTACTATTTTAAAAGAAAACCCAATATTAGAAGCACCAAGGTCCATATTCTTCTGCAAGTCTGCTCAGATGTTAGATGCATCGTAGAGTCCAGACAATGGAGGAGACCCATATCCCGAATGAGCAAATTTCTTCTTAAACAATTTGGTATCTCCATGTAATTACCCCGTACGCTTCACACTCATCTTGTTAGAGTATGTGAATTCTGAAGTTAGCAATTCCATGAGCTTAATAGAAAATTTGCGAACCTTTCTGCCAAAAAAAAAAATACAGCAGGAGGTTGAAGGGAGATGTTCCAGAATTTAGCATCACAAACCTTTTTCCTTTGACAAGATAACAATACAGGATCACTGCAAAAAACAGCCCCAGAAGATTAAGAAAAGGATCACATCCGTCAGATTTATATCTTTATGGCTAGAAACAAACAGTAGTTGAGAGCACCCCCTATGCGGGAGCAAGCGTAAGTTTTTCACTTCAATCACTACACCAAATAGAAGTTCAAAGAGACTGCAATCTCTCTCTTTTTGGAGGGAGGAGGGCACTACTTAAAACACTGAAATCAGAGATCATTCATATATGCTTAATTAGTGCGTAGGATATAGAGCAATGATCAACAAATATGTACTGTACCCAGTACCCTATTCATTTCTTTGACACATGTACCGCACCCATTCTATTCCAAGCCAGAGTTCGCAGATTGCGGAGCTGCCATATGGATACCGGTAACCTTTCAATCCTAGTGCGACGGAGAAAGAGGAAATTTAGGAGCTTTAAGTTGGCAAACAGATCTGGCAGTTCTTTTATACGGGTACCGCTCAAATTCAGAGTCTGCAAATTGTAAAGCTTAAACACAGATGGATGCACATCTCTGATGTTAGTGCCTTGGAGACTGAGGTAGCGCAGCTGTTTCAGGTTGCCAATCACGTCTAGCAGGTTTGTTATGTTCGTGTATCGGACATCCAACACACGCAGGCGATCCAAGCTGCAGAGTGCTTCTTCTGATAAACTAACATGCGCAATACTCTGAGGTGGCCATGGCGGATAAACCAGCAGAGACCGTAGATTTGTTGTGAAGCATAAAGACTGCACCGACAACTTACTGCCGCTTGGCGTCAAGAACAAGTGGTAAAGGTTTTGTAGATCGAGTAAATCACCGTTCGTTGTTGCAATGCCTTCGCCATCTGAAATGGACTGCCCAAGCGCACGGAGAAGTCTCGGTATCACAAAAGCTCCTGTGTCTAGTTCTGACGACCGAAAGAATGACCTTATAAACAAGTCATCAAAGTACTCAATCCCCACATCTTCCGGTGATCTTCCTCTCTTTTCTTCGATAAGCCCTTGAGCTATCCACAGCCGAACTAGTTCTTCTCTGTCGAAATGGTATCCCTTGGGAAACATGGAACAGTAGATAAAGCATCGTTTCAGGTCGGCTGGCAGACGGTGGTAGCTCAACCTCACTTCTGGCACGGCTTCAAGCCACATATCCGTTTGCAGGAATAATTCTTTCCACTTCGCTGCATCACGTTCATGGCGTAATCTGAGTCCAAGTGCCTTGGCAACCAAGGGGGATCCTTGGCATTCCATGGCAATCTTCTGGCCAATTTCGAGCAGTCGATCATCAGCAGGCAGAGATCCAGCAAAGGCATGTTTTTGGAACACCAACCATGAACAGTCATCCGAGAGGGATTCCAGGATGTAGCGAGGCACCGTCTCTGTTCTGTCGGCGACCCGTTCTTCCTGTGTAGTTAATATGACCACGCTTCCATCTTTGCAACCACGGAGTGTGGAGCACAACACCTCCCACTGATCCCCATCTATGGAGTCATACCAAACATCATCTAGGACAAGCAAAAACTTCTGACCATCTAGTTTTCGCTTCAGAAGATCCTGAACTGCTTCCAGCTGGTGAGAGTTGCAAGGCACCCCAGAAAGGGACTCTCCAATTGCTCTCATCAGCTCCATCATCTGCCGTCCTCCGGATGCAGACACCCATTCCTTCAAGTTGAAATGCTGGGAGACCTCTGGATCATGGAAAATGTGCTGAACGAGGGTTGTCTTGCCGACGCCCGCCGCACCCAAGATGGGGACGACGCTCAAGTTTTCCTCCTCTATGGCTCCCTCCAGCAGGAATTTAACGAGGACGTACATGTCGTCATCCCGGCCATAGATCTCCCCCTCACCAGGAAGAGAACAGGTGGGCGGCAGCTGCACATAGCTGAGATGCCCCCGAGCCTCCTCTGGACGGGGCATACAGTTAGATTGCCCGAACTCCTCCCCTCTCTGCTTCAGGTCGTCGACCCTACGCCGGAAGGAAGGATCCGTCGAGAGATCAGTGACGGGATCGGGGGGGGGGGGGGGTACCTGCGGAGGCCGAAGCTCGGAGCTTCCACCTCGGCCCGCAGCTGCTCGAACTTCCACTCGTCGAGCACGTCTGCAGCATCGTATGCCCACTCTTTGATCTCCTTCTTCAGCTTCTTCGTTGCTCCATGGACGGTAGTACCACCTTCCTCGGCCTCCGCCAGGTCCAGTGAAGACCGGATGCTGCATAGCACCGTCTCCAACTGGCCCAGATCTCCGGCGACGTCGGAGATTCCCTCCATGGGGCGGCGGCTGGGAGTTGACGAGAGCGCGCCGGATGGGACGCGAGGAGGGTGGCGGGGGCCGTGGACGAGGACAAATTTCTCAGCACACCCGTGTTGACTCTAACAAAGAAAAATGTATCAGCAAATTCCACGAAAAAGAAATGTTTAAAAATAAAATAATGCGCCATTTTGGCAACGAGTTAGTTAACTCTGAGTTAACTCAAAAAGTGTTTTAGTATTACATTAATTATAACTTAGGTTAAAAGTAGTTGGGTCAGGGTTAAGTCTGAGTTAACCCTAGTTATCTCAACTCACCTCTCCAGGTAGATTAAAGATAACCCGGCCCCAACCTACCCTATTTACCTCTCTCGTACAGTCACAAAAGTTGTTGCAGCCTTACCTCCCGCGAAACTTTCCGCCATCGCCTGGTCGCCGTGCAAAGCTTTCCGCCATCGCAGAAGGCTTCCTCCTGCCATCGTAGAAGGATTCCTCTAGTCATCGCTCCTTCATCGTCTCTATCGATCCATCGAGCATCCCCTTTCGCCCGTGACAACGATTCCTCCTGTGAAGCTTTCCACCATCGCCGTGTGAAGCTTTCCCCTTTCGAGCTCTCGTTGTTCCCATCTACTGCAACAGTCGTGCCCTATCTATCTAACTGCAGATTCTTTTGTGGGGTACTACGACTACTCCATGTGCTTCTGGTTTTCTACAGGAAGTCCATGGTAGCTTGAGTTGTCGACTCCTCCATCGTCGCTCGTGATGCTTGCTTCATACAGGAGTCACCTCCTCTGGTCCATCAATTCATCTCCACTAGTACTTTTTTTCAATGATTTGGTAAGTATTGATGATCAGTTTATCCCCATGTAATTTAAATTAATTATATATTTATTTTTTGATATTAACAAAACTAAAACAAAGTTTAATCTAACATATTTTCTTTGAGATTTGAGTACAGAAAATGAACAAGGAATAAAAAGCTAAATGGGTAAGTATTATTTACTCTGTAGCAATGTAAGTTCAAAGCATGAAATTTTTTAAGTACACATCGACTCTCTAGTTGTTATAACGATTTCCTCATTCACATCGATTTTGGTTCTATAACGATTTCATAAGTCATTGCCACTCTATCTCATAACGATTCGCTAAGAGGTCGCAACGATTTGCCTCTCATAACGATTCGCTAAGAGATCGCAACGATTTGCCTCTCATAACGATTCGCTAAGAGATCACAACGATTTGTCTCTCATAACGATTCGGTAAGAGATCGCAATGATTTGTCTCTCATAACGATTCACTAAGAGATCATATCGATTTGATTCACAACGATTTGGTTATCGCAAACGATTTCTTAAGTGAGAACAACGATTTGCTTTCACAACGATTTCTTAAGTGAGAACAACGATTTGCTCTCACAACGATTTGGTTATCGCAACGATTTCTTAAGTGAGAACAACAATTTGCACTCACAACGACTTCAGCTTCACAACGACTCGTTAAGTCTCATAACGATTTGATCCTTGTAACGATTCGATAAGTTACACAACGACTCTGTCACTGTACGATTCATTTAGTTACATAACGACTTGGTCGCCGTAACGATTCGATAGAGCAAACAACGATTTGCTCACACATCATTTATCTCTGACAACTTGCTCATAAGATTTGCTTATAGAGTCATAACGATTTGTCTATATAACGATTTGTATATGCATCGTTTACTTATTGCACATCGATTTACATGGATATCAACTCAGTTGCATAACGATTTCATAAGTCATGTATGTAACAATTTCATGGAATATAACGTCTTGATATTTGAACTCATTTTTGAGTTCGTTGAAAAGTCAAAGTCTTCACGTATATATTTCTGACAACGTGCATTTATTATGATTGAACGTATCACTGTAGTGCATGCAAACGATATCTTCTATTTCCATATATTCACTGTAAACATCTTTTTAGAAGAGCAAATGACATTTCTATTTTGGTGAATATTCATTCTAACATTGACTGGTACACGAGACAGTCCAGTTGTCTATTGTTTAGCATTTAATGCTTGCAGGTCTCTGACAGCGCACCTCAATACAACGTTGGATAATATGGAAGATAACGAATATCAGAGAAGATTCTCTCTCTCTCTTGTTGCGTGCATGGAAAGCTAAAGATTGCTCTACAGTGGCATGCAGTCTAATGTAAATAAAAGCTTAGAGACAATGGGCACTTCAACGTTCAAATTTCAAATAGAAGATATATAAAGAAGACTGAAGCTCCAGAAGAAGAGAACTTTCAGATTGAGAATACCAACAACAATCTTTCACAAGTTTTTCTGCGAGCATCTCGAAGAGCCTAGCCTCACTCCTCTGATTGTTTAGCTCTTAGCTCTCTGCATTCAGTGTGTTAGTCTTGAGAGCTTCTGTAAACTGAGAGTGTCCCTCATTGTAGAACTTTCCCTCTCAGTCTTAGCTTCAGATCTAGCATTGTATAAGCTTGATCTATGGGCTTGATCTCATTTCACATTCTTGTGTTTATGTGTTCCCTTCGTGTTGAAGGAAGACCTGGGGGTTCCAGAGTGTGTGTTCCCTTCGAGTAGAAGGAAGACCTGGTGTATCCAGGGTGGTGTATTCCTCTTCGGGTTGTGAAGAGAAGACCTGCTGACTGGGTGGTGTGTACGGTCCATAAGGGGGACTGTACCCTTGATAGTGAAAGCCTGAGTTGTTGCTCTCAGGGACTGGACGTAGGACTCCTAAGGAGTGGGGATCCGAACTAGGATAAATTCTTTTGTAGTGTGATTGCCTTTGTGTGTTTGTTGTTTATCTTTACTAACACTAACATCTATCGAAGTGTTTCTTGTTAATCTCTTTGTGAATAGATTTTAGGTTCTCAATATTTTTAAGAATCTCATTCACCCCCCCTCTGGGCTTGCTAGCTGGGCAACAAGTGGTATCAGAGCTAGTCTCTTCGACAAAGAATAAGATCCAACGATCTGAAGAGAAAAGATCAATGGCAGCCCAGGTCACTCCGAAGGTCAGTCAGTTCAAGGCCCACCGTTGTTCGATGGAGAAGATTACCCTATTGGAAAACAAGAATGGAGTATTTCCTACAAGATCTCGACTATCAAATCTGGTCAATAGTTGAAGAAGGTGATCTTTGGTTACTAATGAAAAGATAACTGGACTGAAGACGACAAGAAAAGATCTCCCTAAACTGCAAAGCCAAGAGCATTCTATGATGTGCTCTTAGCAAGAAGGAATTCAACAGAATTTCCGCCTGTAAATCCAACATGGAAATGTGGGAAAAGCTCAGGATCACATACGAAGGCACCGACAAAGTTAAGGAAACCAGGATAGACATATTGGTGACACAATATGAAAGGTTTTAGATGTAGCCAAGAGAGTCAATAACCCAATGTTTAGCAGATTTACAGACATCATAAATGGGTTAGCCAGTCTTGGAAAGACTTACGAAATGGGAGACATGGTAAGAAAAATTCTGAGATCTCTACCATCTTGTTGGACTCCCAAAGTAACAGCTATAGAAGAAGCCAATGACCTGAAGAGGATGTCATTGGAGAAACTCGTCGGGTCCCTTATGGCCCATGAAATCAACATGGAGAGACTGGGAGAGTCTTCGAGCAGAAAGAAACACTCAAATGCTCTCAAAGCTGAAGAAGACTTGTCAGAGGAGTTTTCAGACAACAATGAAAGCAATGAAGACGACGAAGACGAAGAAGCGATGTTATCAAGAAGGCTACAAAGAATACTAGCAAAGAGGAAAAAGTATCAGTCCAGTAGAAGGTATTTCAAGAAAAACAAAGACTTAAGAAGAGTGAAGGAAAGGATCAAAAGAAAGCTGAGCCTACATGCTATGAGTGTAAGAAGCCCGGACATATGAGAGCAGAATGTCCGAAGCGGAAGAAAAGTGAATTCAGAAAGAAGGAAAGCTCAAGAAAACCAAGAAGATTCAAGAAGAAAGCTAATCAAGAGAAGCTTGGTGGAAGGTCTACCAAAGGTCAGCACAAGAATGGACGGTGTCTGTGGACCATGTGTAAAAGGAAAGCATACCAAGTCATCTTTCAAGTCAAAGACTGTGGTAACAACCTTTAAACCCTTAGAACTTCTTCATATGGATTTATTTGGGTCAATGAGGACCACAAGTCTTGGAGGAAGGAATTTTGTATTCGTTATAGTAGATGATTATTCAAGATTCACATGGGTGTCCTTTCTATAACAAAAGATGATACATTTGAAAGTTTCGTAAGTTTCAGTAAAAAGGTACAGAAAGACAAGAAGTACAATATTATTGGAATCCGATCAGATCATAGAGGAGAATTCCAGAATGAAAAATTTTCCGAATTCTGTGATGTCAAAGGAATAGAGCACAATTTCTCAGCACCAAGGACACCACAGTAAAATGGAGTTACTGAGAGGAAGAATAGAACCCTACTAGATATGGCAAGAACAATGTTGTCAGAATATGATCTGCCAAGGTATTTTTGGGCTGAAACAGTTAACACAGCTTGTTACATTATCAACAGAGTGATGATCAGGCCTATCTTGAAGAAGACAACATATGAACTGTACAAGGGAAAGAAGCCAAAGATCAGTCACTTCAGGACGTTTGGATGTCCATGCTTCATCCACAACAACGGAAAAGGGACATTGGTAAGCTAGATGCAAAATCAGATGAAGGTATATTCATGGGGTATGCTTCTAAACCTAAAGGATATAGAGTATTTAATAGCGTACTTTGTTAATAGAACAATCCGTACATATATTTTTAAATGAAACTAACATTTTCTTGAGAAAGGAAGTCGATAGTGATATTGATAAAACAGATGAATTGTCCAAGAAACTAAAGAACACATCAATTGAGGACAACAAAGATCCACCTTTGGAAGACCTACAACAAAGGGACATTTCACATGAAAATCTTCCAAATGAATGGAGATATAAGAAAGATCACCCACCTGAAAATATCATTGGTGATCCATCTGTAGGGGTAAGAACAAGAGGTAATGTAATTCCATGTGATTACTTAGCATTTGTTTCACAAATAGAGCTTAGGACAGTCAATGAAGCTCTTACTGATGAATCTTAGATTTTAGCCATGCAAGATGAACTGAATCAGTTCAAGAGAAACCATGTATGGTCACTTGTTCCTAGATCATCCAGTTATTAGCACCAAATGGGTGTTCAGAAATAAATTGGATGAAACTGGTGTGATCATAAGAAACAAAGCCATATTGGTAGCTCAAGACTATTCCCGAGAGGTAGGCATAGATTTCGATGAAACCTATGCACCTGTAGCTAGACTTGAGGCAATTAGGATTTTGCTTGCATATGCTTCAGCATTAGATTTCAAAATTTTTCAAATGGATGTAAAGTCTGCTTTTCTAAATGGTTTTATCAAGGAGGAAGTCTATGTAGAACAACCTCCAGGTTTTGATGACATTGTTTTTTCGAATCATGTATTTAAATTACACAAAGTATTATATGGTTTGAAACAAGCACCTAGAGCATAATATGAGCAATTAAGTACATTTCTATTAGATCATAGTTTTATTAGAGGTCAAGTAGATAGTACATTATTATCTTGCTTGTTCAAATATATGTTGATGATATAATATTTGGGTCCACTGATGAATCTCTTTGCAAGTATTTTGAAAAGCTAATGCAGGGAGAATTCGAGATGAGCATGATGGGGGAGCTTAACTACTTCCTTAGATTGCAAATCAAACAAGGAAAGGAAGGGACTCATATCTATCAAGCCAAGTAAACCAAGGAACTCTTAAAAAGTTTGGATTTGAAAGCGCCAAGCCACTATCAACACCAATGAGCACCTCAACAAGATTGGACAGTGACAAGGATGGTAAGAAAGTAGATCAAAAAGTCTACAGATGTATGATAAGCTCATTACTATATTTAGCAGCCAGTAGACACGATATTCTATTTAGTGTATGCATGTGTGCTAGGTATCAGGCAGACCCTAGAGAGTCTCATTTAATTTCTGTTAAAAGAATTTTTAGATATTTAATTAGAACTCATGATTTAGGTCTGTGGTATCTAAAATCATGTGAAACTAATTTAATAGGATACTCTGATGCTGACTACGCTGGATGCAAAATAGACAGGAAAAGCACCAGTGGTTGTTGTCAATTCCTTGCAGGTTGTCTGATATCATGGTCCTCAAAGAAACAAATTCAGCAGCTCTGTCAACAGCTGAAGCTGAGTACGTAGCTGCTGGAAGTTGCTGTACACAACTCCTATGGATCAAGCAGCAACTTGAGGATATTGGGCTACATATGAAGACAATTCCATTGTTATGCGACAACACAGTGCTATAAATCTAATCAAGAATCCAGTACAGCACTCAAGGACTAAACATATTGAGTTAGATATCATTTCATTCGTGATCATGTAGCAAATGGCAACATAGATATTTCATTTATTGATACAAGCAATCAGTTAGCAGATATCTTCACAAAGGCCTTACCTGAAGAGAGATTCACTTCTCTTAGAAGGGAATTAGGCATGTGTAAATTGTGAAAGAATTATCTGTTTAAAACTAAAAATATTATTATCAGAATTTAAATTATTTTTCCTCCCAAAATTTGAGCAAATTCCAATTATTGCCTATCCTTTTAAATTTTCTTGACAGTTCGTTATTTATAAGAGTTTATTCCTATCGAAATAGTCATTTTGTCATTTTCTGCCATCATGGCGCCCCCAAATTCTAAAGGTCATTTTTTTTATATCCCGAAATCTGTGTGGAAACGAATCACATTCCTTCATCATCTACTTCCTTCTGCCTGAGGCGATACCCTATCGACTCCGGCACGACTCCCTAAGATTTCAAGCTTCCAACTGCTTCCCGCTAGAAATTTCTTGAGGGTTTCTATTCTAAACCTCTTCTCAGTCCTCCAGAAACCCTTCCCGTTCAATTCCATGGCCTCTTCTGGTGTTTCCGGTAGCGTAGGGGCTATGGAGCTGAATTTCTCACTGCCGAACAGCAGGAAAGGTTTGCGACCGTGAAGACTAAGCTGTGCGGTCACAAAGCAGTGGATGTGGCAGATTTACGGAAAAATGGAATGGGCAGCATCGTCGTAGCTATGGATAGATTGGGGTGGACGAAGATGGCTACCTTCTCAGAAGTAAGTTATCCTGACCTAGTAAAGGAATTTTATGTATGTCTAAAGACAGAAGAAGATGGGACCTTGACTTCCATGGTCAAGGGAACTCAGATTAGGGTCACACGAGAGTTACTAGCATCAATCTTTGGTGTGACTACTTCCGGTCACAGTGGAGTTCACACTGTGGATATCCAGGCAAAAGGATTAGGGATTGTTGGTCCTGAATACAAATTGAAGGACATGAAGCTAGATATCAACCAGTTGAATGCATTTAATCGACTTTTGCACTTATAGTTTGTCAAATTTTGGTTCCCAAAAGCACTACTTTTTAACATGCACCAAAGCAGACTCAGATTTAATGTTCTGGGCCATCCAGAATCAGGAATCAATTGGCCAAAATCATCAGAAAGGATGAAATTTGCAAGTGCACAAGTATGGGATAAGAAAAGTAAGATGAATGTGTCTCTGCCCTATGCCCATCTCTTAACTAAGGTATTTCAACATTATGCCATCAGTGTGGTAGGAGATGTTTCTGAAAAGATGGGGCAGGCTATCCGCAGCAGGAACTTAGGAAAGTGGATTTTCAGTTTGTAATGGTGTATGGTCAAGACCTCTGTGGCTGAGGGTGAGGCCATTATTGGCGAAGCCCAAGAAGTCCAGAAGAGGTAGGAGAAGAAGCTGTAGCAGCAGCAGTCCAAATGGTTCAAGAGGAATCATCAGTAGCAGCACCAGCAACAGTACCAGCAGAGGAAGCTAGAGCAGCAGTTCCAAGTATTCCAGATTAGCAGGAATAGATTCCATCAGTTCAGGAGGAACCAGAAGCAACAACAACAGATGTTCAGGTCAATGCAGCAGCCAGGAGAATTGAGGATCCCTTGCCTGAGCAGATTGAGCTCGTTGGGCAATATTCAGATGTTGTTCCTCCCTCTTCCCGAGTAGCCTCAGTACTCAGGGATGTACTGTACTCCATTCAAAGCATCTAGGAGAGCTAGTAATTAGTGATGATCAAGCAGCAGAAGCTGTGGCATCAGGCCACACTGATGAGATCATCATGGAGAAAGCTCCTAGTCAGGAGGAGCAAGAGGATGCTCATGAAAATGTTCAAGTAGATGATGCTCCATTCAGGGGAGCAAGGAGTTGAAAAGGAGCAGCTCCTCAGGGGAGCACACTGAGAGTGTCCCCATGAATATTGAAGAGAATGTTGAATCTGTGGAGCCCAGTGAAAGGGCAAGCAGCAAAAGGAAGAGAATTGCACATAAAAACCAACGAAGAAGCAGCTGAAGGTAAATTTGAAACCCTTATTAAAGGCTGAATGAGCAAGGCAAGTCCCTCACATCTCTGCAGTCTGACATTCAGTCTATCGTTATCATCCAGACCTCAGCAGCAAACGAGATTGGAGCCTTGTCCACTGAGGTACATAACTTGAGAGATGATTTAAAATGTTCAAGCAATTATGTAGATGGATGAAAGGTGAGTTTGACAGTGTCAAGAAGCTCATCTCTTCGAGGGTGCAATCCTCCTCTACCCCTCCCTCACTCTCCAGTTAAGCCTGTCACAGCTCAGGGTCTTCTGAGGCCAGGCAACAAGAAGAAGTAACTAAGCCTTAGGGAAGATTCCAGAGGCATCTTCAGGCCATCCTGGGCCACAGATCATTGAAAAGAATCAGTAGCAGTGGAAGCAGTTGTTGAAGTTGTTGAAGTCCAGCCATAGGACCAATTCAAGAGGAGTAAGGCCATCCGTGCCTGAAATTCAGAGCAGCAGAATGAGGTTGAGCGGCCATCAGGCCATTGATTGTTGAAGATGTGCATGTTGGAAATCCAAGTGTTTCTAAGCTGTCTGAAGATCCAGCAGGGCCATCAGGGCCAGCTATTGTTGATCCAGTGCCTACAGTAGAGTCTAGGCCTTCAGGGCCACCAGAAGAAGAGTCAGGGCCATCCGGGCCAGTGGAGTCCGAGTCTAAGCTGCATCAGGCAGAAGAGAAGCTGTTGCTCCAGCGCCCCCAGCTCCTTCACCCATTCAGACACCAGCCCCTCCTTCTCCACCTTCCTCCTCCACACACCACCACCAGCCCCTCAACCCTTCAAACAACCACTACCTAGAGCCATCTCTTCTCCTACTCCATTTCCTTCACACACCTCTTCATCTCCTGCCTCTACCACTTCTATTCCTCCCCCTCCTCCTTTCGTTGAGGTCCCTTCAGCTTCATCATCAGCTGGAGCCTCCTCATCCTCTGGTCCCTCTTCTGGACCAGCTGACATACTCGTTTCTACCTCTCATTCCTTTCTTCATCCCTCTGCTCCACCCTCCTTCATTACTATCATTCCAGAAAGTGCTCAAGTTGATGGCCCCTTTCTCTGGAAAATTAAAGATGAATTTGAGGAAGCTATCCTTAGATCAGTCTTGAAAGAATGTCATCATGTCCATAGGACAGGCTCTTCTAGCCCTGCTCCTAAGAAAAGAAAAATAACCTCCACTTCTTCTATTGCCTTTGATCCTTGCTATCCACCTCTGTGGTTTTGTCTAACAGTGGACAACAAAAATAAACCACTCTACAGAGAATTCTTTCAGAAGGTTGTTTTTGCTACCATCATCAACTTTCCTCATCTCAACCTTACTGACCATCTCAATGTCATTTTGCCTTATACTTCCCTCTCTAAATCCGAAAATCCAAAATTTCTCTATGGCCGAAGTCAAAACAAAACCGAAGAGCAGTGGCTCAGAGTCATAAGCTCTCTACAATAAGTTTCTTCTTGCCAAATCAGTCAGATTTCCTCCCAGGGATCACTCCTTGACCTTATCTGAGTGTGTCCAGATCCTTCACAAGGATACCTGGGCCCCTTTTATTCATAAGGAAATTAAAATACTCATCATTACCAGATGTTCAACAATTATCAATATATCAATCACCTCCCTGAAATCCAGCTGGGTCAGTTCAAGCAAGCCATTCAAGCACTTGGATCAGCTGCAGCTCACACTGAAGCTATTCAAGTTGATTTTGCCTCCCTCCAGGTGTCTAACTCTGTGTTTCTTCCCCCTCTTCATTCTCTAGTCATAGAGTACTCTGTAGGCTCAATTATTTTTGATCGTCTTGCTAGAGTCATGGGAAGAATCCATGTGCAGAAAGGTTCTGTAGTCGCCTTCAACAGATTTTTGTTCAGAGAGTATCACTTGGGTCATGTCAGTGCAAAGATTCTTGCTCCTCTTTTGTCAGAATGTGAAAGACTCTCTCCTGTGGATTGGGCCAGATTCTATCCCTTGTCTGCTCAGCAGCTATCTGATCTAATGAATCTCAAGCCAGGGAAGGTAAACCTCCATTGTCAGCTGCTACATTTCTAGACATGAACTCCATTCACCTTGTTAATGATCCTTTCAAACTTGGGTTGAAAGATACAAGGTTTAATAGCCATGCGCCTGGACCTGAAGCAGAAGCAAATTTTCTACCCTGCCTCTATGGATCAGTTTCTTGCATGTGCTAGTTTTGGGAAGATCAGCCATTTTAAACTTCCTTTCCACGCGATCGATATGCTGACTTCCTTGATGAGCAGTTGGTTCTTCATCACAAAAGGATGGCTCCCACCATGGGCCCCTCCTATTCTCTAGCTTCTGGGGTTTTCAGGTTGTATTTTGAACAGTAGGAAGATAAGGCTTGGGAAGTTATTTCTCATTATGCCTCTCTTTGTCTCCTGCTTTTTATCTCCCTGTACCCCTCATGCTTAATCCAATAATGGTGTCTCCTCCTCTTTTCTCTTCTTCTTTGTCTCAGCAGTTTATCTTTTTGCTTAAATGACAAAAGGGGGAGAAATATAACATTTTGAACTACATTTATGCTTATGCAAATTCCTCATCTCTTTTTAGAACATCTATGCTTATTGTTAAGTTTTGTCATCACTAAAAAGGGGAGATTGATGATCAGTTTATCTCCATGTAATTTAAATTAATTACATATTTATTTTGGTGATTAACAAAACTAAAACAAAGTTTAATCTAACATATTTTCTATGAGATTTGAGTACAGGAATGAAATAAGGAAAACAAGCTAAATGGGTAAGCATTATTTACTCTGTAGCAATGTAAGTTCAAAGCATGAAATTTTCTAAGTACACATCGACTCTCTAGTTGTTATAACGATTTCCTCATTCACATCGATTTTGGCTGTATAACGATTTCATAAGTCATTGCCACTCTATCTCATAACGATTCACTAAGAGGTCGCAACGATTTGCCTCTCATAACGATTTGCTAAGAGATCACAATGATTTGCCTCTCATAACGATTCGCTAAGAGATCACAACGATTTGCCTCCCACAATGATTCGCTAAGAGATCACATCGATTTGATTCACAATGATTTGGTTATCACAACGATTTGCTCTCACAATGATTTCTTAAGTGAGAACAACGATTTGCTCTCACAACGATTTGGTTATCGCAACGATTTCTTACGTGAGGACTACGATTTGCACTCACAACGACTTCAGCTTCACAACGACTCGTTAAGTCTCATAACGATTTGATACTTGTAACAATTTGATAAGTTACACAACGACTCTGTCACAGTAACGATTCATTTAGTTACATAACGACTTGGTCGCCATAACGATTCGATACAACAAACAACGATTTGCTCACATCATTTTATCTCTGACAACTTGCTCATAACGATTTGCTTATAGAGTCATAACGATTTGTTTATATAACATTTATATGTGCATCGGTTTGCTTATAGTGCACATCGATTTTCATAGATATCAACTCATTTGCATAACGATTTTATAAGTCATGCATGTAACAATTTCATGAAATATAATGTCTTGATATTTGAACTCATTTCTGAGTTCGTTGCAAAGTCAAAGTCTTCATGTATATATTTCTGACAACCGTGCATTTATTATGACTGAACGTATGACTGCAGTGCATGCAAATGATATCTTCTATTTCCACATATTCACTGTAAAAATCTTTTTAGAAGACCAAAATGGCATTTCTATTTAGTGAATATTCATTCTAACATTGACTGGTAACAAGAGACAGTCCAGATGTCTATTGTTTTAGCATTTAATGCTTGCAGGTCTCTGACAGCGCACCTCAATACAACGTTGGACAATATGGAAGATAACGGATATCAGAGAAGATTCTCTCTCTCTCTTGTTGCGTGCATGGAAAGCTAAAGACTGCTCTACAGTGGCATGTAGTCTAACGTAAACAAAAGCTTAGAGACAACGGGCACTTCAACATTCAAATTTCAAATAGAAGATATATAAAGAAGAGTGAAGCTCCAGAAGAAGAGAACTTTCATATTGAGAATACCGACAACAATCTTTCACAAGTTTTTCTGCGAGCATCTCGAAGAGCCAAGCCTTACTCCTCTGATTGTTTAGCTCCTAGCTCTCTGCATTCAGTGTGTTAGTCTTGAGAGCTTCTGTAAACTGAGAGTGTCTCTCACTGTAGAACTTTCCCTCTCAGTCTTAGCTTCAAATCTAGCATTGTATAAGCTTGATCTAGGGGCTTGATCTCATTTCACATTCTTGTGTTTTTGTGTTCCCTTCGTGTTGAAGGAAGACCTGGGGGGTTCCAGGGTGTGTGTTCCCTTCGAGTAGAAGGAAGACCTGGTGGTATCGAGGGTGGTGTATTTCCTCTTCGGGTTGTGAAGAGAAGACCAGCTGTGACTGGGTGTGTAAGGGTCCATAAAGGGGACTGTACCCTTGGGTAGTGAAAGCCTGAGTTGTTACTCAGGGACTGGACGTAAGACTCCTAAGGAGAGGGATCCGAACCAGGATAAATTCTTGTGTATGTGATTGCATTTTGTGTGTTTGTTGTTTATCTTTACTAACACTAACATCTATCGAAGTGTTTTGTTAATCTCTTTGTGAACAGATTTTAGGTTCTCAATATTTTTAAGAATCCCATTCACCCCCCCTCTGGGCTTGCTAGCTGGACACAAGTATGACCTATTCCCTGTGACGATTGAAGGTTTACGGTGTATGTGTCCTACCCGTTACTGTACCCTTCCTTGCCCCTTTCTTCACCGTGGTTCGACGGGTTGTCTATAAATCCTGTAACGCCCTGACGCGGAATTCGAAGCATAATATAGTTAAATAATAGTATAGAGCAGCAGAAACAATCAAACCATTCACCAAATGGAATAAAGCCAAACGACACCATCTTTATTGATAATTCACTAATTCTATACATTCACTAATTCAGAGCCAAAACTATGAGCCTAGAGTACTTATTCAAACAAAGCATACTAAACTATCTAACTACTACTAAAAGACATTGGTTGTTCATAAAGTGGGGTTTTACTCCTGGCCTTCCTCATTCCCTTCCTTGTTCGTATGGTAGTCTCCATCAGACTCACCTAAAACACATGAAATAAATAGCGCAGGGTGAGTGATAACGCTCAGTAGGACTTAATATCTCATGTACACAGGCACGTTTTAAGTAATTAATGTCTTGTCAAGAAGGATAACTAGATAGAACGATTAAGCAAGAACACGACAGTGATGTACAATATAGCAAGTGAGCGACAATACTTCAATAAAATAGCATAACAAGAATGATAACATGTTGGCCATATGACGAGATAGCATGTAAGGTTGCACAAAAGTGCACTAGTTGTGATAACATGTTTGGTCGATATTCTTTCAACCATGAGAACAAGTAATTTGATAGATTGATTGTCATAGATTAAATCTTCCTAGTCATGCGTTAGATGCATGCCGAACACCCTGATCATTAAAACCCCACGAGTTATAGCCTTTCGGGCGCACCTCCCAGGACCAGATCGGGCCCTTGATAATGTTGTCTAGCATTGATCATGTTTTTATCTTAGACAATCAAGTGGATGGCCAATAGAGTACCAAGAATAGATGAGAGTAATTGACGAATAGATGAGAGTATAGAGAGAACGTGAATAGATGAGAGTGTAGAGCTAGTAGATGAGAATAGGGTCATATTCGTAAAACAACATTAAACGAGCGATAATAACAGTTGCACGACACACACGGTCGTGTGCTGGCAGTCTGGTAGAAGTCATAACCGCCCAATAGCCATGCTATGAACACAAACCAGAGGTCTGGCGTGATCTCAAGGTAAGAAAGAACAAACTAAGGCCGTTGGATCATGCTGATCCCTAAGGGCAATAGGTGTTTGATGGTACTACCTGCTCGTCGGCAATGACGTCCGCCAAGCCAAGGATTCTTACGGAGGCCTCGACAAGGAGTTCCTGCCCAGTCAGAGTTTCCCAATGGAGAGTTATCCAGCCAAGATAGAAATGTGTACAAACAGTTGTCCATCATGCCTTGAGTGCTCGAAGGCAAGGGACGTGATAGCAATATTTAAAATGAGCAAATAAAACGAAGACAAGTTCATTTAAAATAATAGGGAATTTATATGAATAATTGTACTTAATTACCAGATATATTATTGAGTAAATTTTGGTAGGTTCCATGGAAAAGATTCATGTTTAGTGTGTGCATGTGTAAGATAATCAAGATTAGCAAGAGGTAATTGTGCACATAGCTTTTAATTAATAGGAATCATGTGAATAATGCCCATTCTTCTTAAACATGTCATTACTATTCATAACAGTACAATTCAGAAGTTAAAGAAGGGTCAAAGTACATGATTAACATGATTTGCATGAAGAATTTGGGTTCTGGTTTACACATTAAGAACGCGACGGGGGTACCTATCGCGTTTCAAATCGCGACGAGAAGATCGGTCGCGTTCATTAGAATAGAAATAGGCCAATCAACAGATGCACTAAACACGACGGGGTGAATGGTCGCGATTAGGGCAATCGATCCATGAACGCGACATCAGGGTCTGTCGCGTTCTGGACAATCGGTACAGGCATGAAGAACGCGACATGTCGGGCCGTCGCGTTCATGTCGCGACGGAGACGCTCTGTCGCGATCCTCTGAGAATCAAGATAGGTCGGGCCGTCGCATTCTCAGAGGGTATGGCCAAACCCCAAAGGAGAACTAGTCCACTTTTGGTCTTCGGTCCAGTCCTCTATAGACTTGACATAATGCCATTCAAAAATGTATATAAATTCATACATATTTCAAAAAATCACAAAATCAATTTTAAATGAACTAGACATGAAAAGGTATCTACAGTAACAATTAATTAGAGAATAGACATGGTATGGACATACTATGAATAGGTTACTTCTCGGTGATCTAAAATCATACACAGTGATGGGATTCGATTTAATTCGAAGAAGGTACTTGATACAAATTGAGGGAAATATGATCATTAGATTCCTAACATCAATCAATATTTATGATAAAAGTTTCAGGGCACGAAATCAAGTGGATACATGGATTTAAGGTGAACATGTAGATTCGGGTACATGTTATCAACATGAATTGGAGCATGAAATACTCCTAAATGACACGATAAAAATTGGGTGAAACATGGGGCTTTCGAAGATGGGATCATGGTCTACCTAGGGTCGAAGTTAATTTGTTTATGCTTGAGAGATTATCTACCTTTTCACGCTTTGAATCCAAGGGAAAGAATGGTTGATGATGATGAATCCCCTTGTTCCTAGCCTTCTCCTCCTTGCACTCCACGTCCCAAGCCTTCTCTCCTTCGTCCTCCAAGCTCCAGAAGTGGTCTAGGGTTGGGTTGGTACGAAATAAGAGAGTATTTGTATCTCTTAAGACTCCTACACCATTAAACTCTTCCCTCTCTTCTAGCTACAAATTCCCACTTTTATCTCACTATTTTCTGGCCTTTATCCATCTATTTAGCATGGGGCGAAGTCTAATTTCGTGGCCAAGGGGTTAGGGTGGGACTAGGACTCTTCTTAAGATAATTATGAGTTAAATAGTGATTATCTTAACCCTTTTTTTATTTATTAATATTAGGTATGAATTTACACTTAATTATCTCCCATCCAACAATGGGCTCTTAGCTTTTCAGTCCATTAATCTATTCATGGACCATTGTGTAACCCAACTCCTATTTTGACTTAATGGGTTTAATTATTCCTCATTTTCTTGTAATTTATTATCCTTTTATTCTATTTTTTAATTCATTTATAAAGTTTTAAATTTTAGAGTTGCTACAAATCCCCACCGCTGTCTACTTCTCACGCTCTTGGGAAAGAGCTCTTGTTCAGTTGAGGCTGTTGTAGGGGTGAATTCTTGTCCATTTTTTTTATTATAATTTGTTAATTTTGTGATAATATAGGTAGTTTTGGTGATTGTTGGTGCCTTACTGATCATGGGAGGATTCTTCATATTGTTCCTACCTTCAGAAAAAGGTTAGATTTCTTATATTTCATCTGTTAAACTACCTTCTACACATAGTAGACATTCATTCTGTCAAAGAAGTTATCTCCAAAGTGAAAAAAAAAAACAAATAAAGTAGTAGTTTTATATAGTTGGCTATCTCTGTTGCCCAAATAACAAGCCCACAGGGGAGTGAATAGATTGCTATAAAGTTTCTTTTAGAATTTTCTTGTAAATAAAATGCTTGACAAAGACACTAAGTTCGATGGTTAGAGTTAGTGTTAAATGAAGAATTAAGAAATCAAGCACACAAACAACATGAATTTTATCCTGGTTCAGATCTCCTGTCACTAAGTCCTACGTCCAGTCCCCAAGCAACAACTTGGGATTTCACTAAGCAAGGGTACAGTCCCCCTTAAGGACACTTACACATCCAGCCGCAGCTGGCCTTCTCTTCTCACCCGAAGAGGAACTAAACCACCTGATGCAATAGGTCTTCCTTCTTACTAAAGGGAACAACCACCCACTCAATAGCAGATCTACTCTTCACACCCGAAGAGGAACACTCAAAGAGAATGATTAAAAAATGGATGGCCCCTAGACCAAGCTTATACAAACTGCTTGATCTGAGGCAATGTCTGAGAGACAATAATTATGACAAAGAACTCTCTCTCAGATCTACACAAGCTCTCAAAGGCTAAACAATTTGTTGTGGAGAGCTAAGAGCTAAAGATGGTTGAATGGACGAGCGAGCTCTTCTTTCTGCCAGGTGACTAAGATCTTCAAGCTTTTCAAAGGTTAAAAGGTCATCCTTCCTGGAGTCACTGGTCTTCTATTTATCTTCTTTGAAAGATTTGGTCCGTTGAAGTATCTGTTGCCTCACATCTTCATGCACGTTGGATTGTCTGGTTCGAAGTATGGAGCAAGAGAACCTGCATCCATTAATGCTGGGATAGACATTCACACAGAAAAGAAGATTGTCTGAATCTCTTCTATCCTCTGTCAGGTTGACAGGTCCACCTTTGCAATGTGCGTTTCTACCGGAACTCTGCACACAATAAATGCTGACGCATAGACAACTTATCTTTGTCTAAACTGTCAGCCAACGTTAGTAGTCGTTCTATATAAATATACACTAAAAATGAAATGTCATTATGTCATCATATAAAGCGTTACTTTATGTGATATAAGTGAGATAAGCAAAGATATATCGTGCGGAGATTTGGTACCATCACAATAAATGTTAGAGAGCACAAGATACAACAAATTCGCGGGAAGACTTGAAATCCACAGAGATTTGAAAATATATTTGAATATCATGTGGAATGTCTTTTAAGAATGTCTGAAAAGAATTTAAATAAGAATATTCAATAGTTGCCTAAAAACATAATCCTTATTAAAAGAGAATTGATGTTTGGAGACAGTCTGTGTACAGAGAGAGTCGATGTTGATATGAAATCGATGATATAATCATAATCTATGTTGAAGCAAAGTCGATGTGAACATAATCCATGTATGAATGTAATGAAATCGATGTTCTGTACAAAGTCGTTGTTTAACTGAAGTCGTTGTTGTATTGAAGTCGATGTGTAGATGAAATCGTTGTTTGAAATAAAGTCGTCGTTCAAGTAAATTCGTTGTTTCACATGAAGTCGATGTTTGAGTGAAGTCGTTGTTCCTTATGAAATCTATGTTCTACTGAAATCATTGTTTAAGTGAAGTCGTTGTAGAGACGAAGTCGATGTTTCTCATGAAGTCGATGTTCTACCGAAATCGATGTTTAAGTGAAGTCGTTGTAGAAACGACGTCGTTGTTTCACATGAAGCCGATGTTCTACCGAAATCGATGTTTAAGTGAAGTCATTGTAGAAACGAAGTCGTTGTTTCATACGAAGTCGATGTAGCAACGAAATCGATGTTTAAGTGAAACGAAGTTGATGTAGCAACGAAATCAATGTTCTAACTATGAAGTCGTTGTAGCGACGAAATTGATGTTCTAATTTATGAAGTCGTTGTAGAAACAAAATTGATGTTCTAACTTATGAATTCGTTGTAGAAACGAAATCGAAGTTCTTCTAAGGAAATCGTTATTTATGTAAAGTCGCTGTAGAACCGAAATCGTTGTTTAAGTGAAATCGATCTTCTACCAAAGAAGTCGTTGTTTACGTGAAACCGTAATCGTTGTGAGCTATTACATGGAAGTCGATGTATACTTAGACAAAACATATGCAATGAACTTCAAATAGCAGTGAGTGTAGACAACTTGTTGATTTTGTTTGATTTGATGCCTGTGGATAAACTTCAGAAAATGTTGTTAGATAATAATTTTTTGGGTTTTGTTGATCACCAAAAATACATATAATAAATTATATGGAGATGGACTAATCATCATGCTCCCCCTTTTTAGTGACGAGAAAACATAAAGAATTGCTTACATATAAAAGGCTGAAAAATTTGCGGAAAATTTAAGGTATGTATTTCAGAATATTTTTCTCCCCCTTTTTGTCATTAAGAAAAAAGAAATAGATATGCAAAAGTTAAAACAGAGAAAGACAAAGAGAAATGGGAGCCAAGGAGGGAAATTTTATTTATTAGTGGGGACAGACATGTAGAAGGTAGGAGACAGACGGGAAGCATGGCGAGTAATAAGCTGCCAAGCTTTGACTTCCTGCTCTTCAAAAAGATCTCTAAAGACACCCCAAGTAATGTCATATGATGGCCCCATCTCCAGACTGAGTCTCTTAATGTGGAGTAGCCTCTGCTCTTCAATGAACTTGGTGTACTCCTGATTACTGAGAATTGACTTGTAGAGACTAGCAGTCCCAAAACTGGCATGTTGAAGGAATTTGTCAATGGAAATTGGATAGTGAAGCTTGTGAGCAAACAAATCCTTCTGCAAGGCTACATAGATCTTGTATCTGTCAACCCAAGTTGAATAAGGATCTGAAACTAGATTTATGGAGTTGAGATCCATGAACTGTTCTGGAGTGAGAGTCAGCTGATTTGACTTGTTGAGGGAAGAATTCATCTACTCAAGCTGAAGTGCAGTCTCAGGATAGGCTTTACACCAGTCAGATTGGACAAATCTTTCAGACTTTGCGAGCAGTGGAGCTAAAACTGAAGACTTGATAAACCCTCTTTGATATTCCCTAAACAGAATCCGAAAATGCAAGAGGAGCTCCCCTCTAAACAAAGATCCTTGCCATAACTCTGGCAAATCTCTCAAAGATGATAGGACCCACATCAGAGTCTATATGAAGAAAATGAAGCTTGGGGAGAAAGGCAACCTCATGCATCTTCAAAGTTGCAAAGTCAACCGAAGAGGGGTATTGACTGGATTTTTAGTACGAAGCTGAGCAATAGCTGCCCTAAACTGGCCAAGCTGAACTTCTGGCAGGCGATTGACAAAGCAATAGTCTTGGTACATTTGGAATTGCCTAACCAGTTTGATCTCCTTCTGAATGAAGGGATCCCAAGATGATTTGTGCTGGTAGACAAACCACTCAGACAAGGTGAGAGGGTGGTCTGAGGGTGGAAAAGTATTGGCTCTGGCAACCTCAAATTTCCTATAACTACTTTTTTTGCCCTGGCCCACTGACCCTCGGTCTTGGACTCAATAGAAGATAGGATTTTTGCCTATTCAAGCTTAGGGATAAGAGAAATAGGAAGAATGATGTTGAGGTGTTCAGAAAGGTTAAGATAGGGGAGACCAAAAGTGGCAGCAAAGGTGCACGTTTGGAGATATTCAACATATATAGTTTTTCTTCTGTGGACAACAGAAAGAGAATACACAGAGGAGGGAAGAGAACTTGAGATGAAGGAAAAACAAGTTCTTTAGAGGTCTTCCTTTTCTTGGAGCAGGACTGGAAGAAGGTTGGAAATCAGTCCTGTGAATGTGGGCAGAGACAATAAGAACTGTGCGGAGGATGGCTTCTTCAAACTCATCCTTGATGTCTTGCACAGTATGTTGAATGATACTAGCACCCTCAGGAATGATAGTGATGAAGGAGGGTGGAGTAAGTGGATGAAAAGAGGCAAAAGATGAGGTAGGAGGTGGTTGAGTAGATAGTCCAGCAGAGGAGGGACCAGCTGAAGAGGAGGAGGCAGGAGGTGCCTCAGAAGTTGTATGAGAAATGGAGGAGGAAGGGATAGGTGAGTAAGAAGAGGCAAAAGGGAAAGGAGTAGGAGAAGAGATGTGTTTTAGAAGAGGTTTCTGGGAGGGTTCAAGAGCAGGTGGGGCAGTGAAGGAGGTAGGTGGAGAGGAAGGGGCTGGAGTCTTAAGACTGGGAGGGTCAGAAGGCCCTGGGGCATAACAATTTCCTCTACTGAATCTTGAGGCCCGGTTGGCTCTACCACTGACTCCACTTGCACTGATGGCCCTGATGGCCCAGCTCTAACATCTTCGACTACTAATGGCCCTGATGGCCTTGATTCTTCAACAGATGGCTCTGATGGCCCAAATTCCTCTACAGATGGCCCTGGTGGCCCTGGTTCCTCAACAGATGGCCCGGATGGCCCTACTACTTTCTCCACTGATTTAGAAGTCCCTGATGGCCCTGCACTTCCTTCTGGTACTGACTGAGTTGGAATAGGAGGGGCTAGAGCTGTTAAGTGCACCCTCACAAAATCTGACAAATCTGTCACCAGCTTCTTCAAGCTTCCCAACTCACTTCTCATCTCTTGGAGCTCAGCTTTACTGCTCCAATATCTTTGGCTTCAGTGCTCTGGCTGAGAAATATGGAAGTGACATCTGACTGCAAAGAGCACAAGATCTCTCCTTGAGCATTCAGTCTAGCAATGACTGGCTCCAAATGCACATGAATCTTCTTCTTCCTGGATCTCTGGTATGCCTTTCTAGTGAGCAAGGGAATTCATGTGGCAACACCCTTTCCTTTTCCTCTAGAGCCAATAGCTAGCTCATCATCCTCATCTGAAGTGTCTTCAACTAACCCTTCTTGAAACTGTTCTACAGGAGCACTAGCAGCTAGCTCCCCCTGAATATCTGGCTCACCTTGAGCTTCTGGCTCCCCCTGAGCGGGAGCACCTTCCATTTGAACATCCTCATTGTGGCCTGGTGCCACAACCTCTGGAATTATGTCTTCATAGCTTTCCTCCATAGCAGTTCCTACTTCAAAAACACTGGGGGTTTCCTCAATCTGAATATCTTCATGCTCCCCCTCAGTGTGAGCAGCACCATCAGTAACAGATTCTTCAATACCAGCAGGTGCAGGGACTAGAGGAGGGATCACACCTTCAGAAGATTGCCCAACTGGCTCAATAGATTCTGGTGCAATATCTTCAATCCCCCTTTCAGATGCAGCATGCTCATCCTCTCTGACTACGGCTTCTTCTTCTTAAACTGGTGGAGCTTAAGATGCTTCTCCAATGATGGCTTCTCCTTCTGCCACCGAGGTCTTTGTCCACACATTTCCCACCAGTGAAAATCCACTCTTCTTCAAATTTCTAGTTCTAATGGGCTGACCCATCTTCTCCATCAATTCTCCCTTCAAGTCAATCTCAAAGTGACTGAAAATTCTGGTAAGTAAATGGACATAGGGAAGGGATACTGCCAATTTGTTCTTCTTGTCCCAAATAACTTCAGTTGCAGACTTCATTCTTTCTATAATAATCTGAGCCATATTGATATCTTGCTTCTGAACGGCTCAAAACATTACATCAGCATCTCCCTTATTGCATGAAGAAAAGGTAGCACTCCTGGGCACCAAAATCTGACAGACTATGAAATGCAAAATTTTGTTGAAGGCATTAAACTGATTGATGTCAATCTTTCCATCCTTCAGCTTATACTCTATTCCAATAATCCCTAGCCCCTTGGCATGAATATCTACGGAATTGGCCAGACTGTGCCCTACAGTAGAAACTCCAAACAAGCTCTCCAACAGGTCATGAGTGATATGTATAGATTTACCTTTGACCAGGGAGGTAAGAGACCATTCTTCTTTTGTCTACCTTGGCCAGGTGCGGGTAGCTTGGTTCAAAAACAGTACAAATCCCCATCCACTTCAGCCTCTGAAGAGCTTCGACTACACTATGCATACCATGCTTCTCCAGGTCTTCTAGGTCCACTGCCTTGTTCCCACAGAGCTTGATCTTCACTGCTGAGAATCTTTCCAGTTGATCTGCCATGAGGAAGGTGGCGCTGTAGCCACCTACACTATCGGAACTCCCAGAAGCGGCCATGGAATCAAGCAAGGAAGGGTTCTGGAGGATCGTGGGAGAAGGAGGAACATGACCCCTCAAGAAATTTGAGCGGAAAGTGATAGGTTCTTCGAAAGCACAAAGAGGGATGTTGGAGTCGATGAGGGTTTTACAGACTTTCGAGTCGAAAGAGATAAGAGAGAGGGAAAGCAAATCGGTGAGGGAAGGATTCCCATCGTAACGGAAGGACATAAAGTAATGTTTGAAACAACGGAGTAATAATGCAGATAACAACAAAATAGGCGATGATAACGCAAGAGATAATGGATTTACTTAATGTAGCGGGGAAGGATAACTCTTATTTTGAAATTTATTATTTTTTATTTCAGTTACATACAGACAGATCTATTACAAATTGCACATGCCTAATTCTCTTCTAAGAGACGTAAATCTCTCTTCAGGTAAGGCTTTTGTAAAGATACCAGGTAACTGATTTTGTATATCTACAAATGAAATACTAATATTACCATTAGCTACATGATCTCTAATAAAATGATATCTAACCTCAATATGTTTCGTTCTGGAGTGTTGTACTTGATTTTTTGTGAGATTTATTGCACTTGTGTTGTCACACAGCAACGAGATGGTCTTGATGTGCAGTACATAGTCTCCAAGCTGTTGTTTGATCCATAAGAGTTGAGCGCAACAGCTCCCAGTGGCTACATATTCAGCTTCAGCTGTTGATAGAGCTATAGAGTTTTGTTTTTTTGAAGACTAGAAGATCAAGAATCCTACAAGAGTTGACAACCACCACTGGTGCTTTTTCTATCTACTTTGCATCCAACATAGTCAGCATCCGAATATCCAATTAAACTAGTTTCACAGGATTTAGGATACCATAGACCTAAGTTATGAATCTTAGCTAAATATCTAAAGATCCTTTCAACAGATATTAAATGAGATTCCTTATGATCATATTGATATCTTACACACATGCATACACTAAATAAAATATCAGGTCTACTGTTGTTAGATAAAGCAATGACCCAATCATACCTATGTAAAGTTTTTGATCAACTTTCTTACCTTCCGGATCACTGTCTAACCTGGTGAAAGTGCTCATGGGAGTGGACAGAGGTTTAGCATTCTCAAATCCGAATTTCATTAATAATTCCTTGGTGTATTTTGCTTGACAAGTGTGAGTTCCTTCATTGCTTTGCTTGATTTGTAATCCAAGGAAGTAGTTGAGTTCTCCCATCATGCTCATCTCAAATTCTCCCTACATGAGCTTTTCAAAATACTTGCACAGAGATTCATCAGTAGATCCAAAAATAATATCATCTACATATATTTGCACAAGTAATATATTTTTTGGCATTTGATTTAATGAACAATGTTCTTGATGCTGAGAAATTGTGTTCAATCCTAGAACATCACAAAATTCTGCAAACCTGTCATTCTGAAACTCTCCTCCATCATCTGATCGGATACTTATGATATTATACTTCTTATCTTTCTAAACTAGCTTACTGAACTTCACAAAACTATCAAATGTGTCATCTTTATGCTCAAGAAATGAGACCCATGTAAATCTGGAATAATCATCAACTATAACAAATCCAAAATTATTTCCTCCCAAACTAGTTGTTCTCATTGGTCCAAACAAGTCCATATGAAGCAGTTCTAGTGGTTTGGTGCTGGTGACTACTGTCTTGAATTTGAAAGAGGATCTTGCATGCTTTCCTTTTGCACATGGTTCACAGATGTTGTCTAGTCTTGAGTTTATCTTCGGTAGACCTTCCACTAGATCATGTTTGATGAGTTTTCTGATACCGTCCAAGCTGCAATGTCCTAATCTTCTGTGCCAAAGTTCAGCATTCTGTTCTTTTCTTACTGCTAGGCAGATGTCTTGTTCCTTCATCTCTTCTAGATGTAGTACATATAGATTCTTTTCTCTACTGACTTCAAAAATAGTTGTACCATCCTTAATGATCAAACACTTAGATTCCTGAAATTTGATCTGGTGACCCTTTTCGCATGGTTGATTGATGCTTATTAGGTTGTGCTTAAGTCCTTTGACGCATAGAACATCTTCTATCAGGATTCTATCTTGGCTTCCAATGGATCCGCAACCAATTACTGACCCTTTACCATTGTCACCATAGGTTACTGTACCTTCTTCATCTTTGATATATGAGAATAGTCTTTTGTTGCATGTCATATGCCTTGAGCACTCGCTATCTAGATACCATTTTGATGCTCTAAGGCTTCCCTGCAATAAATCAATGAGATTTAGGTACCCAAGTTCTTTTGGGTCCTGGTTGGTTAGCTTCTTCACAGTTTCTTTTCAGAATCCATTTTAAATGTTAGGTTGTATAGGTTATTTTAGTATGACTTAGTTTATTGCAATGAGTGCAGCAAGAGATGTTGTTTATTATCTTGTTTGGCTTTTGTTTTTTATTAATTTTTTATTTATAGTTAGGACTTTGTTCAGCTACGATTTTGGTGTTGGATAAATTTTAGGATGAATAATTGTTTCTTCATTATCAGGTGGAGTATATCCTAAACCATATTTTTTCCTTCCTAATCTTCTTGCTCCTTTTAATATTAAGGAAGATTTTCCATTTGTGAATTTCTCAATTATAGCTGTCAATATTCTTTATCTTCTGTTAGTGTGTTAATTTCACTTTTAAGTTTGCTTGTGGTTTCCTGATTTTCTAGGTTTGTTATCTTTTCATTTTTAGTTTTCACATCTTCGCATAAAAGTTCATTTCTTCTTTTCAGATCAAAAATTATTTATCTAATTGTTCAGTTTTAGATTTTAGATCTGAGTTAGTTATTTTAAGGCATGCATAATTTTTCTTAGTTGTTTTTAATAGCTTATAGACTTCATTGAAAGCATCTTCTAAGCTATCAGAATCAGATTCATTGCAAGATGTAAAAGATGAGCCAGAAGTTACCTTGTCATCGATATTTGCCATGAAGGCCAAGTTGGCCTTTTCTTCTTCTTCTTCGCTAGAGCTAGACTCACTATCTGAGTCACTCTCATTGTTCCATGCAACAGCCATAGATTTCTTCTTGTACTTTTTGAATTTCTTCATGTTGTCCTTTTTCTTGAACTCAGTCTTCTTCAGTTTTGGACACTCACCCTTGAGGTGTCCAGACTTCTTACACTCATCGCATAAAGGTTCAGATCTCTTGACTTCTTTGCCTTCAGATCTCTTGAATTCTCTACCTCTCTTGAAATACATTCTCCCTGACTGGTATTTCTTCTTAGCTAGAATGCGTTGCAGTCTCCTGGATAGAAATGTTTCTTCGTCTTCGCTGCTCTCATCACTCTTTTCACTTTCTGATTCACCCTCAGAAGTGTTTTCTGTTTCCTTCAGAGCATTGTTGTGCTTCTTCTTGCTGGATGATTGTCCCAGTCTTTCCATGTTTATCTCATGGGCCATTAAGGATCCAATGAGTTTTTCAAGGGACATTCTTCTATTGTTGTTACCTTTGGAGTCCATGAGGTTGGTAGAGATCTTAATATCTTTCTTGCCATGTCTCCAGTCTCATAAGTCTTTCCTAACCCAGTAAGTCCATTGGTAATATCTATGAAACGACTGTACATTTGGGAGATGGACTCTCCGGACTGCATTTGAAACCTCTCATATTGAGCTACTAAATTATCAATTCTTGTTTCCTTTACCAATCAGTTGCTTCATGTGTGAGCCTCAGCTTGTCCCACATCTCTTTGGCTAATTTACATGCTGATATTCTGTTGAACTCTTTTTTGCTTAGAGAGCAGCGCAGTATACTCTTTGCTTTGCTATTTTGGATAGCTTCTTCTTATCTTCATATGTCCATTTATTTTTACTATTGGTTACCTTGAGATCTCCTTCTTCAATTATCGTCCAAAGCTGAAAATCAAGTCCTTAAAGGAAGAACTCCATCCTTGTCTTCCAATAGTTGTAATCTTCATCATCGAATAGAGGAGGTCTGTTTACGGATTGTCCTTCTGCATGACTTTGAGCTACCATTTAACTTTGCACTTCAAATCGTGAGATCTACTTACTCGAAGAGACTTGGCACTGATACAACTTGTTGCCCAGATAGCAAGCCCAGAGGGAGGGTGAATGGATTGCTATAAAGTTTCTTTTAGAATTTTCCTGTACATAAAAATGTTTGACATAAGACACTAAGTTCGATGGTTAGAGTTAGTATTAAATGAAGAACTAAGAAATCAAGCACACATACAACATGAATTTTATCCTGGTTTGGATCTCCTGTCACAATGAGTCCTACGTCCAGTCCCCAAGCAACAACTTGGAATTTCACTAAGCAAGGGTACAGTCCCCCTTAAGGACACTTACACAACCAGCTGCAGTTGGCCTTCTCTTCTCTACCCGAAGAGGAACTAAACCACCTGATGCAACATGACTTCCTTCTTACTAAAGGGAACAACCACCCGCTCAACAGTAGATCTACTCTTCACACCCAAAGAGGAACACTCAAAGAGAATGAGTAAGAAATGGATGGCCCCTAGACCAAGCTTATACAAACTGCTTGATCTGAGGCAATGTCTGAGAGACAATAATTATGACAAAGAACTCTCTCTCAGATCTACACAAGCTCTCAAAGGCTAAATAATTTGCTGTGGAGAGCTAAGAGCTGTAGATGGTTGAATGGACGAGTGAGCTCTTCTTTCTGCCAGGTGACTAAGATCTTCAAGCTTTTCAAAGGTTATCAAAAGGTCATCCATCCTGGAGTCACTGGTCTTCTATTTATCTTCTTTGAAAGATTTTGACAGTTGAAGTATTCGTTGCCTCACATCTTCATGTACGTTGGATTGTCTGGTCCGAAGTATGGAGCAAGAGAACCTGTAGCCATTAATGCTGGGATAGACATTCACACACAAAGGAAGATTGTCTGAATCTCTTCTAGCCTCTGTCAAGTTGATAGGTCCATCTTTGCAACGTGCGTTTCTACGGGAACTCTACACACAATAAATGTTGATACATAGAGAACTTATCTTTGTCTAAACTGTCAGTCAACGTTAGTAGTCGTGCTATATGAAGATACACTAAAAAGGAAATGCCATTTTGTCATCATATAAAGCGTTACTTTATGTGACATAAGTGAGATAAGCAAAGATATATCGTGCAATGATTTAGTACCATCACAATAAATGTTAGAGAGCACAGGATACAACATAATTTGCAAAAAGACTTGAAATCCACAGAGAATTGAAAATATATTTGAATATCATGTGGAATGTATTTTAAAAATGTCTAAAAATAATTTAAATAAGAATATTCAACAGCTGTCTAAAAACATAATCCTTATTAAAAGAGAGTTGATGTTTGGAGACAGTATGTGTATAGAGGGAGTCGATGTTGATATGAAATCGATGATATAATCATAATCCATGTAATCCATGTTGAAGCAAAGTCTATGTGAACATAATCCATGTATGAATGTAATGAAATCGATGTTCTGTACAAAGTCGTTGTTTAACTAAAGTCATTGTTATACTGAAGTCGATGTGCAGATGAAATCTTTGTTTGAAACGAAAGTCGTTGTTCAAGTAAAGTCATTGTTTCACATGAAGTCGATGTTTGAGTGAAGTCGTTGTTCCTTATGAAATCGATGTTCTACTAAAATTGTTGTTTAAGTGAAGTCGTTGTTTCTCATGAAGTCGATGTTCTACCGAAATCGATGTTTAAGTGAAGTCATTGTAGAAACGAAGTCGTTGTTTCACATGAAGTCGATGTTCCACTGAAATCGATGTTTAAGTGAAGTCGTTGTAGAAATGAAGTCGTTGTTTCATATGAAGTCGATGTAGCAACAAAATCGATGTTTAAGTGAAATGAAGTCGATGTAGCAACAAAATCGATGTTGTAACTATGAGGTCATCGTAGCGACGAAATCGATGTTCTAACTTATGAAGTCATTGTAGAAACGAAATCGATGTTCTAACTTATGAAGTCGTCGTAGAAACAAAATCGATGTTCTTTTAAGGAAATTATTATTTAAGTAAAGTCGATGTAGAACCGAAATCGTTGTTTAAGTGAAATCAATGTTTTACCAAAGAAGTTGTTGTTTAAGTGAAACAGTAATCGTTGTGAGCTGTTACATGGAAGTTGATGTATAATTAGACAAAACATATGCAGTGAACTTCAAATAGCAGTGAGTGTAGACAACTGCTGATTTTGTTTGATTTGATGTTTGTGGATAAACATCAAAAAATGTTGTTAGATAATAATTTTCAGGGTTTTGTTGATCACCAAAAATACATATAATAAATAATAAATTATTTGAAGATGAACTGATCATCAATCTCCATGTACACCAAGGCATTAGAGCAATAACTGTATCCTATGGATCTATGGTTTTTATATTGTGTTTGGCTATCTCTCTTACAGTCTGGCTAATACTTTTTTTTAAGTTAATTTGGTTTCGGCTATCTCCATGTATGCTTTTTTATATGGATGTCTATCTCCATTGCAATCTGGCTAATTAATGTTGTAGGGGTGAGTTCTTGTCCATTCTTTTAATTATAATGTGTTAAATTTTGGCTAATTATGGGTTGTTTAGTTCCTTCATTTTTCCCTCCCCTTTTTATCCATTTCTGCTAGACACTCTGCTTGCTCCTCCTTTTGGCAACAACCATGTTTATTCTGCACAAGG